>JAPTYQ010000016.1:2845592-2885453 GCA_029814465.1 Ostorhinchus cyanosoma | reverse complement strand
TTTATTTTTAATTTGCATGTAGCTGTATTTTTTGAGCTTTTTTTTTTTTTGGATTTTTTTTTTTTTTTTGGTGGAGCTTTATTCATCTTTATTGTCTGCAGCTGTGCCACACAGACCACATTTCCCATTACCCTGGCAACAAGCACTGTAGGCACTTAAAGCACAGACTCAACAGCACTCATTTATGACTAAAACACTGTGAAAATGCTCCCAAACAGCTGCTAATTATGGGAAAACTGTAAATGATAGGTGAAAACTAACATGATCATGAGTGGCAGACAGATCTGGGGAATACACTCACCAGGAGCAAGACGATCTGTTTGTATTGATTTGAATAGGAGCCGAGGAGGGATTTTCCCCTGAACTACTGCCTGCCATTTCACTTTATAAAGAGCTAGGTCTTCAAACATTGGTTCATATGATTCCCAGGAACCGTGGCTACAGTTTTGGAAAAGATTATTTGCCTCCTATGAATCGTTTGGCCAGGAGGGCGAACTGTTCAGAAAATTTTCAGGGCAATTTTTGCTGCTCTTCCACTCTAGCTGATGACATCACACACTCTAAAAAGTGAGATTTTGACTCAATCCAGGGGGTTTTAAGCCTCACCTATCAAAAACAATAAACCCCACCCTCATACCAAATACATCTTTGGAGAGATGACAAAAATGCCTGCGTTTTAAAGTTTAAATGAAGTCTCTAGGTTAAAGCATGGTGAAGCAGTAGCAGTCGGAAAAAAGTCAATTTTGCTCCCACTGAAAATGAATGGGGTTTTTGTTTGCATGATATTGTTATGACATGACCACACAGATAATCTTTGGGCCAAGCCGAACATTTTTTGTGTTGACCATATAATTTTAGGATGAATCGTTTGTAAATGGTAGCAACTTGAAAATGGCCCAATTCATTTTGGATGTACAAATTTGAGTTTCGGTTTGACTGTTGTTTTTTTTTTTTTTTTTTCAATTTTAACAAAATCCATGCATCGGAATGTCAATCCAAATAGATACAGTAGCACATCTTTCTGCACATTTTTGCAATTATATGTTGCAAAAATGTGGGCCATATTTTTTTCAAAGTTTTTTGTATTTAATAATAATAATAATAATAATAATAATGATAATAAACTAATATGATGATGATGATGATGGTGATGATGATGATGATGATGATGATGATGATGAGCAATAGTCCCCTCTGCCTTGCATTACATGCAAGCACATGGGGAATTAAATAAATTGGGCCTGCAGCCACAAATGTTTTCTCAAAAATCCATAATCTGTTAAGTTTTTTAAATATTTTTTGGAATTTTTGCTCAGTCTGAGTGAACTATTAAAGTGTGGTTAGCTTCAGTTGAATTTAGTTTCCATTATCATGAGGATGTCACTCAGATGTTAATCTTAGCTGATTTGGACAGAAAAGAAAATTAATCTTATGTTTCATCATTTCTAAAATGAACAGTAATATTTGTGTAACTGTTAAACATTTAACATTGTTTTGACGGTGGTGAAAGAGTCATTGTAAAAACTTTAGACAATTATAATACGTGATATATTTTTGTAAGTTAATGTCCTAGATTTATTTTTTTATGCTGCAAAAGTTTGGGAAGCCCTGCTTTAGATTTCAGATCAGAGGATATTTCTAAAATGTCTCTAAAGTCCAAAAACTTGGGGGAAAACAACTATCACTGTCTACCGGCAAAAACTGTCCGATTGGTTAAATGGCCTGTCCAAATGACAGACTGCTTTGGCGTAAACAGCAAACCTTAAAAATACACATAAGGAGTTATTAATTCTAAATCTGAATAAAGAGTGTTGGTGTATTTGTGTCAGAGCTGAGACCTTGGTGGGGGGCCAGTGGTGGATCGATAGACAGCTAAACAGGGTTTCTGTTATCCATCTGGAGGGCACAGGAAGGATTTGAGCTTGGGCTGGAGTGTTAACTGAGCTCCAGCAATACGGGAGCTGGAACCCACTCAAACTGGCAAGGTATACTCTCAGTGGGCAACATTAGCCAGCTCCTCTCACAAACCCAATGACCTTGGCGGTTCATGCTGCCTTGCCGATTTGTTATATAGTCACTTATTCCCAATGAGGACAGGAGAGAGAGAGATGGAAAAAAGCAAGGGATGGGGGAGAGATGAACTCAGTGGGTGGGGGGAATTGGAGAGGGGAGGCTCAGCTACACATGGAACCAACTTTGAAGAGGCTGCTAAGAGAGCAGACTATTGTTTGGACAGGTCTGTAGGGTACTTCACTGACAAGCCAGTGTTGGATGTGCAGAAAACATGCCTTCAGATTTGTCCTTAGCCTCTCGGGGCTCAAGTGTTATGATAGCGTTTGGACTCCAGTTCTGCAGATAGTCATGTTTATGCAGGTGGTGCCACCATGCTAATTTAAGGCACAGCTGCCTGAATGATTTGTATACTCCACCGGTGTCGTATCACTGAGCCCACACACTTTTAGGAACACTCGCTCAAACTAAACATTGTGAAAGTTAATACCATTTGGTGCTGATTTAAACCCCTTACAATGGAGCTGATTTTGGCTGTCTTATCTTCAAATGTGTTTTTTGCCACTGCTGGGATGTAAAACTTTTTATGAATCCTGAATCCTGAATGCAGTCCTAGTGTTTCAGTTGGGTTGTATCCACACTCCCAGGCTGACCCATCTCTGCTCTGCTGAACACAGGAAAACAATGCAGTTCAAGAATGAATAACATGCCCTTATTGTTCCGCAACTTGAGATCATAAATCATTGCAAAGCTAATGGGAAATCCCAACTGTAGCTTTGATTGTTCCTTTTTAGAAGTTAGTAATTTCAGTTCACATTTCACCAAATATTTTCATTCCTATTTTTAACCATTTTTATCCTACCGCTGCCCCTCTCACTTTGGTTTTTCAGCCTCATCTATGTATAGACATTTTCCTTTCCTACTGCAAAATATTTGTCTTTCTAAGAATGTGCTGCTAGTATGCAGGAGTTCAGAATCATTAAACATTACTTTAGGGAGAAGTTTCCATTTTAAGTGTTTCACTTTGAATGAGAGTAAAACACCTAAAACGTGCAATAGCATGCTTTTTTGTTACTTAGTGACATTGGAAACAATCATAAATACAAGTGTCAATTTGCAGTTACAATTGTAACCATACAATTGTACTTTTCAATGTTAATTCTTCTCTGGAGCCTATTAACCACAGCTACAGTTGTACTGTCTGTCAGAAAACATGCATTTCATTAATATAAATTGAAATTCTGACTTGGCAGGTGAGCTGCCACACTGTCAAGTATATTTAGCTCTTGTGCAGTTGTCCCACACTTGAAAAAGGGGCAGGCTCACACTGAAGTATTGAACTGGATTCAACTCAAAATCATTAGGCCATTTTTCCTTTTACCAAATTTATTTGAGTTTTCAGGAGAGCTTGAAAAGGTTTATACATGTGGTGAGATAGGTGAAAAACCTTCAAGTAAAAAAAAAACAAACCCAGTGGAAGTAATATATACACACATGCATGCTGAACATTGTATTCACATTTTAATTTTAGTACAGACTGAAAGGGACAGATAAGTATTTCACAACAGAACAACTTTAC
The DNA here is from genome assembly GCA_029814465.1 of Ostorhinchus cyanosoma. NCBI lineage: Eukaryota > Metazoa > Chordata > Actinopteri > Kurtiformes > Apogonidae > Ostorhinchus > Ostorhinchus cyanosoma. The sequence goes on along the minus strand of JAPTYQ010000016.1, from coordinate 2,881,864 downwards.
TAAAACCAAGATATTTACCAACAGTTTAATTTATGCAAATTTTAGGATTAGTTTTTACCACATGAATTAATAGGATTTTACATGTGCATTTTAACCATTTAAGGAAATCAAACTAATCATTTAGTTTAGAACTGAATTGTAACTCTGTATTCTCACTCATTAAGTTAATGGATTGACTATTACCACTTTAACCCAATGTACACACACTAACAACACTCTAAATGTTCCATGTATCAAAATAATCATCAATAAAGTGCACATATGAAACTTCAAATAAAAATCTCTGGGGTGTCCATGAACGTAGCATTAGCGCAATAGCGACAGAGCAACTGGTAGCGCAGGACACAATCTACAACAGCTCATAGTCAGTAGTGCTTAAAAAAAAAATGCCCGGAGTCACTCGTGCCCCCCCACCATTGCACCGCGCACCCCCCCACTATTTGAGAACCACTGATATAAACCAAGATGACAAAATTATTATAATAATTTATTTAATTTAGAGACAGAGATCATTTGCCCCTCACTGGGTTTTTGTTCCTTCCTTGAGCAACGATTGAGACCGTGTGTGTGTTTTATTTGTGTTGCTTAGGGCGCTTTTCACACTACGTACCTGAGCCTGTTTGAGGCAAAGAAAAGAAGAGCGACCTTCATTGTCCCTGATATAGTATCACTGAGTAATTTGGTCGATATGGTGAGCCTGTGCTTCGTGGATCCGAGGCTTTTTCAGGAGACAACAGGAGCACTGTCTATGGTCACTTTTGTTGTCGGAATGGTGATTAGGTCACTTCCGGTCTCGGATTACTTTCACAGGGCAATGTACTTTACTGGAGTCCACGCAGTCCGTACCCAGGACTGCCTTCTCAACTGGACTTGGGTACTGTACTCATGCATGGAACATTTGCGTTCACATTCAGTGTATTTACATGCACTTAGTGAAAATCGATTTATTGCCTTAGTCCGGCTAAGATCAAAGTTTTAAATGTAAAGACCTTAGTTGGAATGCAATCAGACCGAACTGGAGTTTTAGAAATCTGACTATTTGTGCCACATAATGCGGTTCTAAATCAAGCTATGCCGGCATGTATATGCGGTTAGCTGGACTATTGAGTGGCCTGGACACTCCCCCTTCCAGAAGTGACGAGAGTCACAGCATGACAACAACACAGTAGCAGAAGGTATTATCCTTCTGCTAATATCATTGCCACAAGACTTGGCGTGCATCTTACGTGTAACCAGATCATGGTGTCCAGTTTGGATCAAATGTATTGAGCTGCTGCATCATTGTTGTCCATATCCTAGCTCGGTGTTGTTGTCCTCCCTCTACTACGTCTGCTTCAAATCTACTGCGTTTTTTTCATCCATGAGGCCAACCGCAAGAATACCAATGCAAAAGGGCGTGTATCGCCACCTAGTGTCTCGGAGTCGAATGTACTTCACTTAATAATTTGATTCTCTCACCGCACATGTATACTCGGATTTCTTGGAAACTCTAGTTAAGTCCTTAGCTCAGTTTGTGCCAATAGCTCGATTTAGATGTGCATGAAAACGTACTGATTGATAAAATTAAGCGGACATTGGGGTTCAATGTACAGACTTGAATGTGCTGTCTGTGTGCACTGGGTCAGCTGCAGGAGCCCAGAGACGGTGTACAGCCCAAGATCACAACAAAAAGTCACAGATACAGAGGAATTCAGATAGAATTGCAGTATTAAAGAGAAACCCTAACAGGTGCAGCCGAGACCGAGAAGGGTTATTTAATTCCCTGCTGCTCAGAAACAGACGATAGACAGTGAGCTTCTGTATGAGGGAATGAAGCGCTTAGGCAATGACAACCAATCACTGACAGAATAGGGCAGACTGTAGGCTGCCGACCCAATCACAAATAATACCCAATATGAGTGTAGTCTGCTATATTTTTCTATTGGATAAACTTTTTCCCCTTAACTTTCTATTGGGTGGGCAAGACCGGCATTTGGGTGGGCTAAGCCCACCCCTGCCCATGCCTACTCCCAGCCTTGCTGTCAATCAAAGTCTGACATAGCAGATATCAAGGCTTTCTATGTGCTTAAGATCTAAGTAATGAAAAAAAAAATTATAGATGCACAATCACATTGCTTATTAGAATGTCCAAATAAAAGAGACCAGAATGAGTGCTGGAAAAATATTATTAACTTGTTTTGGCTGTCAGAGGTATATATTTCCACATTGGCTTCATTTTGATGACAAGTCATTGCCACCTGATTCAAACATTTACTTGAAGGACCGATGTGCAAACTCTGCGACATTTAAGAAGATTAAAATGCAGAAATGAAATATACCTAATAATCATAATTATGTTTTTATTAGTTTATAACTATATGAAAACTAGTATGTGACCCGTGGGGAACCACAGGTTGTAGAATTTTTATGCTGGGGAGAGCAGACTTTCAGGAAAGGATGTGAGTCTATATTTTATAAGTAGTGGCATAAAAATTGTTTGGCAAATCATTCTTTAAAATGTAAATGACAATTAATGTATAGTATTAATACCCAAACGCACCTGCAGTGTGAAATTGTGAAGTTCACATTGAAGCACATCAATGGGGATGGGGGGTTAATAGTTTGTAAGATGAGGGATAGCGGTCCATAATTGTTGGACCAGGGGGGTCCAATTTGTCAGAATCATGTTGACACTCTCATGCACACACAGACACACACAGACACACACACAGACACACAGATGTGCACACAGACACACACAGACACACACAGACACACGCAGACACACACACACGCAGACATGCACACACACACATACACACGCACACACACACGCGCGCACACACACACACTCACACACACACATACACAGATGCCCTGAGCCCTTCCAATATTATGATAGAGATTAGAATCCAGTCAGTCCATCATTTTTTTTACTGCCATGTTTGTTTAGTAACTCAGAGTAGACTCCCTTCCCTTTGTCTGCTTTATAGAAGGTTGAATTCGCTGTAGTTGGTTCAAGTTACTCTTCCATTAAGTTAACAAAAAAAAAATGCAATCTGCAAGTTCTCTACTGGTTGGCACTACCGCTTACTGAACCTTTGTTATATATTATCAGCTAAATGTACTTACAGAATGAAAGTGTCTGTTCATTGTGCAGTCAAATTATATTTTTCAGTGTGGAACTACTAACTCTTATGTTTTTGGCAAATGTGCATGCTGCAATCATGTATATTTTAATTTTTCTCTCGTACATGATAAAGTTTAGCACATTTGAATAACTTTATGAACTGTTGGTAGTTTAATGTACAGTGATGCATCCTATTAAAAGATCATCATATTTGTAGAGTAGCAGTGCTGAGAACCATGTATCTCGAAAAATGTAAACTTTTCATGAGCTCAGAAAAACAGGCCTTACACCCTTTGCAGTTTCTATGAAAACCCACAACATTTTTAAGGATTAAAATATAACAATAATAATAATAACTTTTATCTATATAACACCTTTAAAAACTGAGTTTACAAAGTGCTTTGACAGACAACAAGAAAGGCACAGTAGCAGGATACCCAGGAGTCAAAATAACAACACAGGGCCAAACAGAACAGAATTAAGTTGAAATTGAAGTAAAACAAGATGCAAGCAAGACATTGAAACATAGAAAAACAACACAGAACAGCAAACTAGAAAAAAAACATGACTCTCCAAATAAATGTAAATCTATTCAAGTACGGAGGGTTGAGATTAGAGAAACAGGACATATTGCTGTCAAGTTGATATAAAAATGAAGGAATGGAATTAGAATAGAATAGAATAGAATAGAATAGAATAGAATAGAATAGAATAGAATAGAATAGAATAGAATAGAATAGAATGCCCTTTATTGTCATTATAATGAATGTACAATGAAATTAAAGAGATTCTCCTTTTTCAGTGCAAACAGGTAACTTTAAATTAAATATAAGGTACAAATTATGTAGAAGATAAAGTCCTACAAAGCAGTGCAGTCAGCTTTATATACAAATATGAAGATAAAAGGATAACATTGAGAATATAAAACATGTAAAAATGTATTGCACAGGATGGTTGAATATATTCAGAATAATTATAGTGCACAGGGTGATTAATATTCACAAATGGATATTCTGTTTATTGCATGCAGAAATGGTTGTATTGCGCAGGGGTGAATGAATGTTGTTATAGTTATGTATAAGGTGGCCAGCAGCAGTAACAGTGATATAGTGCACTATCCATTATATTGATGGCTGTGGTCGTGATATAAAGGCACGTCTATAAAAATGTGTTTTAAAAAGTTATTTAAAAGATGTCACTGATTCTGCAAGTCTTATCTCCTCGGGCAGGCTGTTTCAAAGTCCAGGGGCTCTGATGGAGATAGGTGGGTTCAAAGACAGCAAAAAAAAAAAGGCGTTTTAACGTTAACATTTCCATGACAGCTGGGTAAAGTCCACTTATGGATAATCATCAAGCAGACTGAAACTGGCAAGGTAGACCAGTGCTATATAATATTTAAATATGGACTCTTTACCATAATGGGATATGATTGAACGCCCCAAAATGTACCTACATGGATGATTGTATTTCAACTATGCCCAAGGTCAAGGATGAAAAGTACGTCAGAATACTACTTAATTTCTTCATCACTGTAAATATGTAAAATAAGGGACAGGAGTATTGTCTACATCACTTTTTTGTGTTCCAGCTAACAAAGACAAATACCAACTTCAGCATCTCTTTCCAATCCACTTCTGCTCAACTCAACTCTAGCCAGAAAACACTCATGTCTTGATCCTGTTGAGGTTGTTGGAGATTGGCAGGGAGATTATATACAGCCTCTGAATTGCAGACGTGAAACAGTATGCTGTTGCCTTTACAGTTCAGTGTCAGCAGTGTGGGAGGGGCCATGCTAATAGCAACCAGCTGTGTGTCTCATGAAGGGGAATATAAGGTCACAAGTGTGACACATGCCAAAGTAAACCTGGCTTTTGTCCATACTCATCATAACCTGGCCAGCCACGCTAACCCTCCGGGTTGCGTCAAACCCTCATATGGCACCTGAGAGCACAAGTTCTAGTGATCCTGGACAATTTTGAATTCTGAGCATGCTTAAAGACCTTCTCTAGCTAGTATGTCTCAGCATTTTTATTAATTATAGTTAACTTTTTGCCTTAATGGGAAGCGGTGATAGGTAAGCTTAATGATTGAGGTTAATAAATGTGCCATGTGGTTTATTGATAAATGAAGCCACTTAAATCTAATACAGACGCAAGGAAAACTGATGTGGCCAGTTTCCAGTGTTTTGTGAATGATTCAGGCCATCCATTGTGTTGCTGTCTTCTCTCTAGATGTGGAGCACAAGGAGGAGGATGGGGGAGATGCAGTCAAGACCGAGGTAAGATTTCTGCTCTGTTGCGTCTTTGTTCTCTGGCTGATGTAACTCTTGAGGTGTCTTTCACACTTGCTAGGGCTGGAGCTTCCTTTTAGTACTGAATTACCTTTCCTGTCACCAACTGTGATTCCTCTGGTTGCCAGCATGATAGATGACCAGGGTGCAGACTGAACAGAAGTGAAGTCATTTTTGTTTTTCGCAACTTGAAAAAGCGCTGGTTTTTAATTTATATGTGTGTGTGTGTGTGTGTGTGTGTGTGTGTGTGTGTGTGTGTGTGTGTGTGTGTGCGTCTGTGTACAGAAAAACGGAATAGAATTGGACTCTATGACTGGTACGTTGTCAGAGTTTCAACTTTCACAGCTGTTCTCTCCTTTTGACTTGTTTGTAATTTTCTTCTGTCTATTGATTAGAAGAGCTTTTAGGTTTTTAATTAATAATCTAATATTTTAGATTTTAAGGTTGAAAATAAAACAAGTTCTTGCAGTTTTGAAAAGTTCATTTATTGTTATGAAGTCTGTTTTGGTGGAGGTTTGGATTAAAATTTGGTTTCAGTTGGATTTACAAGAGTTTATGTATTTTTGTCTAAGAAGTCATTTTAATTTTTAGATAACAAGGAAGGTCTGGATTTATAGAGGTTGTAGAATGCAGGATGACAGAGTCTATCAACAGACATTAAAGATGTCTCACAAAACCACCATTTATTAAAATACCATATTGTGAAAGCCATTATATTCAAATGCACCATGAACTGTTAAAGGTTCAATAAGAATTGCAAATGCTAACATGAATGTTTATTTTGGAGTTTGTTTTGCAAGGGTGTATGTTTGGTCTCATTCACTGGTAGTGACATAGTACCCAACACCCCTCAAGATACTCACTTTGTGTCTTCAGTGTCATGTGTCTTTAGTGTGCTCTACTTCTCTAACCTGCTGCTGTTCTTCATATGGAATAATCCAATAATGCTGATATCTTCATGGAGTTTATACATAGAATGTATAAACAAAGATAAACCTCACAATACTTTCTTTCTGCTACATAAATATATTAAGAGATCAAGCTGTTTTGGCTTCACTTTGGAGGCATTGTCACAGTGTCCATCTTTACACACAGTCTTATGAACTTAAATTTGACTCATAATTTGATATTCATCTGTGTTATGTTTACTCCAACTGACATCCTGGCATTTTCCATACAGATGACAGGTATCATGGTCAACTTGGCAGTGAACATCAAGTGACATTATATTCCACAATGATTAGGTTGTGTTAGTCAGGTAACAGGTTCAATTGTAAAGAATGTAGCATCTAATGAGTTCATTTGTCAACAATTGTTTGAAATGCTCTTGAAGGTAGAAAACCACCTGGTATCTGTTCTCTTTTGTTGGTAGTGGTATGACACACAACCTGCTAACAGGGGCAAAGTTATTTTGTGTTTGCTTCTTTGTGCAGAGGAAATCATCAGTACTTATTGTAACTTTAGTTCTATGGGTATGCACACAGCCCTAAATAGGCTCATTAAGATTTAACTCCAGTTTGCTCAAATATTGATAGGGGCAATTCTGTCCTTCCATAATATATTGTATGTCCATATGTAAGTCTACTCCCTTGCTGTTTTGTATTGGGAGCGACATTGTTGATGTTGTTGATTTACAGCCCATATCTTGATTTCTATGAGGACTTGGGTCAGGTTTTGGGAAAATATTTATACTTGCTCCTGATTTGTTCTGTGATTCTGTTCTGGTTCTCTCTAACTGTAACACTAGCTACCATTAGCTTAGAAGTAGTGCTAGCTGAAGTCAACAAACAACCCGCACACAGCCCTACACAGATTGCGATGCAAGCTTCACTTAAGCAGCAAGAAAATCTTAGATACGGAAGCTTTAATAATAGGGAAAACCAAAAATGGAGCTGAATTTTCATTCACTGTTGTTTTAGTTAGTGTTGTTTAGGTAGTGTTTAGTATGTTTGGGGTCACTGTCCTACTGGGATGTCCAATCAGCATTTCTTCAAGTGTTCTTTCTTGTTTTTCCCTCACTTGTGTCACACACAAATTTGACGAAACACATTCATTTCATCACAAAAAACTAAAGAATCACAAAAAATAGCAGGGGTATGAATAATTCTGAGGACAACTGTGTATGTCAGCAAAGCAATAATTTTTAGTCAAGATTTAATTCACTTTCATTATCTATAATAATTCTGTTTCCCACAGTCATCGTGAAATCTTTCACTCAGACTATACCATACCTACCTAGGTTCCTTCTACCTGGATCAAGGTATGGTTTGCATGCTCTGTTTATCGTCAAGGCTCATAACATCTCACCAGTTCTCTTGCCTTTGGACTTGTGAAAGAAATGGTACCTAATGGTGTATAGATTTGAAATATCAAATACACTTGGGAGCTTCTTAAATAATTTCTCATTGGTGACGTTAAGACTGTTGCCAGGGAGTTGGATTTTGATCCTGTGGCATCACATTTTGTTTGCTCACCCGTCACAAGCTACCAGTTTCATTGGACCACCATAGGGCACTGTCACCTCAACATGAGAGTCATCATCTTTTTAGGAATCAGACAACCCAGACAACCCCATTGTCTCAACCACCAATTACTCACATGCTCATCAGAGTCTGTCGCATGGGCCCTTGACAGATTGGATGCAAAGATTTACCACAAATCTGGACGCTTCCTTGTGAGACAACCTCGAAAAGGAAGACACAAAAATACGTAGCTAACTTTTTTTTTTTTTAACACCTCAAACAGGGAGGTCGAGGGAGGCTGCGAAGGGGAGTTGGTTGGGAGATCAGCCTTCGTCAGAGGCCCATGCCCAGAATAACCTTCCAGGCTGGTGACCCTTATTACATTAGCAAGCGGACCAGAGAGGAGTGGCTGGCCAAGTGGAAGATGGAGGTGAGTACCCCAGCTCAGTCCCAGCCACCGTTTTGTGGGGACGATAAAACACCACTTTTACTGACAGGTGTGGACTAGAGCCGCCAATGTTTAAAATTAAGGCTCGTGCTGTTTTTCCCAGCCAAGTGTATTTGATGGGTCATTTGATATCTCATGAAGGTACCATTTATTTCAGTGGATTTTCAGGGCTGCTAGCTTGGTTGGCTCCTGCCTGGGTTTTCTGGCTTTGTTCTATGTATTGTACAGGCTAAGGAAAAATCACAGACAGCTGCCTTCATCATGTCTGTTTGATGCTTTGACATGACTGATGTTTCCCGGATGGAAATGTTGCTGTAATTTTAGATTTGCATCATTCTGACTGCTTTGATGTCTTGAATCTGAGACAAAATTATTAAATATGACACTGGGCAGTTTACCAAAATCCCTGAGAAACATATTCTCCCTCTAGCCCATGTTGAATTGAGCCATTCTAATAGTTATGTTCTTATTTGCAAATGTTTTGAATTTGACATGAAAATCTCAGCAGCAATATCTCTTTCCAGCAATATGTCCTAGATAATCTGGAATAGTGTTTGGGTGTCAGGGTTACATTTGAAATGTAAAGGGTTACAGATTACTGTTAAGTAATGCAATATTTTAATTACTTATAAAACAATGCACTGAGCAGTTGATTAGTAGACCTGAGAAACAATCAAATAAGAAAATTTAAAAATACAATATGCTGCCAAGTTAATGGTCTAGATGTACATACGAGAGATGATGATATTCTCCAATTCCTATCAGTGCATCAGCATAAAACTTCAAGGTCTGTGCATCCCAAAGAAAAACTGTGTATCACAGGCAAAGTTGGAATGAAATCAAGATGCAGTGTTTCTTACATACTTGAATTGATAAAATTCATTTGTTTATATACAGACTGGCCAAAAAAACGATGTAAATAAGTAGGAGTCTTCCATTAGATAATTACTGCAGTGATTAATGTTTCTGAGCTGCAACGAGTTATTTAACCCCAACTGATGCAGTGAGTAGCTTCTCATTTCTGAAACAAGCATCACTTTGATAGAGAGCCTAGAGATTGGACTGTGTTTCAATGGAAAGAGGTCATGTTGTCTGATAAGTCCAGACTGACCTTGTTCCAGAGTGATGGACGCATCAGGGTGAGAAGCGAACAAGGGGTCCATTTCACAAAGCAGGGTCAACAAACTCTGAGTTTAATTTTGAATTCTGAGTTGATGTACTCGAAGATAGGAAACTCAGAGTTTTTGGTTCCAGAACAGCCGGTTTGAGTTGGATTGATCAAGTCAGAGTAGTTTCACCTGGAGTTAAGCGTGTGCACCACAAATATAAAAAGATAGTGTCAATGGAGCCCCGATTCAACGAGTCATCATGGCAATGTGGAAGTGGAGCGCTGTGTTTTTCACCCACTAGAAATGAATATCTGAAAGCGCTCATACAGCGACTTCGAAAAAGTTTTTAGAAAGAAGTGTAACTGGATATTTTAATGTCCTTATGTATGCCCAGTTTTCAGTAACAGAAGAGTTAAAAATACTCACCTGCTGAAAAAAAAAATTACACGAAATGCTTATACGAAATCATTTTCACTCGATCCATTGGTAGATTTTTTTTTTTGCTTGAATTAAGCAGAAAAAAATTAATTAAGCAAAAAAGAAAAAAAATCTGTCAATGGAACAAGTGAAAATGATCTCGGTAAGATTTCTGAAATCAGATTTTCCAGACCTATTGTCTAAAATCAGTCCTTATATCTCACTGAAAAGTTCCTCTTAAGCTGATTATGTCTTATCTGAAGTGTGATGAGATATTTGGACTAGAAATGAAAAAAATACGATTGGTAAGAATCAGATTTTTTTCAGTGCAAAAACATAATTGTCTGGAAATGCTAGAACATCGATGTGCAGTTTAAGAACCATCTACTGACAAATATTTAATTCTCTGTGCAGTAATGCTGCAGCTTCAGTGACACGATCATAGTCCAAAGGACATGTTAGTGAAAAAAGTCTGCACCTACTGTGTCTAATGGACTTATAATTGAGGTCTACCGACTGATTTTTATTTTAAATAACAGAATTACAGAACTGTGTTATGCCTAAACTCTCCTACTGACTGAATGAATGAGGAAATGAACCACAGTGTGTGTCTGAAAGTGGGTGGAGCCAGAGAGAAACTCAGGATTTCATTGACAAAACTGCTCCTTACCAGATTAGATTTACAGAGTCTGTTACTATGGCAACTGACCTAGAGTTTAAGTTACCTCTCTTTGTGAAACAGGTTAGTTACCCCTCTGTCTCTGGGTTGAGTTACCTTCCTTTGTGAAATGGAAAACGTAGAGTTTTCCTCATTTCAGGGTTAACAGACTTAGAGTTTTCATTAAACCAGCTTTGTGAAATGGACCCCAGATGAAGTGATTACCTATAACGCCTACGGCCTACAGTACAACCCTGTGGGGGCAGCTTTATGATCTGGGTTTCCTCTGTTGGTCAGCATCATTAATAAATGCTGAATAAATAAATAAAACAAAAAAAATGTAAATTGAAATGAGGCTTACACTAGGCTGACACCAAGGGTATATTCCTGAAATCCCCCCAATCCTCTGCTATATAGTCACTAGGGGGTGCTATGAATCGTGGAAATGTATATCTCTTAAACGGCTATACCCATTTCTACCAAACTTGATGGGGATGTTGAAGGGCCATCTGCGTTTTTGCCTCTAACTTCCACATTGTACATGACACATTTTTAAACTTCATATCATTTTATTCCTGCAAGTACAAAGTGAGCAGGAGCTATTTCTTGCTTTTACATTGCACCCGGCCACGACTCCACCAATCTAGTGGGAGGCAAGCACACGGGTTACATTTCCTTCAGGGAATATAATAATTTCTTGTAAGTCTTGGTTCTTTATCGTCATCATCTTGTTTAAAATGTTGTCAGTTAGGTGGTCTTGCTTATGGTAACACACTATCTGAGGAGCTGTTAAACCTAAGAGGCATTTTGTCTAAACACCTGAAGCTGCTTTAGCATTTGTCTCCTGAACTGAACTTCTGGTCTGGATCATGTAACACTGTATCAAACCTTTCCACAGTTGTCAAAGCCTTTGTCTAACATTTGTTTCTGGACCTCTTTACTGAAGGGATTTTATGGTTGTTTCTATCTAATATGTCATTTCTGTTTGTTTCTTGTATTAATTCAGTAAATGTTGGTCCTTATTGTTCCACACTTAGACACACATACATCAATTAATTTGCTCCCAACTTCACGTTTTTGCCATATTTTGAGGCACTTTTCCACTTGTTTTTATTTTGCACATATTGATAGTGTGTATTACAAACATTTTTTTCCCATTATTTGATGACAATGTGGTAAATGATCATTGAGATATAAGGAAAATAATATCAAGTATTTGCCAAAAAATTTCAGCAATAGCAGTGAGAAGTAGCAAGAAAGGAATATAATATGCATTTGAAAACTACTTTCCTATCAAATAAATTTTTTCCTGCATAAGGGAAGACACTAGCTAATTGTAGCTAGCTTAACGGACCCTGATAGTGAACAAACTGTCTTTGAAACTAAAAATGCAATCATACAATTTCTTCTTTTTTGTGGTGTAATCCTGCCTCCACATGATGGGAATTAAGGTAAATATTAGTTATGACTTTGAAAATTGCACAATTGCACCCTCATGTTATAGTTTCCTATGGAGAACTGGGAAAAAAATTGATACACGAGCTGCCGAGATGAAGTAATCTTTGAATTTTTCAACACGGCAGAGAGCAGCAAGGGATTAATCGAGAATTATAAACACTGCTTTTATTAACGTTCTGCTGCTGTTAGCTGATGCTTTTGTGCATTTATTGCATACAAAATTTGCAAAAAAAAAAAAAAAAAGGCAGTAGCAGATTAATTAACCCATTCAAAACTGTTTTACCCCAGTAGCCAGTCACAATAAATTTTGTCAGCCATTTTTCATTGTACTATGACCACAAGTGTGTTTGTGATTTTGAATTCACAAGTGGAAAGGATCATCTTCCAGATAGCACGAGAAGGCAATATAAATGATTTAGTTATTTCTTTGAATGATACATAACTACTCAACTTAAAAATGACTTGCATGATGCTAATTTCTAATTTACATTCATCACTGACTGCTGACATGTGTGTGCCAAGTTAATGTTAGCATTATAGTAACTCATCTGACATAAAATTAATCTCAAATCAGATCAAACTAATACCATATGAAGCTAACGGTTTGTGATCCTCTCCGTGTACTGCTCTCTGTTCACTTTTGGCTGTTACTTAAAGGTTTCCAATATTTACTGTAAAATATCTCCGGCATATCATTAACAGTGCCCTGGACTAACGCCCATATGTGAAAGCTTGACAGGTGTAGCAACAGTAACTAAGAGGGGTGGGACTTAGTGATATTAATAGTGTTTTGTGTGTTTCAAACCTCCAGAACACCCAATTGTGTTGAACCTGATTTATTTTATTAACAAACCATCAGTGTTATTTAGTGCTTTCAGAAGGCATTAAAGCTGTCATTTTCATTGTCTTCTGGAACGCTAATAAAAGTCTGTAATGTAGAGCAGTGTTAACATCTTTAAAAACCACATTGCACATTACTCAGTCATGTTGATTATGACTCCTCTCAGTAATGATTAATAACAACATGGGGTCTTCAATTTCTTATCCCAACCAACCCCCCAGTCTCCAGGGAAGAAATATTGCCAAATTAGGAGTACCACTAATGAAATGTCATAAAATATATGAAGGAAGTAGTGGGCAGTTCACATTTCCCAAAACAAAGGTGGATTTTTTTTTTACACAAGTGGCTCTACATGGCTAAGATTTAAGGGGATTTGTAAGATGCAAATTGTTAGTGGGCCTGTTTTATTTCCCCACTCTCTCATCTGGTCTTTTGCAAGCTTTGATCTAATTTGCACAAAGACTGATTTGTTTTGACTTCAAAGCCCTTTCTCAGGGATTAATAAAATGTATATAGCCCTCAGATATGGTTCTACTCTTGCCATAGAGCTTTTTGCTGTTGCATGTTCACTGCAGCTGGAAGGAGGAGGAGGAAGTGGAGGAGGACATTGTGACGGGTTGCAAGACAGCGGGTTGCCGCTGTCTTGCACTTTCTCGAGGGATGGGATCTCTCTCTTTTTTGCCCATATGCCTTGCGTTAGTTACAGCGGACTTCTCTCTCTCTTCATTTTTTTCCTCCTCCTCCATTCTTCTTGTGACCCCCCACCCCACAGCTATGGAAATGAACTCTGTACTATAGATATAAGGGTGAAGATGAGGTTTGCAGCAAATTTCCAGCCCTTGCTTTGCAAGACAGCCTCTTGGCTCGCTGCCAACATTTTGCAAGTCCTCTCTAGCCAACCAGAATTCCTGTCGGTAATCACCTGACCCTGAATTCCCAGACAAAGAAATGTTCATGCTTTCTTTTTTGAAGCGATCTCCTCTACCCGGAGAGTGGGGGTGAAAAAAAAACTCCTAAGCCCCACACTACTGGATTATGAGGGTTGCGCGCTGGCGTGTATGGGTATGTGCACTGCATTGTTTGTTTGATAACACAGGGGGATAGTGTGTGCATGTCTGATTAGCTTGCTTACAGCAAGGGGGAATATGCTGACTTCAGGTATTTCCACGAGAGTTGTTGTTGTGGACCATCTGCTCCGCTGCGCACAGCTTAAAGGGAAACCGTCTCTTTAAAAAGGAAGAATGAAGTCGTGTTCGGGAAAAAGTTGCTCATGCAAAAAAAAACTTTCTCCCATGGGGTGAATATGTGCTGAAAGTATTTCCTGTTTCAATGTATCGCCTAGAAATGTCAGTTTTTTAGGTCAGAAATATGCACCTAGAATTGTTGCTTTTTTTCATAGCCACTATGATTTCACCTTACCAAACATTTAATTAGGAAAAAAGTTGCGTTGTGCAAGCCTGAATGCCTTTTCCTGCCTGGATCATATACCTACTGTATTCTGTTTTATGTTGAGCATAGATTTATCCTAAGTACAGTAATTTGTTAACTTGAATGAACTACTTTGCAGATTCCTTAGGGAGTGTTTTTTTCCACCTCCACTCCACCTTCTGTTTATATATTCATGGCCTACTCTGTAATATTCCTAATTATGTCTTAAAAGGATGCAATACAATGAGAACCAGATGGCCTTTTTGGTGTGACCCCCAAGGCTACTCATGAAATACGTTGTCTTTGTAGGGATCTGTGCTAAAATCACAAATGTAATGTGCCATTTCTCCATTTGCAGGGCCATATTTTTATTACTTTTAAGAACAGTTTTCTTTAGGTTTAAGGTCAGCTTCTGCAGCATTCTTTCTCTGATGATTCTCAAGTTAACTACACCTGTCCTGACTTAAAGGAGAACCTCGCTCAGCAGATAAGCTTAGTAGATCTTTGCACTGAAGACATATTTCACTGTATAATCCATCAAACAATTACACAAAACAGTTCCCGCTGTGCCTCTCCTGCCTGTTGCGCATGAGAGACTGCTGCATTCAAAGGTCAAACTCTTTTGTGTTGCTTCAAAGACTCGCTGTCACGTCATGTGAGGAAGTAATGTTCACTGACAGTTTGTTTAATCTAACTTTTACCTTCTATCAGAGTTTGCAGAGTGCTTGTTTATTTTCATTCGATTGCACCTTTCCTGCTACTTAGCATCTTTTTCATGCATTTGGATTGCTTTAAGCTTGTTGTCTTTGAATTTAGTTCATGTAGCTCATGTAGTTCTCAGACCTCATGCAAAACTGTTTCAAATTAATTGCACTTTTGGCATATTGAATCTAATTAGCTGTTCTTGTAAAGTTAACAACCTTAAAAATTGACAGTTGTAAGATTGTTATTGTCTTATAAATAACTGAAGCTACACAGTAAATGTGACCTTTTTGTTAACAAGTATGTGCCAGATTGGATACTAAAGTAACATCTGCACACCCTGGAGACCAATATCTCGACTCTTTTTTCTGTCTCCCATGCACTCTGTCACCCCTTGAGCCCTCAGGGTATCATGCTGTATAGACCTCTAAGTCAGATTATCCCTTATTGTGCACCCAACATGTCTCTACACTCTGCCTGAGGCCTGCAGAGCTTCTGTTTTTTCTGTTCTTTACACGTAACAAAAACCTTATGATTACACACCTCATGATTAGGTTGGACTTTTCATTTGTATTCCTATTAAACATTTTTCCAAGTAGAATGAGTGTGTATGTTTTCACTGGGTGATTGTTTCAGCACAGTTGCTCTCCTGTGTTTATGCATCTATAGTATGTCATACAGTTTGTCATTTTGGTGTTTGCCTTCAGCGCGGCGTGACAGCGGATATAAGTGGTGGTATTTCTGAGCTGTCAGTGACGGGCAGGCGTGCGTAAATGATAAAGACCGCATTGTGTCTCTGCTACCTCCCTTCCTATTTTCCCCTTTAGGGCCTGTCTTGCTGGTGGAGCTGTACACACACACTGTGAGGCCCCCAAAAGGGGGGCATTTACAACTGAGGGAAAAAAGTCTAGAGACAAATATCTGGTTCTTATAGCCACTGTACTTTCTCTACTCCTCCCCCCAACACTGGCATTTTTAGCGTCTCTTTCTCATTGGCTCTGAGCACAAGGTACCATGGAGACAGTCATTGGACCTTAAACACACCAAAATGAGCACAATAACAGCACCTTGGCTCATTAATTGTTCCTTAAATTTTTCCCAGTGTTCTTGTGATTATTGGTCATCATAGATAATCTGAAATAAAAGCATAAAACTTTATTTGCTGTGGCTTAGTGAGCCCATTTTATTCTTC
The DNA here is from genome assembly GCA_029814465.1 of Ostorhinchus cyanosoma. Classification (NCBI taxonomy): domain Eukaryota; kingdom Metazoa; phylum Chordata; class Actinopteri; order Kurtiformes; family Apogonidae; genus Ostorhinchus; species Ostorhinchus cyanosoma. The sequence continues at coordinate 2,865,750 of JAPTYQ010000016.1, read as the reverse complement.
ATGACATTACAGACTGTTACTCCTATTTCATAGACACAGGCAAGATTTCAAAAAGAGGAAGCGAAAATAGACTGGTAAAAGCAGAAGTACTGATTCAACTCTTTCACTGCAGTAAAAGTGAAAAACTCCAGTTTTTTTTTTATGTCTTTAAGTACAGATTGTATTACAATAAAATGAAGAGTATTAAACCATTTTAATGTCCATTAAAAAATATAATTTGCATAGTTTTCAACTCATTACATCTTTTATGTATAGTTACATATGTCTTTCACTTTACTTTGGTTTTGCCATATGCTTTACTCTTTTTTCATCTTCTGTCTTTTACATGGTTTTCATTTTCTTTCGTCTTTCATCTATTATATACATTATGTCATTTTCAGCTTGTTACATCTTGCTATGTCATACACTTTGCTTTGGTCTTTTTATGTCCTTTACTTTGTTTTTTTTATCTTGTTCTTCATCTAGTTGCTTATGTAGTTTTCTTTTGCCACACTTTTTACCTTTTCATCTTGTATGTCTTACATTGTTTTCATCTTGTTTAATCTTTTACATTGGTTTTGTCTCACTTGTATGTAATTTTTTGTCTTATTGGGTGTTTTATTGATGTGTTTTATGTTTTTATGTCAGTTTAATCTTTTTTTTTTCTTTTTAGGTCTTTTCTGTTGTTTCTGTCTTGTTACTTCAGTAAAACTGAAAAGCACTCAAGTAGCCCACATATACCTCAAAACTCCATGACAACTATGTAACAGAGTAGAAGTACTTGATTACTGCCTGTCTCTCTGCACAATATAGCAGTTTAATTGTTGGTTTTTGCTGTTTACAATCTGGAACCACACATCCATGAAAGCTGTTGAACACTAACTCCAGTGTGCTTGTGCTCCAGCACAAGCACATAAGCACACTGGAGACCTAACACATATGGCCAAAGGCTTTGAACCATCCATCCAGCTCTACAGTACAGATATTTATAAACCACAGAGCCTCTTGATTGAACAGCACATGTTTCTACTCTCCACCAAAAACCCCTCCCCACGCTGTCTACGCACCACCCACCCTTAAAGGCTCTATTGTTTACGAGACACACTGGGAGAGAGGTCGAAGGGTAGTAGTACTATACATTATCCCACAGTCTCCCTGTATCTGTCGCCTTCTTGCTTTTCCCCCCTCCTCTTCCCACATGCATATAGTCCTGCTCTGGACTTTTACACTGTGTGTGAGACATGAGAACCTGAGAAAGACTTGAGGAACATAAGCACAGCTGTGTAGGCCTTTTTCACATGGAGCCTATAGTATGACTAACACGTGTTTACGTATGGGACTACAGACGTATATTGTGTGTGTTTAAAAGTGAGACAGAGTGAGAGGAGAAGAAAGTTAGCATGTGAATCCTACCGTGTGTGTATGTTTCAGAGAGAGACATCAGAATGAGTGCAGCTGTTGGGGATTTACTGTGAGAGGCTTAAAGTACCGGCTGCATCTTGTCCTCTCTGATCGACCTAGCAGTTCAGTGTCAGGTACCACAAACCCAGTGAACCCTTGGCAGCAACTCTGGACACTATAGACTTACTGTATGCACTGCTATTGATAAATTACCCTTACAATCAGAGACAGAGCAATGTTTACAAAGCCTATCAGAATCCCACAGCCAGACTCTAGACTCATACAGCACATATTCATATCCACTATCCTCACAGTCTACTTATCTAAATTGTAGACAGAAGTAGACAATTTGTTTTAACCCCTTGTAAAAGAGGAACTGTGGATTGTTGATATCGAAATATATATGCGATGCTGATAAGTCATTGACTGTAACTTGGATGATCGATTATTGGCTAAGCTCACATGTTTTTCTACTTCAAGGGATGGTGTAGAGTTGATTCATTTCAAACATGTAAGAAATAATAAAGCAAATCATATGTTAAAAAAAAATATGATAATAAATGAACAAAAGTAGTTTTTTTTTTAAAAACAACTTTTCCTAAACTTAAACATCAAACATATGACTTTTCTTCTGTTTTCATCTAGTGTCAACTAGAGCCAGACCGATTAATCAGCCGATTAATCTGACAGATTATAGGGTTTTACCGATTAATCAACAACGGCCAATATGTATTATTAACTTTTTTTTTGCTGTGGAGCGTCTGTCGCTGCTCCTGTGTGCATGTGTGTTCTGCCCGGAGAGTTAGAGGAATAGTAAAGCCTGTCAGTTTCACTTTTACTTCTGCTCTGACAATCCGACAAGGATGGACCCCGCTCCAAACCCCCTCCCATTCCAAAAATGACAGACCGCTACAACCCTCTACCCCCATACTCGCCTGTGCTCTGACACAGATGGACAGATTATCCCCTCGGTCTGAACACCCCCTTATCTTATGAACTATTTACCCCCCACACACACACACCTTGTCCACTTCCTGTCTACCTCACAATTTCATTCTGCAGGCACGCTTGGGAATTAATAGTGTAGGGGAGACTGGGGACAGTTGTAACATGAGTCAGTTGTAACACAGTACGTTCACATGCACTTAGAGAAAATCGACTTATTGCCTTAGTCCGGCTAATATTGAAGTATTAAAACCCATGTTTACATCTTAGTGGGACTGTAATCCAACCAAACTGGAGTTTTAGAAATCGGACGATTCGTGCCAGATAATGCAGGTCTAAATCGAGCCTCGAATCACGAGTCATGACAACAACACAGTAGCAAAAGGTATTAGCCCTCTGCTAATATCATCATCACAAGACTATGTGCGCAGCTTACGTGTAACCCAATCAGGGTGTACAGTTTGTATGAAATGTACTGAGCTGCTGCATCGTTGTCGTCCATATCCTCACTTGGTGTTGTTGTCCTCCTTCTACTACGTGTGCTTCAAATCTGCCACATTTGTTTACTAATTGTTCTTCATCCATGATGCCAACTGGACGAATGCCAACGCAAAAGGGTGTGTAAGCGCCACCTAGTGTCTAAGAGTTGAATGTACCTCACTCAATAATTTGATTCTCTCGCCGTGCATGTACACTCAGATTTCTTGGAAACTCCAGTTAAATCCTTAGCTCAGTGATTGCCAATAGCTCAGTTTAGATGTGCATGTAAACGTACTGACTTACAATTGCTCCAATCAGGAACAACTTTCGCCTCATCTAATTCACTCTGCACATACTCAGTTTAGTCCTTAGTCCACATGGGAAGTTGTAGTGCTTTGAGACAGACACATCCACATGTGAGGGAAAACGTCATTCTGTGGTCAGTATTTTTGTGACTCCATAGTTTGGTTTATAGTTAGTTATAGTTCTTGCTGACATTTTAAAGAATGATTTAACAAACTATTTTTATGTCATTACTTATAAAATATAGACTCACATTTTTTTCATAAGTCTGCTCTCCCCAGCATTAGAAACTTCCACATCTACAACCCGTGGTTCCATGGGTCACATACTAGTCTGATATGAGAATATTATATAGCGTTTGAAAGTTGTGTCAATTATCTTTCTAAGATAAACAAAGATTTGTGCAACTGTTAATACACGTCCATTACCTAATATAAGATAATTATATCCTGTGTACATTTTTTAGCCTCCAATATCGGTATTAGCATCGGCCCCGAAAATCCCATATTGGTCGGGCTCTAGTATCAACAGTATGTCTACACCTACTGTTGTGGCCTCATAAAATGCTTATAGTTGTTATATTTTTCTTTCCCAAAATTCCTGCTTTAGTTATTTTTTTCCACATTGAAGGGACATTGAACAATTATAGCATTTTATAAGGTTAAAAACTTTTATTGGTAAATAAACCACATTCATGTAAGAAAACTTTCAGCCATGGTTGTACATAAATGTTTGCTACATGTATGTTTACACCTAACATCCTCACCAATCTTTTTACATTTACAGTACACCTAGCATTGATATTAAGCATAAAACGTATGTCCACACTAGATATATAATGATTGCTGCACTACACTTGTGTCTGGTGTCCACAATAAACTTGCATATTTTATTACATTTACCCCCAGCATCAAGACTAAAGGTATAATTTTGTTACAGTGCATTTACACCTAGCACCCACACTAAATGTGTAACTTTACACTTGGTGGAAACACAAAACTTAATAATTTTATTGCATTTATACCTAGCATCAACATTAAACCTACAGTCCTGGAAAAAAGTTTTCGGACACCCCACGGATTCGTGATATATTGCATTAAGAATCATTCTTAAGTCACTGAAATCTGCCAAGTATTGTTCCCTTCTCCAAAAACCCACATGCTCCTCTCTGCAAGTGCTCTGTTCTGTCGAGGTCAAAAATATGTTTCAGCAGAAAAACATCCAGGACATGATATTTGGAAACTGTCAATAATTTTGTTTTCTTTTTGTTTTTTCTTATAAACAATAAACAAAAACAAAAAAATAATTTGCATCTGTTTGTCTGATGCAGCCACATCTTTTGAAGCACAAAAAATATTTTTCCACAGATATTTCATGATTATAGATTGTGTAAAATTTTAAGGGTGTCCGAAAACTTTTTTCCAAGACTGTATGACCTGTGTTTCCATCTAGTAATGACACTAAATATATAACTTTTTCCAGTGTTCATTTACATCTAGTATTCACACAAAATATGTCAAGTCCCTGTACCTTTTCAATAGAATAATTCATAGAAGCCCTGTTTGATGTACATGTAAGCTAACAGCTAATACCAACACAGCAGGAGCTGCTCCAGAGATAGTCCAGTTGTAGATGATCTTTGGCTACACATGACATACTGCTGCTGCCTCCTTGGCCTGCTATACAGGTTGTCATTTATATGAAATTAGCTTTGCATACTCGTTTTTATATAACACCTTGTAGACTGTATATACCAATAAGCTAACAGAATACAGTAACAGTATTCTCTTTAAAGATGAAAGATTTCAATCTGCAGATACATCACAGCCTGGACAAAGGAAGACCAGAGGCTGATCTGTTTTAATACAGTCCTATGGGAAACTAACTCAGTTCCCAGTTCCCAGTCTCCTATGACAAGTGACAGCTTGAGGTGTTACAGCAGGCAGTACTCATTTATGATAATTCTGTAGTCAGTCATGTACAGTAGGCAAACACTCATGCACTTTTATGTCTCTTTTTTCCTTTATGATCAAAGTAAAGGTAGAAATAAACAAATTCACCAACATTGTACTGATCTCTCCCACTATGGGTAAGAAATCTACTCTCTTGACCCACAAGTTAAAATGCTATAAACCTTCAGAAAAGGGTCAGTGACAACAGACACCAGATACCTTTGTTTCCTAATGATATGTGTGACCAAAGCTTAACTAATTATGAGGTCAGCTGTTGTTTTCATCAGTAGTGAAATGGTGAGAATCTTTGGTCTTCAGTTTGAATATCACTGCATACACTAACTATTGTTCTATGTCTGTGGCAGCTTTACCTTAATTCTATTATAATTTCAAGTACTCGTGAAAATTATTTTGTAATGTTTACATTAGATCAGACGCAAAATGCGGTGAATTGTCTTTTCTGATAACTTGTTTGAACAGGTCTAGACATTAATCTTGACTGGAGTCATAAAGAACTGTGCTATCACTGATTTTTTTTTTAACCATATCATGTAGCAGCTGCACAAAACTAATGGCTTTAATCTAGAACTTTAAATAAACAAAGTGTAGTAGTGTAGGGTGTAATATGTATTGAGTATTATTCAAAGTTTGCTTAAGATGGAAAAAGTCTGCCCAAGCTTGAATGCTTATATGGTTTCATGTTAGCTTTGTTTATTTCACCAGTGAAATCAGTCCATGTAAAAATGTGAGGAAACCCTGTCCTGTCACTTGCGAGCACCCATGAGTCACTGGTTCACTGGTCAGTTGTAAGAAGCACTTTCCAGTCCAACTGCCTTCAGTGACAAAGATAATTGTTTTACTCTTGGCTTCAGAGTATTCACTACTGAATGCAGCCAAATGACATTCATACATTAGTTCCCACTGAGGAGATACATTCCAGAAGGAGATGACGTCAGCAAATATACCAACAGATTGCCTTGCAACCTTACAGTAATGTCATAATGTGGGCAAGACTAGGCTACATTCAGACTGTAGGCCAAATGTGGCCCAAATCCAATTTTTTGCCCATTTGTGACCTGTATCTAATCTTTTAAAGACAGTTTAAACAACACAAATACGATTTTTTTCAAATTGGACCTAGACCACTTTAATATGTGGTCTTAGATCCAATGCATATCTGGTATTTTGCAATGCAACTTCAGTCTGAACAGCCAGGTCACTTCCGTAAACACAATGCGTGTCTGCATGGTCATATATTATGTCAGGACCCCTTTTGCATGTGTAGGTCACTTCAGGGTCACATTCAGTTCATACACAAAACTGATTGAAGTCGCATTTAATGTGCAACATGAACAATCACACAGAAAAGTCGGATTTCACCAAAAAAAAAATCCAATTTGTGAATTTAGACCTGCTGTCTGATCGTAGCCATAGATACATTATATATTATTATGATTATGAAATTCACTGCACAGTTGACTAAAGTTTTACTAAACTTGTTAAAAAAAGAAACAAACACCCAAAGCTTGTCCTCTGTCGGTCAGAAAGGACCTTTTTGATATAAAGAAATTATACTTAATATTTGGTTATTGGAACTCCTTTTAATCTCTTTCTATTCTTCTATTTTCCTTTTTAAAGTATTGTCAGAAAAGACAGGAAACAAGGGTATAGGGATGAGGAATGACATAGACTTAATGAAGTTGATTCAGAAGATTTTTATTTAACAGATAAATGTTGGGCAATGCTTTCATGAGCAACAGGGTAGCTGACGTTAACCTTACCTGAATAGTACCAATTGAATCTGACAATCTTCGCCAATTTGCAAAACAGTCTTTTGCCTAATGGAATCTGATAAAATGTCTTCTCTGGGTATGGTAGATCTGGGTTTGCATCCATGGGATGCAACAAGATGAACATGCACTCCCACATTAGACAGAATGTAAACAAACAGCTGGCTGGCTGGATCCCCATGACCCAAATGCAGTGTGCACTGTCTTTATGCACTGCAGTTCCAACGAAACAAGCACGTGCCATGTATTTGATCCATCTTATCGTGAGATCTTCAAATAACCCATTTCCTCTGGGTTATATGCAAATAAACCGGGTTGTATGCATATTAGCTGAAAGAACAGGTAGTTTCCAAACAAACTGTCCTTTTGGGTTGTATTCAAACAACACGGGTAATATGGATATTACCCGTTTTTGCACAATACCTGTAACACTAATATTCATGTTAAAAATTTAATTCAATCAAAGTAAATTTTGTGTTAAAATGTAATAATTCAGAAACACATGTTCTTGGTTTGTGTTACAGGCAGAGAAAAAGGCCAAACTGATGTCAGCAATGAATGCCATGAAAGATCACGAGGAGAAGGAACCAGTGACCCAGAGAGAAGATGTCTTCATAATCAAACACCCACTGCCTTCAAAACAGCAGCAGCAGGAGCCGCCGCTACTGCCACCGCCGCCACCGCTGTCTCAGCAACAGTTGTACACTCAGTCTCAGCCACAGCCTCAGTACAAACAGCAGTCACAGCCACCTCAACAGCAGCAGCATCAGCAGCCACCTCAGCCACCACAACAACAGCAACAACAGCAGCAGCAACAGCCTACTGACCCTGCCTCCCCCACGGTGGCCACGACCCCTGAGCCCGTGGCCATTGGAAGCGGAGACAAGACATCCCCAAAGCCTGCAGACACAGAGCCTGAATATGAGGTGAGACTTTACCTGTGCAGGGATTCAGATGATTTTAGATTAATGTAAAGTAAGAACAGGCGTCTCATTTTTTTTTTCAGCTTACTAGCTGATAGGCCATGAGCTATTGTGAAGGCGTTATGCCTGTCATTGTCTTCACCATTGTCTTCATGATTGTCTTCATTAGCATTTTTTTCCCAATGTCTTCTCTGATGAAACTACTGATTGGATTAATCACATTTTTTAATGTTGTTTGCTTGGGACAATGTCTACAAAGTTTGTTCAGAGTTTTGAGAAGTATAAACTTTGGAATTTCTGTCAAATTTTTGAAATGTTAAAAATGGGGGTCTGATCTCCTGCATCAAGACCACATGACTCTAACATAGCAGCACAACCTGACAACCTTGGAAATTCAACTTATTGATTCTAGACAGAACATGCCGATGAGCTACAGGGCCATTGGTCCTATTTTTATACATTTGGGCCTCTCATCCACACATGACATTTTACTTTTAATGACACTAAAATAAATGTTTCCATTTGTAAAATTCAGTTTGTGTATCTTTGTGGTCTATAAAAATGGAGAGTTTAGGAGACTATGGCCCCGTCCCAAAGTTCCCCCTTGGCCCTACATTTCGTCCCTACCCCTACGTTTAGAGTGAAGTTTCTGAGGGGTAGTGTGTCCCATTTCTTGTTAGCATCGAGGGGAAGTGGACATTCTGTCCCTTGAAACGAAGTCACCTTGGATGCAGACTTGCTACTTGTGCTTCAAACAGAGGGGAAGAATTTGCCGCTTTGCCCCGCCCACAGTGGTTTATGAACACTTCCACTTTTCCAGCGTAAACATGTTAAACATATGGTAAACATGTCAACAGGAGCTGGAAAGGAATCACACAAATGTAATGCCGCTTTTCCACTTGTACCGACTCGGCTCGGCTCCGTATTTCTGGAGCGTTTCCATTCCAGGAGAGTACTGACTTTACCTGAACGTCAAAGTGGGTACTTCCGTGTTTTCTGTTCAGGGAATTGTTGATAAACGTTTCATGTTATCTCATCTGAATTTTTACGTGGCCACCAAAGACTGAATCTCTTTGACCGACCATGGTGTAGTTTTGGGCTGTCATCATGTGGATTCATGTACCGCTATATTTACTGTCAACTTCTGCATATACATGACCTCACTTATCGATGACGTCAGTGTCCCATTGTATCTGTAGAAATTGCTACAGTACCACTTGCTACTCTGTCCGAAGTGCACTTTAAAAACGAGTGGACTCCAAAACGAGTGCTAGTGGCCAAGGGGGAACTTTGGGACGGGACCTATAGGTTGGTTCTCTGCCAAATGCAAATCAACCAAATATTTATATAATATCTGGAAAAGTAAATGTTGATTTATGTGCATTTACATCCACTACAGTTCATCATCATCGTCATCACATGGGTTCAAAGTTTTCCAGTTAGAATTAGTGTTTCATACAGTAACATTGCTATAACCTGTTGCTTGAAAAGCTCATAGACACAAGAGACGCAACGTGAACTGAATCCAACAGATAATTGGGATATTTTCTATCCATTTCAGTTTGTTTCATTTAATTCAATGAACATTATAGTAACTTTATTGGTTATCATATGAAGATATGTACAATTATTATTTGCTATTATTCGCAAATCAGTTTCAGCAGTAGTTATCTTCTATCAATACACCCACTTTTTCACCTCTTCCAAACTTTTCTGCAATATTTCAAGCCATTTTTTTGTTTTTCTTTAGTTTTTAATGCATATATGGAAAATGTGTGACGAAATGAAACAATTGGTGACGTCACACCATATATGCTTATATATGCTAATTGTTGCTTTGAGTAATGGACATGTAGCTGCATGTGTCTAGTACTGAAACAATACTAATAATGACATTTGGCTTTTGCAGTGCCAGTGAGAGAGTTTGTATTTTTTGTAATCAGTATATTACCTGCAGGAGATCACGTCACCACATTTGTGCAAAATCTGTATAATAATGTATATAAAATGCACCTAAAAAACCTTAACCACTTAACAAAACTAAACCTAAATTCATATCTTGTCTTCATTTCTGTTAACACTTCACCAGACTAAAATCTGTGCATTCACTGCATCCATATCAACTGTTGACAGTTCAAAAGTCCAACAGAAATGAATGTTCGTCATCATTTTTGTGTTCTTGTGTTCAATATTGGAAGTGACATGAAGTTTGAGTAGGCAATTTTTTAATGAACAGATTGTGGAAATATTAGTCTAGAGCCTAAGATAAATGTTAGTGTGGGGCAGGTATTAGTTTAAGGTAGATTTATACATTAAACAGGCACGTGTACAAGGGGGCTTCAAAAAGTTAGTGGAAAAATAACAGAGCTGGTGGTTTAAATCACATGGCCTTCAGTTTTACACAGATGGACTTAAAGGCTGGTATCAATGCTTGCAGATGGGTTTTGACCGACATGGAGCATATATTGAAAAATAAGCATCATAACTTCACCCATTTTTTCTAGTTGTCCTTTTTCATAAACTTTTTGAAGCCCCTGTGTCTTTACACATCTTTGAAGACTTCTCAGTTTGATTCCAACCAAATATGCAAGTGGACCATCATGGACCACCACATAGATCAAGAAGTCTTTATCTCTTTCCTGGTCTGTTTCAAACTTAAACTTTATAATGTGAAGACACTGTGTGGATGGTTCAGACATTCACCCTCATCACAGGAATAATGAACATGAACAACAATGAACAGAGGAAGAAGAAAAACAAACAAAAAATGACTCAAATGAACAAGCTGCTGATGTGAGATGCACACCTGTATTGAGAACAGGGGGATGCAGCACACATAGATGACAGCAGCATCTAACTTTATTTTGAGTTTTTCAAGTATTGTCAAGACGTTTTTGATTTACAGTATATGAGATCAAAAACATAAAATGAAGACGTCATGTCAAATATGGTTTACAATTGTTTATGACAGATTCAAATATTATGCATTTACTTCTCAAACACCAAAAACCTTTAATGCTGAGGGAAAAAGAAAATGAAGCTGATTTTACCTGCACGCCCCTGGGCTCTCATATACAAAAGCCTGCATGGATTTCATACCGAAACCTGGCATACGCTCAAATCCGGAAAACTGATATATACACGCACAAAAAAAATCCAGATAAACAAAACAGAGCATATGGCTGAATCCAAGCACATTTCTTTTGCACATCCCAATCAGCATAGAATTGACAGCATATGTTGGAGTACCAAACTCTTCTCTCTCCACACCTCCATTTACATATGCAAATTAGTGTAAACAGGGCCTTGCAGGTGGGATTCCCCTGTCTGCACGATCAGATGATGACATCAAGGTGGATGTCAAGTGAAAGGCTGTTGTCCACCGACAAAGCATGGCCAAAGCATGCGGGGGAAGAGCCCCAGCAGGACCTTAATGTGAAAAAAAATCTTAACGTAGCTTAAAATCTGAAACCAGTCATTACCAAATTATGCATGGACATCTGTAATCACGTCCACTTTCACTTCCAAAAATTAAAACCATGCGATTGTTGATGATTGATCACAGTTTTTGGGCATGAAACTATGTTAACCTTTTTGATATCAAGCATTTTAGACTGTCCCATGGGACTGAACAGACACTGTGGGATTTGACCAGCCTCCCAGTGTCCGCCAGCTGCTGATGCCCTGCTTGTCCTCACCTGAGTCACAAGAAAACAGTGTAAGGGCAGTCAGCGGTATCAATGAGGCCTGGACCGACTTATAAATGTTCTCACAGACATTAGCACTACATCTAATACATTAATCCACAAATGAAATTTGTGTCCTTGTCTCTTCATATGGTTGAAATTTACCAGACTGAATGGATAGTTGGATCCAGTGTCTGGTTGGTCTGATTTAGTGGGAGGATGTGCTGCCCTGGCAGTAGGATGGCATGTCGGTGTGTTAATTGTTCATCTGTGTATCTCTGATGTGCACATCATTCAAAGGAATTACCTTTTCCACAGTACTAACAGTTTCCTAGTACCACCTCTAAGTGTCGCCAAAGGTTCAAAAGCACTAGAAACATGCATGCGCCAGCTATGAAGTTGGCGTGGAGCACCGCACATTGACACGATCATTTCACTCTTTGTACTACAATTGGACATGATCGTGGAAAAGAGGGTAAGCCACGTTTTTGGGCGTACGCACTTCTTTGTACATGAGGCCTCAGGTGATTGTTTTTGTGTGTTTTTCCCTCTGTGGTTTTCCCACTGTAATATGTTTTATCTTGCAATATTAATGTTTTGTATATAATGATTTTTTTTTCCTTAGCTTTACCATCTCAAAGTAAAGAAAAATAAACCAACTGTGACTGTGTTTTAAAAGGTTTTCACAGTTGTGCCCCAAGGTAAACCCAGAGCACATGATTTGCCTTTGTATTGGCTGTAGGATGGCCGTGGTTTTGGCATCGGCGAGTTGGTTTGGGGAAAGCTGCGAGGGTTCTCATGGTGGCCAGGCCGCATCGTATCATGGTGGATGACGGGACGGAGCAGAGCTGCAGAGGGAACTAGATGGGTCATGTGGTTTGGAGATGGAAAATTCTCAGTGGTGGGTGTTTAGAGTCAATATTAATACTGCTGTCAGATTTGCTTTCGTGAAAGCAGGAATTAAGCAACACAGCCTTCTTTTTACATTGACAACCACAGTTGTTATAATGAGCATGCTATGTTATTGATTCAGCCAATTCCTCACAATATAAACTCAGAGCTGATACATTTTTAGACTTTTTACAATAATAACAATAGTGCCTGTACAAGAATGAGTGTTACTTTTCTGTGTATTTTTACAGGTCTGTGTAGAGAAACTCATGCCTTTGAGTTGCTTTAACAATGCCTTTCACCAACCAACTTACAACAAGCAACCCATGTACAAGAAAGCCATCTACGAAGTGCTACAGGTGAGTGTTTTCCGTGCTAATGGTTTTCTTCAGCACTGTTTCTTCCCAAAACTAAGCTGAGCTCAGCTGACTCAAATATGAAATACTGACTCTTCCTCTGCAAAGTAGTCCATTTATTATGTGGTTCATAAATGTACACTTCAGTGAGTTGGTTGGTTTCAGTAAGGGATGCCTACCTTCATTACAATCGATAGAGGTAATTTTCAGGCAATCCCATTCACACACACACACACTTCAGTTTAAGTAGCATTTGGGAAAAATATTACCCAGTCAGAATATTTTCAACCTTTCTTTCTTTGTTGAGGCAGCAATTGCTCTGAAAAGAACAACATACATGCCACATAACAATCTCTATCAGATTCTAGATGTTTAACTTAGTTTTCTGCAGATTAACAGTACAACATCATTCTACAGTGACAGTGCAGTGAATAGCACCGTTGCCTCACAGCAAGAAGGACCAGGGTTCAATTCCAACACCAGCAGACGGGAGCGACCTTTCTGTGGAGTTTGCATGTTCTCCCGTGTGTATTCTGTCTCTCCCACCGTCCAAAGACATGCACTTAATAGGTTAATTTAAAATTGCCTGTGTGACAGTTATTGGTTTTTCGTTTCTGCATCAGCTGCGATGAAGTGTACTCCACCTTCGCCTGAATCATAGCTGGGGAAGGCTCTCCTGAAACCTTTTTGAGGATAAAGTGGTTCAGAAAATGAATGAATGAATGAACTTCATTCTGGATACACTGCTCGTTGTGAGAGGTCATGCCACTTCCCAAAACATCCTTTGCCAGTTTAGGTTTCATAGCACTGTCGCCTCACAACAAGAAGGTCCTGGGTTTGATTCTAACTAGGGACCTTTCTGTGTGGAGTTTGCATGTTCTTGCAAACACGTGAGTTCTCCCCATCCAAAAGACATATACTGATAGCTCAATTGGTTAATCTAAATTGCCCATAGGTGTGAATGTGAGAGTGATTCTTTGTCTCTATATGTCAGCCCTGCGAACTGGTGACATGTCCAGGGTGTACCTTGCCTTCGCCCGTATGTAGCTGGGATAGGCTCCAAGAGACCGCTGTGACCCTAGTGAGGATAAAGTGGGTTCAAAAAATGAATGAATGGATGATTGAATTTTCTTCTTATTCTTTTATATTCCTCTTATATGGATACATTCTGTGTTGTGCTGCAACTGGAACCTTAATTTCCTGGAGGGTTCTGTCGAGGGGATCAATAAAGTTCTGTCTAATCAAACCAAATTGAATTGAATTGAATTGAATACTACAGTCTCAAACACACTAAAATTCTTATATACTGGTTTAGCAACTGCCCAGCATGTTAGTTTGGAATTTCGGACAACACCTCTGACTCATGCAAAGTCAATGTAAAGTTTGTAACGTAAGGTCCATAGTACCAGTTTTCTTATAGCAGGGATGAAATAATGAACTCAAATAAAAAGTAAAAACCAAACATGGACAGACATTCCTGAAGTACGATTTCCAGCTTTTCAAGTATGGATTACTTTTTTGATGCCTTGTTCTCTGAAAAAAAAACAAACATTGATTTCTGTCTTTTCAGATAGATTTTTAGTTAGTGTCTGTCCTGCTTTTTCATTCTTAAGGTCACATTTGAGCCATGCTTAAACTGATGTAATGTAGATAATGTTTGGGCCAGATATTAACCACAAACTAGAAGACATTCCCTTCCAGAGAAGCCTAATAACATTGGACAATTCTTCTTTTACCCATTATAAGGAAGTATTATGGCACTCCCAAAAAATAACAGCAGGCATGTTACAACACATCAATGACCATAGCCTGAGCATTAGTTGTACACTGTGTCTTACAAATGTTTAACCAAACAGCGTATTTTTGTGACATTTCGCTAATATTTACATCCTCTGAAGTCTGAATGTGACAAACAGCGTGGAAAACATATCTTAAACTTTATAATGGTTTAGGTTTTTTGGCTTGATATTTTTCACATTAAAAAGCAACATCATACACAATACCATTATATCTTCTGAGATGGCCTTTGTCTTGTTAAAAGAATAGCTTTCCATAAATTAAGCTGATTTTTTTTTTTTTTTTACAAATATTCCTGTCTCCCTAGTGAAAGTCGTAAAAGACAATGCCAAAAATGTAATTTCAACCAAAACAGTCCTCTTAAGTGTGTGCAATGCTCTGACTCACTTAATAAAGTGAGTAGGTTGACTAAACAACTAAATAGTGAGAATTGCAGTGAAAATATTTAATGTGTTTGTAGGTGGCCAGCAGCAGAGCAGGAAAAGCCTTCATGACCTGCCCTGTCAGTGATGAGACAGAGACCTCCAAATCAGTGGAAATGTTGAACAAGCAGATGATTGACTGGGCTATGACAGGATTTCAACCCACTGGACCCAAGGGCTTAGAGCCACCAGAGGGTAAGAGCAACAAGGATTATCATCAAGTACGGAAATGATCCATACCGCATGTGTTGTCTTCATTATCACACAAAAAAGGTGTTCATATAGCACTTCAGTAAGTCATAGGTTCACATTAAGGAAACATTAGAGTAGGGAGGATTATCCTTTTATTATATTTCAGGAATCAAGAATTATAGTCAAACTAATGTACTCCAAAGTAGTTATGCACTCAAAGAGAAATCCTGAGTCCTTTTATGCCTTGTCACAAATATATATTGTAGTATATCCTTGAAATGGAAAATGAAATAGATACTCTGTTCCAACAATGTTGTTAGTCTTGCTTAACCATAGTATTGTTTTGTCCTTTGTGTGAACTTCATTGTATGATTTACTGTGGCCCCCCAGAGGAGCGTAACCCATACAAAGAGGTTTATCCCGAGATGTGGGTGGAGCCTGAAGCAGCGGCCTATACACCTCCTCCGGCCAAAAAGCCTCGCAAAAGCACTGCAGAAAAACCCAAGGTCAAAGACATTATTGATGAGAGGACACGAGGTAAGGGGCCTCATTTATTAGCTTCAATGGGAGTTTGGAAGTCTGTATTTGTCAGCTGTACATCAGAGTAACAGGTTGGTGTACTAATAGTATATGGAAAACAGGCCAATTAGTGACAAATTTAAGATCAAATTAAATGATGTGACCTGGTAAAAGGCCCTTTTAAAGACACTTACCACATGTTTGTTTGAGTTTACTGCCAAATTTGC
This sequence comes from Ostorhinchus cyanosoma, assembly GCA_029814465.1. Lineage (NCBI taxonomy): Eukaryota > Metazoa > Chordata > Actinopteri > Kurtiformes > Apogonidae > Ostorhinchus > Ostorhinchus cyanosoma. The sequence goes on along the minus strand of JAPTYQ010000016.1, from coordinate 2,849,887 downwards.
CTCATAATAATGTTACTGCAAATATCTCTAACCAACTCCAGATATTACCTGCATTTTAAGACAGAGTAAAGCAACATTTATGACGCTGTTACGTTTGCCTGATGTTAAGACTTATGTTTAATAATAATGTTGGTACTAAATCCCTAAAAAAAAAATTAATAATCAGGTTAGGGTTAGAGGTCAGACCACCTCTAATTATTTGAACATCCCATGAGAAATACCAATTGTCTCCTCTTGATTCTTGGCTACACTGATTAGCATTAAATTTATCTGCATAACAACTCATTTTTGGCTCATCAGCCAATAGACCATGAGCTATCGTGAAGGCGCTATGTCTGCCGTTGTCTGTGTCTTTATTAGCAATTTCTTCAAACATATACTCTACCAAAAAATATTGGTTGGATTCATTTTATATGTAGCTTTCTTGGGAAAATGTCTACAAAGTTTGTTCAGTTTTGATGAAGTTATATTATTATCAAATTTTTGAAATATAACAAATTTGCCTTTCTTTATAATGGGCAATGGCTTATAACAAAATGGTTAGAGATATCAGTATAGTTACTACTGAGCTCATATAGGAAGTCATATATGGACTTTCATTTAATTAGTTGATCCTCAAGTGAAAGTACCATCTACTTCTATTGGGACATTGATCTCCTGCAGCAAGACCACAGGACTCTAACATAGCAGCAGACCCTGACAACCTCACAAATCCAACTTGTTATTGATTCTTGATAGAACATGCTGGTGAACTACAGGGCCATTGGCCATTAATTTTTTTTTTTTATGAAACAGAAAACCAAGGACCTTGTTTCTGTAAGTGCGTTCTTTAAAAATGTATTCAGCTTTGCATAATCACAGTGATATTATGCTTTAATATTATAGCTCTGATATTTTCCTGTTATCCTATACATGTAATAGGCCAAGCTAATAATAATGACAAAGTGACTCTATTAACAGATTGAAATAGTTCTCCTTCTTTGTCACCCGTTATATAAACAGTCTGTTGTATTACAAAAACTGGGATACCTCTGGGTTCAGTTTTTGGGACACTGCTGTTCCTTATTTCAGGAAACAGAAACAAATTTAAGTAGTGTGAAGGCACATCTGTAACTGCTCAACATTTTCTACTTGTGTTTCTACTTGTCATTTGCACTTTTGAGAAACATACCATTACTATAAATCCCCATAATACCTTGACCCATAAAAACCCAGTGCTTCTTCTGTGTCACTTCCCAAATGGATTTTTCTATCCATTTTATAAAACTTAAGTGATTTATTACCATTTATTGTAATATTATGCTCTGTTATTTTTGTTTTTTTCCAGTGTAAATTGTGAATTTTCCTATATTTAATTGTCTGATCATGTAGATGTTCATAAAAGCTCAGATTAAAGTTGAGGGTTATTATCAGAAACAAAGAAAAATGAAGAAAAAGTGACTTTTTCAGTGAAATCTATCGTTAACTGAACATAAACCAAGTGTGTGTGTGGTGAATCAATGTTATAGAAGATGACAGTTTTTCCACGATCACTGTGGAGCTTCTGAACATTCAAACGGATCATATCTGATAACCATGAAAAGATGACAAACTGTATTTTACACTAATTACTTACATGTACTAATAGGATCAGTAGATCAACAGGTATTAAACATTTAATTCAGTAGATGGTTTTGGTCACCAGTAGGTGTTTGGGTCTTTTTTTGGTACACCTCATTTGAGCCTTCAGCACAGCTTGAGAAAGCCATTGATATTGAATCAAAAATACAATTTTGAGTTGATAAAGTTTTCCCTTATGTTTGAAAGTCAGTGCCAGTCCTGTTACCGGGTTCAAAGGTCCAAAATCTGTAATAAATTATGTATACTTCTCGGTCTTAAACCCTGATTGGATTATGAAGTAGACTTACTTTTATTTCATACTCCTATATATGGTTTACTTTGATTTATATATTCAATTCTCCCTCAGCATCAGTATGAGATTTTAATCTATGCCTTTATAACAACTCGTTTAGACTACTGCAACGCTCTTTATGTTGGGCTTAGCCAGACGTTCAAAATGCTGCTGCTTGACTTTTAACTGGAGCCAAAACTATCACTCTAATTTTAGCATCAATTCACTGGCTCCCAGTTCATTTCCGAGTTAATTTTAAAATTATTTTATTTGTTTTTAAATACCTCATTAGCCTTGCCCTTCAGTATCTGTCTGACCTGCTCCAGCTGTACACTCCTTCACACTCTGTCAGATCAGCATATCAGTCACTGTCAGTCATTCCTAAGACAGAGAGGTGACAGGGCTTTTTCAGTCCCTGCCCCCAAAGCATGGAACAAACTACCTTTGCACATCAGGCAAGCAGACTTAATTTCTGTTTTTAAATCCTTTCTTAAAACAATGTTTTCTTTTGGCTTTTAGCTCAGTGTGAGAGGTTGGCCTTAATTGTTTTAATGTATAGTTCTTTTTTGTTTTTATACATTTTTTATGTGTTTTATTTGTTTTTATGTCTGTGTACAGCTCTTTGGCCAACTTTGTTGTTTTTATTGGGCTTTATAAGTAAAGTTGACTTGACTTGACTTATAAAACTGCATGAACTCCAGGTCTCTTTTTCATGTGTGTTTTTGTAAAACATTTGTAAAATGTAATCCAAAAGCTTCCCAAACCAAACCAATATGGAACCAGTAAACACTAGTTCATATTACAACAACATTAGAATCAACTGAAGTGACTATATAAATAACAATATGGATATCATTTACTTTGTAAGTAATTCTGGGATTCCCACATCCTTCACACTTTTGTGTGACATAATGGTCTTTAAAAGTCTTAAATGCAACCTGTTGAAACCTGCAGAGTGACTGAACATGTCCATGGTCTACTTAGTGCTTGTAAAGCAATTTCTGTAATAAAGAGCAATGTGTGGAGGATTTGTAGTGAATCTGAAAATAATGAAAGAATATAAATTAACATTCTATATAGAGTATACAAATAAATTGTGTTGTTAAATTAATTCTATTAAAATCATTTGTCCTTGAAAAGTCATGAACAATCTGTCTACTGTTTTTTTAAATTGACAACTTTTTACCCCAGGCTGAGTTTTTTCTCTTTTTGAAATAAATAAACTCAAAACAACTAAAATGACAGGTTGAGATGAGACATGACACACTAGAGACACGTGTGTCTAAGTGTAGACTGTTGTCTTATATTCCTAATCGGGTCTGTCTTGTCTTTTCAGAGCGCCTTGTTTATGAAGTGAGACAAAAGTGCCGCAGCATAGAGGGTAAGTCACCGTCCTCTGAGTGCTCTTGCTTGCAGCAATACCAGGGGTGCTCTCATGTGATAGACACTTTGTTGTTGACAAAACAGTATAGTGCTCAATGCCTTAAAACCATAGCAAAAATGAAGAAGAGAAATAACAGTTCCATTAATTGTGTTACCTTACTCGCTCCCAGTTGTTTTCTCTCCAAATATACCTGCTAAACATGTAGAGCTTTGTACAAATAATTTCACAGAAGTGTGTGAAATCAAGAGTATAGCAGCAAATTGTTCACTCTTCCTCGACCTCTGCCTATTAAACCCTGACATCCTGCATGTCTACCTACAGACATTTGTATCTCCTGTGGAAGTCTGAATGTTTGCCTAGAGCACCCACTTTTTGCAGGAGGAATGTGCCAGAGCTGCAAGGTAAGCCATGCTAGAGGTCACTGAAAGTGTGTGAGCTCCAGCTAATTCTGTATATCATAAAAAACATGGCTCCTGTAAAAACTAATAATACATTGATTCAAGAAGTTTATTGTCATATACACTGAGCAATGAAATTCTTACTTTGCGAGTTTCATTCACACCACTAACGTAAACAATCAAACTAAACTAAAATGTGGATAAAAACGGTTCCTTAGTCTGGTTGTCTTTGGTTTCATGCTCCTGTAGCGTCCTGAAGGACGCTACAGGAGCAGCACGAGGCAGCACGTGGCATAATCCCATAAAGCGCTTGGTTTGTAATATGTCACAGAGTGGATTTGAGTTTTGGTTCCTTGTTTTTGTTTTACAGAACTGCTTTCTAGAATGTGCATATCAGTATGATGATGATGGGTATCAGTCATACTGCACTATCTGTTGTGGAGGACGAGAGGTGCTGATGTGTGGAAACAACAATTGTTGTCGGTGAGTTACCATCCATCCATTTTCTGAACCACTTAGAATATATGAGGGTGGTGGGGGTGCAGAAGTCTTTCTTTCTTTCTTTCTTTCTTTCTTTCTTTCTTTCTTTCTTTCTTTCTTTCTTTCTTTCTTTCTTTCTTTC
>JAPTYQ010000016.1:2821453-2838216 GCA_029814465.1 Ostorhinchus cyanosoma | reverse complement strand
TTTATAACACTTTAAATATGAGAAAAATTTCCTAAAAATGTGGTTTTAAACATTTAAAAGAAATTATGCTACAATACAGTGCACATTGTAACATCTCTGTATATGAACACATTCCTATTTCTATATTCACTATAGGAGTTTGTGTATTAATTTGTAAAGGCTGGTTTTCTTCCTTGTTTTTATGGATTGACATTACCACAGATGTCCTGAATCTATCTGAGTAACAATTAGTTCTCTATTACTTTCAATTACTGAATTAGGTTGGTTAGTTTCAGTGCTGATTCTTTTAAGAAGTATCATTGACAATGATTCTTAGAAAAGTGATGCTGTTGGATCCCAGTCACAAACAAACAAACAGTAAACAAATTTAACTGATTGCTTTCTTTAATGCAAAGGTGACTTGAAAATTATTAAAGCTCAAATTATAATTGTTCAAATATGGTGTACTAATAGAATAATATACTAATGTAATACTAATGTGATTAATTAGTTTGATTTCATTCTTCTGTAGGCCTGCTTGTGCTGAAAGAACTTGGCATCCAGGTGGATCGCTATGTAGCTTCTGAAGTGTGTGAAGACTCCATTACAGTGGGGATTGTCCGGCACCAGGGTCGCATCATGTATGTTGGTGATGTAAGGAACGTCACACGCAAACATGTAAGTTGAAGTTATGTATATGGATGAAAGTAAAGTTGTTTCCATACCTAATAGTCTGGTAGAATCTGTATGATTGGGGACTCAATTCCATTGTGTTTGCAACAATCCAGTCCAACTTTGCTTTCACACTGCACTTTGTCCAATGAATGTAACCTTTTCAATAACATTATCCCCCTCCTCACCTGTGTTGATGCTACATCAAAAATTTGTGAGGAAGAAGGGGAGAAACAAGAAACCTTGCCTAGCCATTGCTTAATGCAGGACAACTTCCATTTCCACCACATGAAAGTAAAACATGGGGCTATGTTGTAGTCTGCTTCCAACATATGGTTCACAAAGTGCAGTGAAACAGGCTTCGCCCTATGTTTTTAGGCAGACCAGAGTTCGCCTCTTTCATCTACCCTAGAGTTTGATTAAACATTCACACCTCCCCAAATGAACCAGAGTTTCTGAGTACACAAACTACAGTTTGACTGAATGGGGCTGCTGTGAATGCACCATAAGACTACAGTGACAGATTATGATGTACACAGCACACATAAACCTATACTGAAAGAAAAAACACATTTTGAGTGCATCATGCTGACTTAGAATAGACAGAAACATATAGACAGTGTGTTTTCCAGTTTGCCATTTTGCCGTTAAAATTATTTGTCAAATGTGATGTCATTGATTCACGATTTGATAGGAGTATAAGTATTTTGATCAAATCATTACCTTCTCAGGATCAACACTAAATGACCCAGTTTAGTCCTTATGCTCAAACTATATTTAACCAATTCAACAATCAAAATGTGTATATTGTGAATTGCTGTTTTCCTATAGCAGTGCATCTAGAGAAGGTATAGTAGTAGTACATATAGTAATTTATAAAAAAGTGATGTTTCGGTAAAGACCATTTAAATCAAGACCATGTCACAACCAAGACAAGAGCATGATGAGACCGAGACAAGAACAAGAACAGACCAGATACATAACAAGGACACTATAACAACCAGGTTTAGTTACACAAGAAGTATAACTCATAAGGGACATAGAATATATGGTATACTGTCACACTGTCTAACTAATATTCACTAAATCTCTGTTTGTGAATAGGTAATAAAAAGATGGCTGCTAGTAGCTACAAGTATATACTAATGATTAATCAAATTCTAGATTTTTGCAAAATGTAGTTTCAAACATCCATAGATAGTGATGGGATGGTGTCATGAATATGCAAATAAATATACAATGTAACCTAATGACATATAATGACATACAGACACTTTTCATTGAAAACCGGCCATTGCTTAAAGTCTAGTCTAGTCTATACACTACTCATAATAAGTTAGGCCTATTGTTACTTACATGAGTGATTTTCCTATTTGGTCTGAATTTTAATGAAATAAGTAATAGTTCCCTTTGATATTATTAATTAATCAAAAGAAACATGATTTTCATTAGTTCAATATTTATTACCCCAACAATTTAGACAATAACGAAGATAGCCCCAAATAACCAAAATTGACAAAGTCAGCAGTGGGTGTTTCCACCATTTCCCTCAATGACAGTTTGACAGCCATGTCTCATGCTCCTCACTAGCCTCATGATGTTGTTCTGAGGCAATGCATTCTACTCCTCCACAAGTGCTTCACACAGTTCTGCCAGGTCACGTTGGGGTGGGGTACGAGCATCCAGTCGCTGTTTCAGCTGGTCCCAGACCTGCTCTATGGGGTTCAGGTCAGGGGACATTGCTGGCCACACCATGTGAGGCTCTCCGACTTCCTGAAGTCGAGCTGTGACAAATCTGGCATGATGTGATGGAGCATTGTCATCTGTTGACAGAAAGTTAGGGGTGTGCTGGCGGAATGGGAAAATGATGATGGGTTCTATGATGTCTCTGAGGTAAGAACGTGCAGCGACTGAGCCATCTACAATCCCCAACTCTGTTTTGCGCTGACTGGTATGCCTGCTCTGACTGTTGCGCCTCCTCCCTCAAAGCAAACCCTAGGGACAAAGTTGACCTCGGCGTATCGCTCACCTTGCCTTCTCCAACAACGCTGACGACCATCATTTCTGTGCAAGGTGACCTGACACTCATCAGCGAACACGACGCTAGACCGCTGCTGCATTATCCAAGAAACATGTTCTGGTGCCCACTGCACATGGTCTTGCAGTGTCTTGGTGTCAGTGGAGTCACCTGTTGTCACTGGTCATCTGGCATTCAAGCCAAAGCAGTGAAGTTCTGGTTTGTCTGGAAACCCTAGTACCCCTTACTTCTGGTAAACGGGCCTGCAGCAGTCTGAGTGCAGAGGTCCTTAGGTACTGGTCATCATTGTAGTCCATCACTCATGGGGCTGCACTCCTGGATCTGTCACCAACACTGCCAGTAGTTCTGTGTCTTGCTGCAAGTCTGCTGATGACACTTTGAGACACACAAAGTTCATGAGCAACATCTGACTGCCTGCTACTGACCTGAAGGTGCGCTATGGCCACATGGCACTGCTCCTCCGTTAAGTGACATCGTGTGTTCATGGCTGCTTGAATGATGAACTGGGAGTCACTTACTGACAATACCAGCTTTTTATACCCCCAGAATATTGAAAGCCACATTGAAAAGGGTTGACTTTTTGTATTTTTTTATATTGGCTCCAAAATGTAAGGCACACTGTACACAGTGAGACCATTACAAAATGAGGTGTGTATATCACCCTAATACAATTGCCTCCCTATCCCAAAAATCACTGAAGTGAAACAAACACTTTATGTATGAAATCCACTGAGGACCTCATGATATCCCTAACTTATTGTGAGTAGTGTATATACAGTAGATGTCATTAGTCACAAACTGCTTTGAGCTCACTTGCAAGGCAATAAACCATCTCCAACTTAACTCATAGGCTTCTTATGCCACATAAGGATTCCTAAGCCTGACGAGATGTGCAGTGTACACACTTTGGATGACTTAGTCCCTCAGACCTAATGTGAACACACCACATGAACTCATTTTATATAGAAAGTGTAGTATAGAAATCAGGGCATTTTAAAGCACGTAAGTAAAGCAGTTGTTTATTTGTTGTATGTCTTGCACAAAACAAATAAAAGGGAGTAATGTAATGCAGGTTATCTTGAAACACCATCATTAACTTTACTGACTGGAACTTTATCTGTATGTCTGAGTCTCTATCTCTTATGTCACCACAGATACAGGAGTGGGGTCCTTTTGACCTAATTATTGGTGGGAGCCCATGCAATGACCTTTCTATAGTCAATCCTGCTAGAAAAGGTCTTTATGGTAGGTTCTGCTTACTTTTCATGACTTTCATTTGCAATGTTGATCATTACATGAAATCTAATTTAAAGTAAGCTGTTAAATCATGATCCTCCTGCTTCTATCCCATAGAGGGCACCGGTCGTCTGTTCTTTGAGTTTTACAGGCTGCTTCATGAGGCCCGGCCAAAAGAGGGCGACAACCGGCCTTTCTTCTGGCTCTTTGAAAATGTGGTTGCCATGGGTGTGAGCGATAAGAGGGACATATCTCGCTTTTTAGAGGTCAGCTCCTTCATTCATGGTAGCACTCTGCACCACCCAAGTCACTGAACCATCACATTATCTTTATTCCTGTGATTCAGAACTCAGTCACTATCAGCAGCGTGGTTCATTCAAGCTCAGTGGTGGCTGGTGAAATTTTTTTTGGAAAGTCAGTTTTCAGATGCACTATTACCTCATATCACCACTAGGCTACACCACTATTTTTAAAGATTCATTTAAATTTGAATAAAAATACACAGTATATGGTTTCAGATATTTATTTTTATGTGTAAATTTCACCCATCTATCCTTCAAAATTTTTTTCATGACTGTTGTTAAAGTCAGGAATGTCCCTTGACAAGTGTATTTTCCACTGATAGTATGGACAATAGTATGGATAGTGGGTGGTGCTTGGATGCAAGTTTTGTTCCCCAAGGCTTTCCTATCTCTTTCTATTGTGCACACGCCATTTATAACAGGAGTCTTTTATCTTATGTCTATTATGGTAAATGAGAGCCCCAAAGAGGAAACATGTCACATCACATGACTGCTTATTTGCCCTAAGCGACCAAAAAAACTAAAAAAATTAAACACCACTTGAATGAAGATAATACAGAGTTCTCGAGCTGTATCATGTGACTCTTGTTTATTTAAATATAAATTTTTGGTAAAAGTATTTTTTTGTGAGTCCTGTCATCTTCTTCTTCGTGAGACAGGTGGGGCCACGGCCTAGCACCCTCTATTGATGAGCCGCCACTGTTCAAGTTGCTGATAGTGACTGATGTGACCACTGGTGGAAGGCGAATGCCCCCTTGTGGTATCATATCAATATACACACTAGTTCAGAGGAATATTGATCCTCTTTTCTGCCATTAGATGAAAATAAATCCTCATTCTTCAGGCTTTCGACTGGCCATGAAATGATTTTCAACAATATATAAGGACTTTTTTTTCAGTAGTAATTTACTGTTTCCGACCAGTAACTGTACTGTTTTGTATTACATCAGAGCAAAACATCTTCAATCTCCTCCCTAACAGAAGCATTTCTGTACACCAGGGATTTAAAATTATGTAGTATATAGTATGCTAAATTATGTATAATAATACCAGAAAGATTATTCACCCAATTCATCACACAAAATGTGATCAGATTGAAAGTTAAGATTTGAGCAGAATGTTTGCCTTGGTTTGACTGAACTGCCCAAAAAGGACAGTAATTTAGTTTAATGTCGTTCACAATTGTCTTTAATAGAAAATTCTAAATGAATCCCAAACTAGGCAGGGTATCAGTGAGCAGGACGGGCAAAGTGTTGAGTGGGATGGCAGGGTATTAGTAAGCTCCGCCTACTTTTTCACTTGTTTTTCTTTCTTATCAGTGCAACCCAGTGATGATCGATGCTAAAGAGGTGTCTGCTGCCCACCGTGCCCGCTATTTCTGGGGGAACCTTCCTGGCATGAACAGGTTGGTGTAGTGCTGTAGTCGTGGCCACCGTAACCATGACCAAGTCATGACCACAGCATGACCTCAGATTGAGGAGTTGAGTCCAAGGATACAAAACAAAGGCATTACGACAACCAGTTTTTCAAGTATTACACAAATGGATATGGTATGGTGGCTTTAAGGGTCATTAAACATATAAAGGTATTGAAGTATATTTTTCATTTCATTAAATGTGAAAGATTGAGTGATTGAGTCAGAGGAAAGACAAGCACTGCTGTTAAGCTCTATTATATGGGACTACTATGACTTGTAGACCACAAATAATTTGTAACAATTGCAGAGGTCATCTCTAATTTTAATTCTGTACAAACTGGCCATGTCTGTATTTTGTTAAGTAAAAATTCTGCTGTAAATTTCCTGCAATATTTCAGCAAACAAATAGATCCTATGATAATACTAGTCCCGTGTGAATCAACATTACGTTAATATAGTTGGATATGCCATATTTTGTGTTTCCTCAAAGGCTTTATTCTACCTTTAAACATGTTTTTGTGCTCATATTGCATGGATAGTGTGTGGATAATCACTGAAAGAGAACATGTAAATGTGTCAGAAGAGACACAGAGGGATGGCAGCTACAATGAGGAGCATTTTTCTGTTATTTGAAAGTTGAGAAAGTGGCCTTCACATTAGAAATGGGGAATAATATTAGTACATTTTTATACAGGTGAGGGCAAAATTATTAGCCCCCCTACAAAAATGTCATTATTTTGAAAGTATTTCCCAAGTGCTTTTAAACAGAGCAACACATTTTTAACAGTGTTTTTAGACATCCTACTTTTTATTTTGGATGCTCACATTATTTTACTTTGCACACAGAAATGAAAATATTACACAAAAAAACCAAAAAGTAACTGGGGTCAAAATTATTAGCCCCCTGGATCCCAATAGTCAGTTGTGTGTCCTTTTTGCTGGATAACAGCCTACAGTCGTTTGTTGTAGTTTTCAACAAGTCTCTGACACTTCTTTTGAGGAATCCCAGCCCATTCTTGTTTGGCAAATCTCTCAAGCTCTTCCAGATTTGATACCCTTCTGACATGGATGTTCTTCTTTAGATCACCCCACATATTTTCCATGGGATTTAAGTTAGGACTTTGTGCAGGCCAATCAGTTCCATTCACTTTGGTCTTCCGGAGATAGTTCTTCTGCAAGAGAGATGTATGATTTTGATTGTTGTCATGTTGGAAGATGAAGCGACATCCCAAACCCAGTTTTACTGCTGACTGCTTAAGGTTTTCTTTCAAAATCTCCACATATGTTTCTTTGTTCATGATTCCTTCCACCTTGACAAGATTTCCAGTTCCAGATGCACTGGAACATCCTCACAGCATAATATTCCCACCACCGTGTTTCACTGTGGGGACGGTGTTCTTTGGGTTATATGCCTCTTCCTTTTTTCTCCAAACATGAGCAATGTCTCTATGGCCAAAAAACTCTAGTTTAATCTCATCAGACCATAGATGACTCTTCCAGTAGACATTATCTTTCTCCCGGTTGTCCTGAACATACTTAAGTCTGGCTTGAAGGTGTCTCTTCTTCGAAAGTGGAGTTTTTCTTGGTCTGCAACCTCGCAGTCCATTCCTGTGCAGAGCTCTGGTGATTGTCTTCTTAGAGAATATGATTCCTGACTGGCAGTTGTTCTGGGGTCTTTAGACACATCACTCACTAGTTTTCTTTCCAGGGTCTTTGAGATATTTGGCTTCCTGCTTCTGCCAGGCTTGTTCTGTACTGTTTGGCTGTCTTTAAATTTCTAGATTATACTTCTCTCTCCAGTTCTTGACACTTGGAAACACTTTAATAGCTTTGTATAACATTCTCCTGCTTTGTGTGCATCAATAATTATTTTTCTCAAGTCCAAACTGACTTCTTTTGTTTAGGGCATGTTGCTTTCTCAACTGACAGCTCAATGACCCATACTGAGGCTTTTATACCATGTTTTAACATAAATGTTGAGTGAAATCAACTGATTCACCTGATCACCTTTAAGCCTATCACCTGTAGAATTAAAGTACATCGTTGTACAAAAGTGGTTTGTGCAACAACTTAATAAATGGTCATCTCTTAAAGGGGGCTAATAATAATGTCCCCTATTTTAGTATTTTCTTAATTTGGTATGCAAATATAAATACTTTGTGCCTTCTACAGACAACTAGTATGTTCAGAAATGCTATGTTGAAAATTCCTAGCTCTGTTAAAAAAAGTACTTGGGAAAATCTTGAAGAAACTTCAAATTTCATAGGGGGGCTAATGATTTTTCCCTCAACTGTAATAAATAAACTTTTCTTATCCCATGCAAATGCACCACATTAAAACACAGATGTAGGCGGTTACTGTTTGAATCACTTCAGGGGTTTTTAGGTCTTCTATACGAATAGGACTTTTGGCAGAGTATAATGTTCTCTATGCCTATTTGATCTGCAAATTGACTCCAAATTTTTCCCTCCCTCTACTTGTACTATCTAGTGAGGGATAAATACTGTAATTCTGTTGGAGGTGATGTTTACTCCGGTCATGTAATTACATTACATTAAAACCTAATTTTGGGAACAACTGTCACTACTACCACATGCCATAAATGCCTCAGTATTTAATGAAGCGAACACTGTATTAATTATACGTAAGGTTAAAAGTTTTGACATTGACACAAGATCTCTTTGCATACATTGATTTATTTGCCAATAAAAATCTCGTAAAGTTATAGAATCCATATAAATGTTTTTCAGTGAAACAGTGAATGAATGTATGCAAATTAATTCATGGAGCTCAGGTATCTGGTAAAGTGAAAAATAACTGGAAAGGAACTGAAAATAACAGAAATCTTAAAGGAGTTTAAAAAATTGCTGGACTAATAATATGGCAATGTTTGACACAGTCTGGCGAAAAACCAATCAATATTAGTGTAAAGAGATGGATCACAGGTGGATGATGACAACAGAAAATAGATGTCAGGCAAATTTTAATTATTCTGTTTTCCACATTTAAGTATGAAAGCGAAGGTAACATGACCAAATGTATTTAATGAAAGAAATCCATGAGGATAAACTGTTTATCTATCTTGTGATGCATCCACATTCATCATACTGTCCAAACCACAGAAACAAAACCAAATGTGCAAAAAAGTCAACATGGTATTTAAATAAATAATAACCATTGCTTCTCTTGTGTTTCCTCCTCAGGCCATTGTCTGCCATGTGCACTGACAAGTTGGACCTCCAAGACTGTTTGGAACATGGTAGAACAGCCAAGGTACCTGTGTGCTACAAGTCTTATATTCATGAATGCTCAGGAATCATGGACGTCATACATGCAACTCTCATTTTGAAAGAAATAAAAATAATAATAAATTCAAGAAAAAGAATTAATTTATAAAGTATTTTTCATTCAAAATGTAACATTTAGAATATTTGCAGTCATTGTAACAAGTCAACAAATGATCCAAATAAAACAAAAGTGGCATCTCCCAGTGATAGCAAGAAGTAGTTTCATATCTGACACATTTCATCTCAGAAATTCTACTATCCAAGGTAAGCCAGCTTTGGAGAGGAGCACATCAGCAATATCAAAAATGCCAGCATAGGAAAAGTGAAAAACAAAACTAAACAAAAAAAAAACTTTAACTGTAGCAGATGTCCAAATGCACTGTTTAACGGTCAAAATCTTCAGCATGGTCAACTATGTGCATACCACTGACAAATCCACATCCTTCATGTTCTTCATGTCTCATCAGTTTGACAAGGTGAGGACCATCACTACTAGGTCTAACTCCATCAAGCAGGGCAAGGACCAGCATTTCCCTGTCTACATGAATGAAAAGGAGGACATACTGTGGTGCACTGAGATGGAGCGGTAAGTAAAACCCAATCCTAATCTCCATATCTAAATATTGAAACCTCATAAACTTCATTAACATGACCTGTTGGACTTAAGTGTGTGTGAATTCATGAAGGTTCAAGAAGGAGGAATGGTAACAGGATATGTTGTTTGGTAACACTAAAAACAGTTGTAGCTGTGGCACACAGACTTGGTCACAGTCCTGTGAATAGGAATGTCCTCTGGGATGGACAGAAGGAAGTCCTACCAAGCTGATAGCCTACCATTTAGTGAAAGTTAGCACACCAATTAACCTGTGTTAAAGACATGAAAATTATATGATAGGTGCTGTACTGTATGTATGTAACACTTCAAGGCACTTTTTTTCACTGCATATCCACAGTTTGTGTGAAATTCTTGTCCATATTTTAATCACTAATAAGATTAACTTACTTAAATATAATTAACATCATGCTGAAAGGCAATACTAAAAACAACAAAGGCACAAAGGAAACAGTCAAAGATTGACACTATGTTGACTGACAGACAGCATCACCTCCTGTATTGAATAAAAGGCAAGAAAACACTGCACCTTAGAGCTGCTGGTGGCTTTTGAGCTGCGCAGTGAATTAATTTTACAGACATTTTACAAAATATATGAGACTACAAATGAGAGGCTGTTGAGCTTTTTTATTTGCATATAGTGTGCAGAAGTCTGATTCAACCCCATGGGACCATTTATGATACATTTGGGGACACATAATTAATGCCAGAACACGGCTTCAGTGAGGAGGAGCCTCAAATTCTCTGTTCTTCAGACTGCTTAAAGCTGTTTTACTCTTAGCGACATCTAAATCTCATCATTATCTTCTTGTGTCTTCTTCTGTTTGCTGCCTGTCTGTCTGTCTTGTAATGATGCCTCGGCCCCATCCTTTGTACCTCCCAGGGTCTTTGGCTTCCCGGTCCACTACACAGACGTCTCCAACATGAGCCGATTGGCAAGGCAGAGGCTCCTGGGCAGGTCATGGAGCGTCCCCGTTATCCGCCACCTGTTTGCACCACTCAAAGAATACTTTGCCTGTGTTTGAGCAGTAAAAGGAAAACATGCTCAGAACCATTTAGGAACCACAACTATATGTTGTGACTAGAAATAAGAGCCTTGATCCTCAAATTATACTTTTGTATAATTTGCAAGCATAAAAAACATTGATGTAGACTTCACATTATTTCTTGTATTTGAATTGTAATTCTTATTTTATTTAATTTTGATATGTCATTTTACCTTTTAGCAGTGTTATCAAGTATTGTTGATTTATTTTTGCAAGCTATACTTGAGACTATGCTTTCTTCTCAAGAGAATGAGACAGAAAAGTGCTAAACGTCTGTTTTCAAGAACACAGCAATGCGATGGGAAAGAGTGGAAAGATAAATGGTTGAGTGAAATGTTTCTGCTGTGTGTAAGCGCGCCTTGTCATTCAGGCTCAGGCAAGACTCAAACCTGGGCTGCGGCCACGCTTCCGCTTACTGAGCCTCACAGAGAGTGTCGAGAGAGCTGTGTCTCTGAGAATCCAAAACACCAGATCACATATACCTCTTTGTTTACAGTTTCTATATACACAACTGAAGGTAATAAAGGTACTACTGTAATATGGTTCCAATACCATGGTGCTCCAAGATGATGAGAAACATCATAGCCCATGTGGCATTTCAAATACATAATAAATAACGGAGCTTTTTTAAGCTGTTGCTGGAAAAACTTGTGTTTGATGTTTTTACACTTAATGGGAAAAAAGACTGTGCTGTTTCGTTCACTTCAGAGGTAGGAGTGACTTACTGTATCCTCCTCTTCCTTACCATCCTCATCTTTTCTGCCTTTTTCAGCTTTTATACCGTTTGTACTGGTGCTCATTTTATGCTTACTGACATACACACAGGCTTCACTGCCTGGATCTGCACAAAAAAAGACAGAAAATATGAAGCCACATGGGAAATGATGTTTTCTGTTATTTGACAAAGAAAAAAAACTAAGATCAAAAGTCTGTGATGAGCTACTTTTTTATAGTTTTATCCAGACCAATGACATTACTGTACAACTGTTAAGTAAGTGTGGTGAATGCGAGGGAGGGTGGGTGACCAAGACTGGGCGTTAAAGTTTCTCTCTTCAACTCCCACTCTCTCTCAAAACACAAAAAAACTGTCAGGTGCAAATCCTCAACAATATGGTGCGGCTTCACAAAGTTCTTCTACCTTTTTATAGCAATTTTGTGCTGTTTTATCAACATTATAAAGCACTTTTATATGTATACTTTCTTTTTTTCCTTGATATTTTTTTAATATTGGTTCTTGTGAATTGTTTTGTTTGGTTTTATGATGTGAACTGATCTACCCTCGTGTAATACTTTTTGTATACAGTAGGGCTGTGCCAATAGAAGTGAACGAATGGATAATTTTAATATGTGAAACCCATGTATTTGACTCAGTGTACAGTAGATGGATTGACATTTGTAACCCCATCACCCACCCAAGCCCTTTTCCCCTTCATCCATCGTCCATATTGTTCTCTGTTTTACAGCAGCGATACAGTATGTTAAGTACCCAGATTCAAAGAATGTCTATTTCTATTAAGATTGTAAAATTTAAGACAGAGTTAAATGTGCTTTGTGTAATATTTTGTCCCGTATGGACAGTTGGCCTTCTGCCACTTCCGAGATAAATCGTCATGTTGGCAAATTTACGTTTTGATCCAGATTTGGATTATACTCACAAACTAAATTCTCTTGATTGTAAACCTCAAAAGCTAAATATATGGAGGATTTAGGCTGCGGTTTGTCAAAACAAAAAACTGACACAGTGTTTGACGTCACGTTGGCACTCAAAGAATCAAGAGAATAGAAACATGTTATCGCTTATGTATATCATATTTAAGGATTGAAAAACCGAAATTTAATTTCTTACTGTAATTAAGTTCTTAAGTGACCTTACTGACATCTTTTTTTGTCTGTGCACACAGGTTCAGTATGAGCTGCTGTGCTTTGTGATGCTCTTTCCCCCTCCTGATATGATACACTTTGTACATTTTGTACATAGTTTTCCAGTTGCTGTTGTTTTCAATTTGTTTTGATCTTTTTTTTTTTATCCCATATGAGATGTACAAATATAATTCTTTGCTAATATATATCATCAAATTAGAAAAAAATCTTAGGTTGGAAATAAAATCAAGTGGCAAATTTGAATCAGAAATTGCGCTGAACATTAGATATAGGGAGACTCTAAGTTCACGTTTTTCTTTTTTTTCATACTGATTTGTTTGTGTCAAGTGAATCCAGATTAAATGTAGTGTGAACAACGTTGAGCAGTGGCCTATGGACAGCTTTAAGACAAATGGTCTCCACTTCACTGCACAGCCCTACACAGTGGTGTTTATGCTTCTGTTTTCTTTTGTAAGAGGGATTGTAGGTGTTCTGATGGTGCTAAACATTTTATCTAATCAAGAAAAATATATTTGGTTGGAAGAGAAACAAACATGTCTTGACAATGACTGTTTTAAGTTCCTTGTAGTAATGGAAAAGAACTATTATTTCACTCATATAAATATATTAACAAAGGCATTTTAACTTTGTACTTGAAAAAAAAAGGATAACAAATAATAAAAGGTTTCCTATATTGTTTTAGACTAGAGATTGCTGTAGTTGGTGCTTATTTGTGGGAAAATTGTGTGAGAAAAAAAAAAGGTAACTTTTACTGTAGCATAATGTATGCTTAATACGCATTGCTTCTTAATCCTACATTCCATGAAATGATATTCTCCATGTCTATTCTCAGATGTTTTGAACCAATCCTTTTTTAATTTGTTTGTTTTAAATTCACAGACAATATTTCATTTTACTGTTCAAGCAGGTCAATACTATATTCAGTGATACTGTTGACATTCTGTGTGACTTTGTCATAACTGTTTAACGGCCTAAATGCTTTTTCCTCAAGACCAGTTCGTACAGCAAATGTAGCAGTCATTCTCCACTTTGACCCCCTACCCCATACTTATGTTTAGTGTCCAGAGAGAAGATAAAGGCTCTGTATGTACTTGTGCTGGAGAACACTTGAATAAATGTATTGTTTTTGTGCAAAGATCTGCCACCTCCTGTGCATTTGTTATTCAATAGATATTGATTATTTATGGGTTTTTTTGCTTTAATTTATTGATAATTTTGACAGTAATTTCTCTTTAAAATGCATCAGACTCATAGTACTCATCAGTGGAACAATAACGCATTGGAATTATTCTGACCTCTTCAGTAAAAGATTTTATAGGGGTTCAAAGTTCAAGAAATGAGCTGATCGATATTGATTATTTCATAGATTTTGCCTTTAATTTATTAATAATTTTGACAGTAATTTTTGTTGAAAATGCATCAGACTCATAGTACTCATCAGTGTGAACAATAATGCAGTGGAATTATTCTGTGACCTCTTAAGGAAAAGATTTTATAGGGGTTTAAAATCTCCTTTATCAACTGTTCATTTTTTTCCCCTGTACCGTAATGTCTAGAATAGACGTGCGAAGGTTTTCAAAGTGTGGACCACTTGACTGCGGTCCTCAGTGAGACAGAGGTTGAAAACCTCCTCCAGGCTCCTGATCCGAGCCGTGGTATAAGGTGGATCAGGTACAGACCACCGGCGGTCACCCCTGTGTCCAGAGGAGAACAGCGGAGGGGCACACGGCATGTCCCCGCGTGAACCCCCTCTGAGCTGAAATCTGGCTCCATCGTTTCAGGTAGGGATGCACAGTCAGAAATGTCCCTCTGTTCTGGACTGGCCCTATTCAGACCCAACTGCAGCAGGTTTGTAAACACATCCAGGTTAAGCTGGTGTTCATGTGTGTTTGAGGTGCAGGGAAATGACCACCATTCATGCACATCAGTGCTGCGGAATACTGGTGTGTGGGGGGTTCTATGCACGTGTGTGCAAATCTGTTTCATAATAATAAACTCGAACAGGGATTTTGATGTTTTGTAAAAAAAAATCTACACATGAAATGCAGCGACTGAACAACAGTTCACTTTGAAGGCTTCATGCGCTTTTGACGCATAGGGCTAGAAAGTCTTACAATGTAAAGACCACACATGTGCGCGCACACATGCATTCACACGCACACACATGCACATGGACTCACAACCCCCCACACACATAAAAACACCTTTAGAGAGTGTTTTGGTGAAGAGAGGAACAGGGAACAATCTAGTGGGGAAAAAAAACATGCAATTTCTTCTACTTCCAAATATGGTAAGAGTGACGTCACAGGGTAAAAAAAATGGTTAATAAATTAATTTAGACCCTGACCTCTCAAATGAATCCTAGACATCAGGAAAAGCATGATTCATACCTTAATGGCTTATGGATCAAAAACAGTGGTTATAATGGAAGAAATAGTGTGTTTTTGGCACACTTTGGACACAGATGCTAGTCTTGTGATTTTCTTTTGTTTCCAATGTGCAAATTTTAGTTGGTGGCCAGAATTTTAAAGATCATGCAAAAATGAACAACTTTTGAATTCTGACCTTATTTAAATTCTGAAAAATAATATGACGTTTTTTAACACAAAGTGTGTGTAAAAAGCGCACCCGGATACTGGAGGATTAAGGACACGAGGGAGAGGGAGGATGCTCCGGAACCTCCTGGGGCAAAAGGTGTGCTGTAGGAAGAGGAGGAAAAAAGTTGAAGTTTTGATTTTTGAAATCGTTCACAATAAAAAACTCGAATTAATTGATCAAATCGATATATCGCCCAGGCCTACATCCTGATTCGAAGTTACAGCTTGTCTGTCATTTCTTCTACATCCATGTTCAACTTCTGTCAGTTTCCTGACTTCTGATTTAGTTTTATCAGTTCAATTCTATTTTTCCTCTTCAGCATCTACAGTGTGTCAAACTCGTTTTAGTTCAGGGGCCACATTAAGCCCAACATGATCGCAAATGGGCCGGACCAGTAAAATACTAACAGTGAAGAAAGAAAAATTGCATTATGATAATGTTTACATCTACAACGTTTCCTTAAAAATCTGAATAACAAGAACAACTTGAAATGTCTAAAGAAAAACAAATGCAATTTTAACAATATTTTTGCCTCAAGTTTGCCTCAATTATAACTTACATTACAATTACAAATACACAAAACTTCTGGTAACAGGCAGAATATTGGTAAAATTACACTTACTTCTCTTAAGACGTTTCAAGTTGTTCTTATTTGTTCAGGTTATTCACATTTTTTGTAAACAGATAGCTTGTTAATATAAAGATTTTCATGTAATTTTCCTTTTTTACACTAAAACAAAGATAAAATCGTCAGTTTTCATTATTTATAGGTTATTGTGATCATATTTTACTGGTCTGACCCAATTGAGATCTAATTGTTCTGTATGTGGAACCTGAATTAAAATTATTTTTACACCATTGAGTGTTAATATCTACAGTATAATTCATCCTACGGGATACATTGGACCCTGTGGTGGGCCAGGTTTGGCCTTATGTTTGACATCTATGATCTACACACACCATGCTTCGGTCAAGGGGAGCATGCAGAGATTGGTGCGAAGGCAACATGCCCACTCCTTTCAGTTTTTGCCCACTGAAAACAGTGTGTAACAACTGTTTAATATCCTCATCAGTGAAGGATGTGCGAATAACAGGTTGTAGTTGAACTGTTGCAGTTTAACTCCTTAGCTGTCTGTCAGTTCACATTCAACAGTGCTTGGAGCTGCACAACAAATACTACAATCAGCAAAACTCCTAGATCTGCTACTTCAAGCCTATAATGCCCTATACAGGTCATTTTGTAATAAAACACCCTCATCTACTACATTCCTCCCCCATTAAGCTATTACTTATTACTTATTATTACACAAAAGTTATTGTAATTTTGTGTCATGGTTAATACTGTTTAGTAGATGACACTGTTAAACTAAAGGTGGCTAGTTTTGTAAGGCTGCAGAATAACTTCGATTAATTTTTGTGTTTAGGGTGGAAGTAATAGCTTAATGGGGGAGGAATGTAGTAGATGAGGGTGTTTTATATATATATGTGGTGGGCCAAACCTGGCCCACCACAGGGTCCAATGTATCCCGTAGGATGAATTATGCTGTGGATATTAACACTCAATGGTGTATACAGACCCTTTCCAAAAAATTTGAATATCATGGAAAAGTTGTTTAATTCCCGTAATTCCATTCAAAAAGTTAAACTTTCATATATTATAGATTCAGGGCCCACAATTTAAACAATTTCAAGTA
>JAPTYQ010000016.1:2706614-2744875 GCA_029814465.1 Ostorhinchus cyanosoma | reverse complement strand
CATTGTACTGACAAAAACAGTGCTTTTAGGCATTCTATGTTTTCTTTTCTGTCTGTTTTAGTCACATGATACACACAAGAGCTAGCGCTTGATTGCATAACTATTGTTTTTGATGACTTGATGGTCTTATATTTTTTTCCCCGACTGTACATACACAGCTGCCGATCATCATTACATTTTTCAGTGTAAAACAGGTATTTTCCAATGTATAATTTACTGATTATGCAGGTTTTCATAGCAGCTCAGAGTACCTTCAAAGGTTATTATATCAAAATGGAAGAAAAAGTTTTTTTTTTTAAATTAACTAAACATAACAAGTATCAACAACCAATCTGTCAAACTATATGGGTTTTATTGGTGACTCAGTGTTTCAGAAGATGATTTTTTTTTTTTACATCTTCATTAAATAGCCTCTGAACATGTTGCTGTTGCTGAAAAGCTGAGAAACTGTTGTACCTGCAATAGCTCAAATTGATAGGATTAGTGGCTCAAAAGTTGTTGTTTTTTTAGATCAGTGGATGGTTTTGGTTACGTTTAGGTCTTTGGGATTAATGTCGGCCTTTTTCAGCTTAATTTGCTGACTGAGGAAATACTAAAATAAATGTATGCACCTAGAAGTATTAGTTTATTAATGAATAACTATGAGTTCAGTTTTGATTGTTCCAGATGTAATTATTTGCTGTTTATTACTACTTAGTTAAGTTTAATTTCTGTCATCAGGGCTGGTTAATCTGCTTTTACCTATTCACAACTAACATTACCTATCACTTCCAAAGCACTTTATAAAACAACACATTTGGCCAAAGTGCTTTTCACAAACAAATAAAACATATTAAAGTGTTATAAACAAAAAAAGCCAAATATAAAATCTGAAGTAAAACAGTGAAAATGATGATAACCACGTCAACCCCTGTTCTGTATTCAACATAATACATGTGTTTCTTCAGTGACAGTTATTCTCATCTCACAAACAGCAAAAAGTTAGAATTGATGGTGCTTTTAAGTGGTTTAGAATATTTTTGTTGTAAACTCAGAATCAACAAACTGACATGCAGTAATAAATAGTCAACAGTTATTAGGAGTATGTTACAAGGATTTTAAATTTAGGGCTGCTGTATGTGTTTTGTGGTTCAGTTGTCCCAATGAGTGGCTTTTCTGTTACTTTATCTAAGTCAGTGTTGTCCATCTGTGTCAGAGTAACCAAAGTAGAGTATTTTTCTCAGTCAACTTGGATTTTTCATGCAGGACTTTTACTTGTAGTGGAGAATTTTTCATTGTCTGTCCATTGTCTGTGTATGTACAGGCGAGTATCCTGTGAAAAGAGATGTTAAACGCTGGATTTGTGGGTACGGACAGGTCAGCTTTGTTCCTTTTGAGCTGGTTAAGTGTCCGCCGAGGGTGACGCAGAGGGCAGCCAGCAGAGGGACAGAAGTCGGTGCGATGAATGACTAAATAGATACGGTACAGACACAAGAGCAGTCTCACAGTCCTTTTTAGATGAGTGATGGCCCCTGCAAGACTACACCGAGTGACCAGCATCTTTTCCCATTTAAGTGAATCGACCCCCCCCTCCTCCCTCCAGGTCTGCACCACCACCTCATTCAACTCCAATCTAGGTAGGATTTCCTTTCAGCGTTTAGGAAGTGCATTGTCCTGCTCTGGGAGTGATGTGACAGGACCCTGTGATTGCTCAGGAAAGAAGGGGAGCATTGTATCAGAGCAGCTCTTGTTTTGTTGTAAGTATTAGAGGATGGGGATGAGCTCCAGATGGGTAAGAGGTGAGTACACTCCGTATCTTCTGTACTTTACTGAGGCTTCCTACGCTCAACAAAAACACTGCAGGGTTCAAAAATCATGGTCACCTTCATTCACATAAAGAACACTTAAAAGTCCAGAAGCCACTTGACAATTATTCACAATGTCAGCACTGCCCCCTTGTGGCATTGATCCTAATGGAAGTAAAAGATGCACTCCAGAGTAAGGCCAGAGAACAAATTCAGGTGGATTACCTTCTATCGCATCCACATCCCTCCAACTCATTCATGTTGATTATTTAAACACAAAAGGATTCATAATGTCTCCAACACAGGGTTTCCCAGTCATTTTTAACTGATGAAATTTCACAAATTTTCCAACTTTATGGACAGATGATGTTATTTCCAGGTTTAAGAATATGAACAGAAATAGACTTCAGCTACTGATGTCAAACACAGAAAAAAAACACCATTTCTCTTCAGTGTTATTAATCTAAATTTGACAGGTTTACTCTGATTCTGTCAATTTCATTCAACAAAATGCACAAATTAGAATATCAGTTGACTTGTGCATCAGAATCAACTGCAATATCCACTTTAGAATCAATCTTACTGCCACTAAAATATAGCTTTTCTTCGTTTTTGACTTCAGAGCCACTTTTCTACTATATAAAATCTGATTTATTCTGTAGTCTATCAGATTCATATCCACTGACGATTAAGAGCTTCACTTTTAAGATTTGGAATTTACTTGCTCATCTTTTGTCCTACTTCATGATCCTATAGTTTTCAATCATTTTCACCCCAAAACAGCTTTTCATACTAAAATTCTATAACTTTTCTGCATTTCCACGACCGTATTCCTGTAAAACCATCTTCAAATTTTCACATTGTTCTATAAGAGTTACAAATTTGATTCCCACCAATACCAAATGATTTGTGACGTCACAAGGCACAAGATCGACCCATTAATATCTGATTTGGGTCAACTACAGAGAAATGTTTCACCCTCAGCAGCTGAACATTAAACCATGTGGACACAATGTCTGCATGGTGAAGCTCAAAGGTTACAAATATGGGACATGGAGGGGGAAAAAAACAGTTTGTAATTGTAGGAGAACTTGTAAATCATCTTTATTACATTCCTTTTTTACAGTATTAGAAAACACAGAAAAGCACAAACATCAACTACACAAGTAAAGAAGCTCAACAACAAAAGACGAACATGAAAAAAAAAACAACCAGTATTTACAGTTGAACTCAACCCTTTTGGACGTTGGAGATAAGCTCATCACAAAGCTTGGTAAGCTCTTCCGCCTCTTTTACCTGTTGGGGAAAAAAAGCAGGTAGTCAGATTCAGTAGTGTGTTTAATCTATGTCCATCAAATAAATCTACACAGATCAGTAAAATGTAGAGGGCTCTTCTTAGCAGATGTAAAAATAATTTTAAAGACTAGTTCTGACCAGTAGTCGTGATGAGTAGAGCCACAAAAATTGCAATTAGTTACAAGCCACTGGTCTGCAGTATCCTAAAACCTGTCAAAACTACCTTAGATGGTGTTTTCACATCGAACAAGTGAAAATGCAGACTATTGAGACGTTACGATTTTTTCTGTTTAGTTTTAATAACACTGCACTTACACCAACTTGCAGCCCATAAGTAGTGGGGAAAAGACAATACTTTAATAAGGCATTACTTTCTAAAGCCAGACACTGGTGATTTGACAAACTGGTTCACAGGCAATAGCATGAGTTGGCTTCACTCTACTGCAATCCTCACCTTACATGTTTTAAAACAGTGATCACCAGTCTTTTTCTGATCAGTGCTTTATGTGATACAGCTTTTTTGCTTTGGAATAAAAATGCCACATCATAAATTTAGATGGAAAAAAAAAAAAAATCAACTTGTACATGAATTCAACATAACAAGAATTTAATGATGGACAATCTCCTGTTTTTAAAAAGCTTATTTCCAGAAAAACATAAGAAGTGAATGATCTTGAATGGTATTTTTTCTTTCCAGAATGGTGGAGAAGTCTCAGTTTTTCTCCATTTCAGTTTTGGCAGTGCACCCAAGTCCAACCTACAGTTTTTGCCAAGTTGACTTATGTAGTAAATAGCAGTGTAATGCACAGGGTAATTTCCAGTTGGTCATGATTGGGGGATAAATCCCTCTGCTTTACACTGGGATACTACATCATCAGGAGCTCATTTTGCTGCAATAACCGACTCACTGAACATTATCCCTTACATACAGGAACAATCATTGTCTCACCTTTTGGTCCAGATTCTTCTCCAGCGATTGCACCTTCAACTGTTCCCGCCTCAGCTGGGCCTGAAGTGCAGATATCTCAGACCTGTTCTTGGACCGTACCTCTGCAATTTCTTCATTTGCACTGAGGAGAAGCAAAGAGCCGCAGTCAGGCACCGTCATTCTTACCGGGGATTATCTACAGCTAACACAGAAGTCTGGCGTTTCTTACTGGCCAATTTTCTCCTCAGCGTGGACTTTAAGCATCTGGTAGCGCTGCTCCTCCTTTTTGATTCTTGCCAGGTAATCCTGAGCACAAGCTTTCAGTGTCTCTTCATTCTATGGAAATAAAACAGGGACACTCAATTCTAAAGCTTACCTGAAAATACACTGAGTATAATATTCAAGGTTTTGTAAATTCTGACCTTTTTGTAACCCTCAACAACCCCCTTGTACTTTTCCAGCCTCTTAAAGAGTTCAGAGCAAGATCTTTCCATGGAGTTGAGGTCACTGGCTACTTGCTCCTTCTCCTGCAGCGCCATGTTGAGCTTCGTCTGGGCCTCCTCCCTCTCCCTCTCCTGATCAACTGAGTAATGCCAGAAAAATTTTCACATGACATCAACAATCCTCGAGATTATGAAACGTGACAAATACTTGCAGAATGTACTGTGAGTGAAAGCTCACCCATCATTTTTGCAATAACCAGCTCAAACTCAGCAATTATTTTCCTGTGGGGGGAAGAGAAACAAGTCAAACACTGTTAAAAAACAAACAACAACAAAAAAGGTATTAATCAGTCTAACTCATTACTGAGAGAAAAAAAATTAATCAATGCAACTCACCTCATTTCATGACTGTCCTCAAGTAGCTTGTTATGCTTTTTCTGTGCCTGGTAAAGAAAAGAATAAACTTGAGTATCGTTTAGAAATCGCCATTGCATTTATTATTTGAACCTGCTCATCATAAATAAATAAATACCCTGTTCAAATGAGGCAACAAACTTTCTACATTATGAATTTTACTTTTTCAGTGTCAGTTTGTTACAAATTAAGAATTTATATGTAGAATTTGTAGTTTGAATATTCCAAAATTATCTTTAGAATAAGGGTCCTAATGTTATGTCAAATGTCAGTGTGTTGAATTGCAGAAATACGATCTGAACGTATTTACAGCCATAGGTCAACATGTCACTGTGAATGTATGTGACCACTAGAGGGAGTAGTGAGTCACACTTTCAGCCTACTGTGATGAGAAAAGCTAAAGTTATACAGCATGCTTTCAGTCAAAGAAAGCAACAAAATGATAAAGGCTGGAAGTACTGTTGTTTTCACTACTGGACACAACTCTAAATGAAAAGAATGGTGTTTGATGCTGAAATGACAGTGTTTCTTCTATGCAGGTGAGTTTGATTATGAGGCTGATGAAGGTATGAAGTTATTATGTGATATTATTTTTGCCAAGTTGCCATTGTGGATCTATGGTTCAGACTAAACTGACAGTTCTGGCTTTCTTTGAATGATTCCTAAAAGATCTTTAGTGCAGATATTGACAATACAAACCGTACAGAAAAAAAGGATGATTTGTGGTTTTACTGTGGCTGTTTTCTGTCTTAACACAGAGCTAAGTTAACTTTAGAATAAGATGATTATAAGACAGTGGTATTTTGAGTGACTGTCAAAGTAAGTGCCTAAGAGTTTTAGTTTGAAGAAGAAAACTTCATACCATAAAACAGATGTGTGTAAACAATGAGATTTGTACTTTTTTCGGTAGATATAGTGTGGATTTGTTGGTGGTTTGATAGTTTTAAGTGGATTCTGTTTCAAAGTTTTCTGGTAGCTTCCCTAAATTATCAAAAAAATTAATTTAAGAGAGGACTTAGAAATATAAACAACTAGAATTATGAAAACTGAAAAGAGGTAATTGTAGTAAATGATGGAGGAAAACTACTTTTTGTTTTGTGACTTAACATACAGAAAAGAAAATTTACAAACGGTCTTCCAATTTTCAACTTCACTTGTTCTAGCTCCATCTCATTCTGAACTGGTCTAGATGGTCAAATCCCAGGAGATTGAGAGGGATGTACCTCTGCCTGGACTTTATCGATGGCTGCATCCATGTCTCTCTGACTGTACTTCAGCACCTCTATGATGGCGTCCTCTGCGTTTGTTGGCTGGGGGATAAGAGGGACATGTGGGACCAGGCTCTCAAGTATCGGAGCAGTCTAGAAGACAGTCACAATGTCAAGAGATCAGGTTAGATGGTGTCAGAAAGCATAAACATAATATTAGAGATGTTTAAGTGGAGCCATAATTTGTAGTAATATAGTGAATGGTGTCAATTCAGGATTGACATACTGGTTCTGTAGCAACATCAAGCAGTTTGAAATCATCCTTCTGTGGTTCGCTTGTCAGTTCTTTCACCGCCATCTGTGGGGTTTCAAGACTGAAATGGAACAGAAAAAGGGTAATCTTATTTTTCTATAACATACCCAAAACAGAACTCATTTATCGTCTAACAACCATAGTGATCTACGTTAGCAGAAACAGCAGAATCTCTTACCGTGAGGCGAAGGCGGCCGGGCGTGGGACCTGGGTCTGAAGAACTGGGCCTGCTGATTTCTTTGGGCTCTCTCTCAGGAGGGGGTCAAATTTAAGGTAGAGGGACTGTTTCCTCAATGCAGACTCCTTAAACTGATCACCAAACATGAAGCAGACTTAGACGACACATTGACAAAATATAATTTAGCAAAAACTAAACCTTCAGATACTCACACTGCTGGAGCCAAACTGTTCCAGGTAGTCAATTTGTCCGTCAAAGTCATTGGCCATAACTAGAGATAAAAACATAAATCCAGCTTGTTTCATTTAGTTTTGCACATACATATTCATTCATCTTCCATTAGATTCTTTTGTTTTGTAGGATTAATCTATGACCCACCTTTCACAGCTCAGTTAAGTCTGTATCTTGTTTCACTCATCTAGGGATGGTAAGTGATGATTTTCTCTTTTCAAAACAGCTTTTACTTTAAAATGAAGTCTTTCCTATCGTGTCCTTTGTGGCCAAAAGGAGACGTACTCCCACTAACTTTACATCAGTGCTGCAATACAACACTGTGCCCTGACTCACACTTGTATGTTGTGTACTCAGGGCTGAAAAAGGGTATGCAGCAGAAAGTAAGGTTAAATGACTTGAAGGCAGGGGCATTTAGGTGTAGAGTTTTGTTAATTTGTGACATTAGTTCAATTACATTCTATATTATAAAAGGGAAGTGGATTTTGTGCGTCTTGGGCATCACACAAAATCAGTTTGGCGTACTTGCATATTTTTGGTTACGGAAGAGACCAGCAAAAACAGCAAGTTGATAGGGCCAATATTTTGGGAGATATTTGTAATTTTGGAATGCCATGGCCTCTCAATGGCCAACATTGGTTTGCCCTGGATCATAAGTGAAGTGGGTTACCTAGCAACAGATAAACAATAGGGCCATGTTACCATGGCATCAAATTTCATGTGCAGAAACAGACATGCCAGCTGAGAGGTTATTCACCTGAAAATGCCAGTGGAATTTACCAAGAAAGTAAAGGAATTAACTGTATCAGAAGATCTACAAAACATGGTTCCCCACAGGTCAACGCCCTAGTTTTATTTTTTCATGTAAACTGTTACGTATGTTTGTGTATCTGCAACACTGTCCTAAACATTGTTCATTTTGCTGCTGCTGCCCGCCTTAACCATAATGCTCTTTTAATAGATTTTTAACCACAATGAATCTTTCCTGGTCATTTCTTTTTATACAATTTATTTGGTAGATTTACTTTGAGTCTTAAACCTTCAGTGCATGATAGCTTTTTGGCACCGCTGGGAAAATAAATTCTCTAAATATCTTTCACTGAAGCTGAGTAACCCCATGTTTTCTAGTTCTTTTGACTGCTTGTGTAGTTCTCATCTAGACCAATCTTTACTTACATGTAGTTCCGGGAACGAACTCCTCACTGAACTCCGACATACTTGTCTGAGATTTCTCAGGAAAACTCTGCACTGGTTGAGCTTCAATTTCCAAAGTCTTCTCATGGTCATTTGAAGCTTTTTGAGTGTCATTCTATCGTTTTCATAATAACAAAAAAAAAAAACAGTTATGGTTAGACATGCACCCATATATAAGTTAGTTAGTGAACAGTAAATGAAAATAGATGGCCAGTTCTCTTACAGCTCCAGTGGGGTGGGGTTCTGCAGCAGACACAGTCTCTCTGGGCCTATAGAAGGTCAAAACATACAAGCCATTGAAACGCACTGAAATGTTGTCCTGGCAAGTCAATGATCCTCTACAATCAAAGTGAAGAAAGGTCAACATACGGTGCAGGGGACAAAGCCTCTTTCTCCTCTGGTTTGTCTTTCTGTTCCTGAACAGCAATTTCCATGTGCACAGGGCTGGACTTCACACTGCACTTTGGAGAATTAGTCATGGCTGACTTTGTGCCAAAAGGATTGAAGTTTGGGTCATCAAACTTGTCAAAGTCAAATGAATACGAGCCTTTGGGGACAGGAATTTCCACATCATTACTGGTAACCGGCTGTGGAGAGGTTTCTTTTGGTGGCTTTACATCAGGTGCTGGCTTCTCCTCTTTAGCTTTTGGACCAGGTGCTGGCTTTTCCTCTTTAGCATTTGGACCAGGTGCTGGCTTATCCTCTTTAGCTTTTGGACCAGGTGGCCTCTTGCCAAACTTCTTAGGTGGCGGTTTCCGTATAACATCACCATCATCAAAATTGAACTCCAGTTTGGTGGGACCTTGCTTAACTGGGTCAACACTCAGCTGAGTTTCAGCAACTACAGTTTCCACTTGAGGCTGAACTCGCACTTCAGGTGCAGTGACAACATCTGCAGGATTTGTTTCTGTTACAACAGGTGTATCATTTTCTGGCACGGCTTTCTTGACCAGGGGTGAATTCTGGATTTTCGAACCACCCATTTGGAAAGGATTAATCGAGTCGAGGTTGTCAAAATCCAGATTGTAGGCACCTCTAGGTGGCAGTGGAGTGTCTTCCTCAAAACTTGCTGGCACTGTATCTTGAACATCATTTGAGGATGTTTTAAGAGGTTGTTTCTCATCAGGTGTGGCAGTGCATGAATCCTGTTCCTCAATCTCTGGGACTTTCACTATGACCACACTGCTATCTGTGGAGCTGACATCAGCCAGAGAGTTTTCCACAGAAGGATTGAAAGGCAGCGTATCATCAAGTGCTGATTCTACTTTAACAGGCTCGTCTGTCGAATTCTCTTTTTTCCCAGTTTGGGGCTTGTTTTGATCTGTTGGTGGAGGCCTTGCTGGAGAGAGCATCACCTTATTAGAGCCCTCAAAGGGATTGATGGCATCAAGGTTTTCAAAATCCAACTGATAGCCTCCTTTGCTTTGAATCGGCATGTCATCATCCGGATAAGATGACACCTCTGTGGAAAGCAATGACATATATAGTTATTATTCAGCAGAGATGAAGAACATTAATCTAAGTCACTTTGTAATGATGGATGACCTACCCCAGGCGGGTCCATCAGGGTTCTTAGTGGCATCTTGAGATGAAGAACTGTTAAAAAAAAAAAAAAAAAAAAACTTGGTTATTTAAGTTGTCGTGTTCTTTTTTTCCTCTGTAACTTTTACGTACTTTGTTTTATCCAACTTCAAGGATTCGAAGGCTTTTGCACATTCATCGACAGATGTCATTTTGGAGGACTTGCTTGGAGAAAGAATTCTTTTAGTCACTGGGTCTCTTCTTGGAGTCTGAAAACAGACCTACAAACCAACAATTTGGTCAGTATCTTATATGTACAATCATCTAGAGAGAAGAAAATAATGAATGGAGGAATATCCACAAGGCAATAACTTAGCACTGCACTGCAGTGTGGCTAAGCTTGATGATATTTTGTGAATTTACAGCATTTTCAGATCAGACTGGTCTCATGAGGATGTGGGCAAACCATCAAGATGAGTCAGTGTTAAACAATTAAAAAAGACATTTTTTCTGTACCTTCATTCCCTTTGGCTCAGACTTGCTGGGCAGATTTTCTGTCTGACGCAGGATTGAGGGTCTCCCAGTCGGTTGAGCTAGGGCAAAAATGTCATCACTTGAGCTGCAACGGTTTCCTCCAGGGTTGACCCCGCGATTCTCATCATTCACGTCAGCCAAGCTCATCCTGCATAAACAAATTGAAACGCTGTAACTGCAAAGCCAGGGCCGATGGGAGGGGTCATTCTAAAAGCTGTATGCAGCTGATAAGACACTTCTAGTCACAGGGTCTTCTTGTGTGTTTAAATGCACATGAGTTTGCTGCAAAGATGAGTGTATCAAAACACTGGCAACTTTTCATTCTTGCTCAGCATCGAGATTTAATTTTTGAAAACCAAACCACAGGAATTTAACACCATAATAATGAAAAGAATTGTCAAAAGAAGCCCAGAAGTGTGTACTCTTACTAATACTTCATTGGTTGAAAATAAAATCTAAAACTCAGTGCCTGTTCTTTAATTTCTAACTGTCAAAACAGTAAATGGCACTCATCCATAATGTCCAAATTGTTCTGTTTTTTTTTTTTTTTTTTAATTAAATTTGACATTATTTTCCCATAGATTTCTAATACTGATCACAATTATCAGAATAACTCATTTTAATTTCATATATGGCCTGAGGCACATGAAATGATCTTTCTCATTTCCACTCACACACCACTCTTTGATGTCATGTGGATGCTTTTGTCAGCTGATCACGCCGGTTGAACATTTGCATTGACACTGTCTAAAGTTAACAGACAAACACGTAACTTTCCTACAATGTCTACACACACACACACACACACACACACACACACACACACACACACACACACACACACACACATATATATATGTACACACACACACAATCATTTATTAGTTTTTAAGACCAGCTGAGGACATTTTCAACTAAATTTAGATCTAACTTTATATTTAAAAAAAATAGGATTAGTAGACTTACATTGTTTAATCTACATCTTCCCAACAAGCTTGAGTATTAGGCTAAGAAAAAAAGTGTTTTAGTTTGAGTGATCGTTTTAGATTCGCAGCAGCAGAAAGAAGAATTAGACTTAGAAATTTAAAAAAAGTTAAGTGATGGATAATTCTAGTAAACTGGAAAAACTACATGACAATTAAACTCTCAAAGCTAAGTATAGCACTATTTAAGGACTTCTAAACCCTTGCGAACAAGACTGAATTTAAGACACTTTACGACTTTTAATGACCTCGATTAACCCTGCACCCTGTTCGTGAGATTTCCCGTTAGCGTAGCATCAAAGTTAGCCATCTTCAATGCTTCCAACAGTGTTACGTTTAGCTGTAACTTAATGTGCCTACTAACAACCCATGCGCACATAACATTAACTATAACAATATTAAATCGAGCTACTTAGCCAATAAAATTATAAATCAGCTAATGCTAATGTAACTGACGTTAACAACACTTTTCTAACTGTAACGCAAACAACAAACGGTTTGTGTTAACGACGTAAACAAACATAATACCAATATTATAAAGATTATTTGTATAACCACATACCTCAAAATAACAGATGCAATAGGCGAAAACTACTCGTATTTCTTACAGAAAAGCACACCGTGGATAAGGAATAGACCTTCGTGGTTTTGAAATCCCCTCTTCTTGTTGTGTATGGATGACAACCGTTTGTAATTTAAAAGTCTTGAAATGCGCCAATTAAATAACACAGAAAATGCGTTTCCGGTTCAGCAGCCAATCATATCAAAGACGGATATGAGCCAATCAACAAACGCGCACAAGTCAAAGAGTGTAGCAGCCAAGAGGTTACAAAAACGATCCATTTTTGATCAACATGGCGGCTGTTTAGCTCTTTTCCTAAACAGAAAATAAACAATGAGCTTTCACATATTGTCATTATAAATTGTCTGACAGAAGCAAATAGTAAAGACACAGATATCAGAGGAAAAAGTACAAAACCGTGGTCTTTTGTGACAACTTTTTCAATCAAATATGTCGGAGAAGTCAATCTACTGGGACTCGCATCAAAGATTATTATAATAGAAAGACAAAGATTCTTCAGTTGCAAAAATACTTTTGTTTATATTTGACACTGACAAATAAAACATGACTAATTGTATGTTTGATTTTTTTTCTGTTAATTTGTCCTTTCATTTTCTTTCTGGTTTCATTATAATGTTTTATCCCCTATGGTGTCATTGTTGCTTAGCATTATTCTCTATTGTATTGCAAATTTTTTTTTAAATTCTTTTTTACTACATACTTACAAAAATGGCATTTGAGTCATCCATGACAAATTTGCTTGTATGAAGAGTCGGACTGTGAAGTGAATTTCCAATTTTATTCTCTAAACAGCATTGTATATAAATACACAATAAATATGCTAATTTGTTTTGAAAGAAAAAAAAATCAGTCCTTAATAAATCAAACTTTATTTTTAAAAGTATCTCTGATTCTGATAAGTGCTGTTTGAAGTGCTTTATTATATCCAGGTAGTAAGAGAACAAAGTGTAATTGACTATAAATATATTAAAATGATAAATTCATTAAAAAAACAACACATTTAAATGGTATAAAACATTAAAGGGGACCAAAAACCTCTTGAAATAGAATTAAACAATATAAAACCAATAAAATAAGACACTGTTTTATTAGTTCCACAAAGAGGGGAATTATTGTGTTACAGCAACAGAGAAAGCAATCTAAAAAAATCTGAGAATAATAACTTTATGTGTGGAAAAATTGGTAATTTTTAATTTTTTTATTTTTTACAAATGTTATGCAATCTTAATATGATATCTTTTAATATGTTATGTGATGCCTTAGACCCTCCCAGGTCTAAGGATATTTTTGGTAATTGTCCTTGCCTGGAAATGTTTGCGTATTATAGCTCATAAAATAGTTATCTTGTAAGTCACTATCCCGTAATTCACATCCTTTTTTCAGAACAACCTGAGCTTTTATAACATCCATGTTATAATTGTGTCATATGAATGAAAAAACACTATGGACTCATAAAGAGAAAGAAAAAACAAAAAATGAAACAAAAAATAAATTTCACATATATTTATTGTAAAAACACAGCAAACTATAATGAACAACTTTCTGGACATTTTAAAAATGTTTTCTATGGTCTTAGGGATAATGGTTGTAAAAAATGTTGGTGCTAACTATTATACAAATGTACAAAACACCACCACAATTGCAAAGATAGCCACTCGTTTTATTGAAGTTGATGCCGCTCCTGAAAACAGTTTCTGCCTGCAATGAGACAGAGTGCTACATCACAGACTTGGCATTTCCAAGGAGTAGCTTGCTTTTTTTGGGCAGTGTTCCTGCGGGGAACACAGCCTCTCCTCCCATATGAGGCCCTCTTGCTTGTCTCTGCTTGCTCACTTATTGCCACTGCCAAGTGCTGTTCAGAGGCCTTGGCAGGAGGGACTGTAACAGTCACACCACACAACTGGGGGAAATTGAATATTTGGATCATCTTTTCTTTTATTGTGATTCAATGCAATCTTTCTGGTGTGAGATGCAGAGCTGGCTACAGTCCAAGGGAATTGAACTACCTCAACTGTAAAGACAATTATTTTCGGTGTTTGGTGAAAATAAGGATGAGGACTTTGTCTTCAACAATTTGATAGTATTTGGAAAATTCTACATACACAAGTGCAGATATTTTAAAACTAAACCCCGTTTGACTCATTGGAGGAATGAGCTGAATCTTATATGTAAATCTCTGAGACTTGTAAAAGTAAAGAAAGCCCTTAAACTCATTTATTTGCTAGAAACATTTAAGTTAATATGAGATGGCCTCTGAGATTTGTGATTTTTATTCTTTTCAGTTTGTTCTCAATGCATTTTATTTTATGTTTGTGTTATATCCAGGTGTATGGTTTATTTTTCATAGTGTACTTGTTCAACCCAACGCAAGAATGTGATGTATGATTTCTTCTGCGCCTTTTATGTTTATAATTCGGAAAGGCTGAAGTCTCCCCTTTTCATCAAAAAAGCAAGTAAGTCATTATTATGAGCTGTTCTGGAGATATTTGCTGTTATGTAACGCTAGTCCCTCGTGATCTGATACAGTGCCGTAGACTCTGAAAGTGATGAGATGCAGAGATGCCACTCTGCACTTCTATTGTAAAACAGTTTGAGAATTTATGAAGAGTGCTGCAGAAATAAAGTTTACTTCCTCACTAATGTGTTTTTAAAGAGACCAGTTAATGCATGTTAATTCATGGTTTAATGTCAGTTTGTCATTTTATTTTTTCACTATGACACATCTAGGACATCAAGATGGGAAGCACAGATATTACGGACATTTACACCACATGACACTAGAGGGCAGTGTTTAGCTTTCCGTTTCCTGCTAAAAACCATAGAAGAAGAAGCGAAGGCTCTGCTGCCCGCCAATTTCGAAGAATGTAAACAGTTCCGTCCTTCGTCTGGCTGACTGCTAATTATTATTCCTTCTGGACTTGCTATGAAGAAAAGTACATTTACCACATAACGACGGATTTTAGATGTGCACGAAAATGATTCCAGGCGGAAAAGGTATAAATAGTGACTCTGTCAGCAAACTAATGCATTGTCAACTCTTCGCATATACTAAGTTGTTTGGTAACGTTAGGTTTAGCATGCTAATTAAAATACATGTTGGAAGCAAGTAACGCTAGCTTAACTTTTTCTTTGCTTAAATGTAGGTATGTTTCTTTTATACATTTACTGACTTTAGCTCATTGCACCGTAGATAATAATATCCCCTCTCCGAGTTAGAATCTTAAGCAGGCCTAGATGTGCAACAGTTAAACTGATCAAGCTTTTATAAGTATGTGAATTTCTTTACAGGATCTCTGGACTCAACGCACCATGCTGCCAGGTAATGTGTCTTTAAGACGTACCTGAAACACAAACACACTGAACTGCATGTTGTTCACGTAGATTGTACAGATGGACGCTTTGTAATCCCGGAAAGAAATGTGTATATGCATTAAAGTGATTCAGATGAGACTAAAGCGGGGTGAAATCCTTAAAATAGGATGAGGTGCTCTATGCTCGTATCTGTTAGCTATCACCTTAAATGTTAAACGATTACAAAGTTTAATGGCTGATTTTTGGTCCTCAGTGAAAATTGGAGAAATTACATGATTAGTTGTGGTTTTAATTTGTAAGAAGCAACAGGGTGAACAAAAGAGTATTGACAAGTGTGAAAAACCTCACATACAGTGCTTGATTTTAATGTAAAGAAAATGAATGTAATTCAAGTTGTAAAAAACTTCAGCTAAGTGTGCATTATATGTATAATTGGGGAAAAATGCCTTTGATTTGGCAATGTAAAGAGAATAAACCAATAAAAACATAAAAGTAATTTAACAATATTAGAATTAATCATGGTAAACATAGCTGCTGATCTTCAATGAAAGTGTTCATTATAAGTATCATTTTATTTCCCAATAATGCTGATGTCTGTATGGTTTGAGTGACTGTACCATAAAACAGCTGGCCTGCATGGAAGGTGTTTTCCTTTTCTCTGGAGGTATGCTGGTTGTAGTTGGAGTCATGGAGTTTGGGAGGTTTGACTTGAGGTTTCCTTTCTTACAAATCTAAATGTTATTTTCTGGTCTTTTAGCAGTGACAGTGATTCCATTAAAGTTTTTGTGCGAGTGCGACCTCTGACCCAGGGCACCGGGCTGACCACAGATGGAGATCAGAGTCTATGTCTCACAGTTACTTCACCCAACACAATTCGACTGCTCTCAAAGCCTGAACCACGAACCTTCACCTATGATCATGTTGCTGACATGGACACATCCCAGGTGACGTATCATGGTTGTTTCACTAATAATATAAAACAAGCTTTGGTTACCAATTAAAACTTGATTAGTGTGTTGGACCCAGGTTTTTTTCAGTGAATGTGACCTTATTTGTCACTTTCCAACAGGACTCTGTATTTTCCAGTGTGGCCAAGAATATTGTTGAATCTTGCATGAATGGATATAATGGTACAATTTTTGCATAGTAAGTAGTCTTAATGCTTTTATACAAAATATAATTTTAAGAACCTGTTATTAAACACCCTGCACTATAAAGGGGTTATGTAAAGAATTTTAGAACTTACCAAGCGCTTCTTGCTTTTGCAGTGGACAGACTGGCTCAGGGAAGACATTCACCATGCTTGGTGAGAATACATTTCATTTATATTTGCTAATTAACTGTCAAGTTCAAATAATGGAATCATCCCACTGATACTTTTTTCTCTGTTTAGGACCATCTGAGTTGGATAACTTCACAGATGAACTACGTGGGGTTATTCCACGAAGTTTTGAGTACCTGTTTTTTCTCATTAACAGAGAGGTGGAAAAAGTAAGCTGTAACGTTATGTCTCTCTTAATATGCCATAAATTAAAATCCAATTCCAACTTTATTTATAAAGCACTTTAAAACAACCACAGTCGACCAAAGTGCTGTACAGAAGATTAAAGCACAATAAAAAAATTATAAAATCATTAAACAATAAAATCGAATAAAAACGAGTTAAAATATAAAAACAGAAACAAAATGTCAATAAGATAACCAATAATAGTTTTTAGTGTGTCATCTAATGACTTTAACACTTTGTGTGTTCTTTCCACATCAGTCTGCCCAGGCCAAGAGCTTCCTTTGCAAGTGTTCATTTATAGAGATTTACAATGAACAAATTTATGACCTCCTCGATACCGCCTCAGCCAGCCTTTTCGTCAGGGAGAACATCAAGAAGGGTGTATTTGTTGAGGGAGCTGTGGAGAAGTTTGTCAACTCCGCTGCTGAAGCCTATCAGGTAAAATAAATAGCTTGCAACTATAGACTTTCTTTTATCTAGTTCCATCATAAAATCTTTGTTAAAATCAATGAATTTTGGTAAGTAGTACTTTATTAGGCTGTCATTTTTTCCCCCATGGATATAACTTCCTGAAATGTTTGCCCACGTACTTGATGTTTGTCTTTTGATTACCATTTAGGTGCTGTCTATGGGATGGCGTAATCGACGAGTGGCCTCTACCTCCATGAATCGTGAGTCGTCAAGATCTCATGCTGTGTTCACCATGACTTTGGAGTCTAAAGAGTCCATCAATGATGTGGTGAACATCCGAATGTCTCAGCTGAACCTGGTGGACCTGGCAGGGTCTGAGAGACAAAAAGACACACACACAGAGGGCTCCAGACTCAAGGTGATGATACATCCTTGAATATTGCTGATTAGGTATAATTATGTTTCTGTTTTTACTCATCACTGTTTGTCCCATTTGTTGTTCAGGAGGCCAGCAGTATCAATCGCTCCCTCATGTGCCTTGGTCAGGTGATCATGGCACTGGTTGATGTGTCCAATGGGAAGAACCGCCACATCTGCTACAGAGATTCAAAACTTACCTTCTTGTTAAGGGTGAGTAACATACCTTTGTACATACCATATATGTTTTGTTCACAGTCTCTGAAATTTGTTGTTTGACTTTTATTTATTTTGCAGAGAAACAGTTTTATTTATTTTGTAGAGTCTTGTTTTCAAATGTAAAATGTATAAGAGTAACAAAAATTGTCAGCATTTCATAATGATGAAGTAGTCAGATAGATTTGCTTTGTGAAATGTTTTTGTCATTTCAGGACTCTCTTGGAGGAAATGCAAAGACTTACATCATAGCTAATGTTCATCCTGGTTCAAAGTGTTTTGGGGAAACATTGTCCACCTTGCACTTTGCCCAGAGAGCAAAGCTGATCAAGAATAAGGTATCTGTAAACATCTGCACAATGTAATATAATAGACTCAAATTAATCACATTTTGATTATTTAAAAGACTGGAACATTCTTATTCTCATTTCTATTATCCTATGCATTTTTCAGGCCATTATCAATGAAGACACACAAGGAAATGTGAGGCAGTTACAGGCTGAGGTGAAGAAGTTGAAGGAGCAGCTTGCACAGGCGCTTGGTTCTCAAACGCTGGACTGTGGAAGAGATGCAGCACCAGGAGGGCCGGAGCTGCCCATGGGTGATTACAGTATACTGCGATCCAAAATATTTTAACCTTTAAAAATATCTTTTAAACAATTTCTTCTAATATCTTCTAACGAATTTGCTCATATCAAACTTTTAAGTTCCTGTGTTCAATGCAAAGTTCAATATTTAAATTGAAGGGTAGTTTTTCTTGGTTTGTTGCAAGTTGTAACACTTTTTCCTCACTAGGTGGATCCATTGAAATTCAACATAATGTCTCATATAAAGCAAAGTTTGTGGCTGCTGTTCGCCTGTGGAAGAGGCGAGAAGAGGAGAAGAGGGTATGTGCTCCCGAGTAGACTTACTTTATGTCTTCAACACAAATTATCTCCAGAAAACCTTACAGTGGTGTTTGACTACACTTAGGTGCTACATGAGAAGGTGGCGCAGCTCGAGGAGGCTTGGACCCAAAAAGACAAGTTCATCCACTCCAGCCGTATGATTGTCAAGTTCCGAGAGGACCACATCTCTCGGCTTGAGAAAAAACTGAAAGCAGGACAGATTTCATCGACTGACTCGGAGAGTCAGGCCCATATCGACCAACTCAAAGAAGAAATTAAGATTTTAAGAGATCAGGTACAAAATACACGTGTATAAAATCTGCAGCCAAAGGGTACAGGGAAATGCATACATTTCAAAGATGCCAGGTTCTTACCTGTTTATACTCATTTTGCCCATTTTGAACCTAAATAGTTAACATATCTCTTTCCTCCAACATTTAATTAAATTAAGTTTTCTGTTACAGGAATCTACTTAAAACTGAAATGTTAGGTTACTCTTTTTTGTTATATTTTTGTTGTAATGCATGTAAAGCTCAAAACATTTTGTTCAAATCTTGGCTTTCTTTATCTTTTATTCCATTCTGCTTTTCCAGGTTGAGCATCATCCAAAGATGACTCGATTTGCAGCAGAGAATTACGGCCTCAGAGAGGAGAACCGTCTGCTGCGCTCTCTTGAATCAATAACAAACTCTCAAGAGGCTGTTGCTCAAATAGCTGCTGAACTGGAAGAAGCCTTTCAGAAGGCCTTGGAATCAGAAAAGCCCACAGAGAGTAAGTTAAATACCACCACGATCATCATCAGAGAAACAGAAATATTAAATCCATTCTAATTATCTTGTGTTGTTCCTCATCTCCTATAGCCTCGACTACCCCAGTAGCTGTAGATACTGCCTCTGCCGCTACAATTGAGAAGCTAAAGGCTCAATTTCTTCAGAAACAGTCTGACCTCAAAGCTGCCCTTCACGCCTTTGAGGAGTACAAAGATGTCACCAAGTAAGAAGAGCGATTAATCAGGGTTCTGTGTGAGAAATGTTTTATTCCTCAAGCACTATCCTTAACAGATGTTGTATTGAATGGATGATTTTGGTCATCATTAAATTTCAAAAGTAGCTACAAGTCCAGAAAATGCAAGTGATCACCTTTGAGAACATACCAAACACAGCTGTTTTTCTTGAATTATTTTCTCAATGCCCACTGACAGTGGTGCATTAGTACCCAGTACACTGAGACAGTGATGAAGGTCATAATCAAAAGGAAGAAGCTTACCTCAGACCAAACATTTGTGACAAAATTAAACAGTTTTCGGACACTGCAGGTAAAGGTTGCAGTGGTGACAACTGTTTTTCCATGGTACTTTACTTTCTAGGAAACAGATGTCTCAGCTGGAGTCAGAAAAAAGATACCTCGACAAGTCCAACAAGCATTTGGAAAAGATTTTGGAAGCAACAAAGGCTTACAAAAACAAGGAGGTGTCTGAGCTCAACAGAATTCATGTTGAAACTATAAAGGTGAGGGAATTGTATTTTGTTTTTTCCATCTTCTTGCCTTGCAGTTTTTTAAATGCTGTGCCAGTAGAGATCGCAAATATACATGTGAAGAAGAACAAAATCAGCATCTTTATTTCCAGCTGAATGAAATATTTATTCATGGGTGATTATTAATAGAGCACTGTGTCATTATTTTTCATCTTTCTTTCATACCAGATTCTCACTACACCCACCAAAGCATACAATTTGCGGTCTCGGTTGGTGCCTCTGTCCAGTCCAGAACATTTAAATGGCACAGAAAATAAAGAGAATGGTATTTGGTCTGAGCTGCCTCCTTCAGGCATGACAGAGATGGCCTTAACCGAAGAGCTGTGTCAAGTGCAGGTACAGAAACGTGGTTTATCCTTTGTGTGTACTAAAAGCCACACAGTGTTGTCCTTACCCTACATTGTTTTATATTTTTGGTAACAGGAGCAGGCTGGTCATGTCCAGACACAACTGGATGAGGCAGAGCTAAAGAACAGAAAGCTGCTGCAGGAAATTGCAAAACTCGAAGAACAGATCAGTGTGATGTCACAGGAGTCCACACAAAAGGATGAGGTAGACCATCAGTTCATCTTCGCATTTTACACAATATTAAATTAAAAGGATCTGAAAGTTGGAAGGTTTAACATCACCATCATATTTTCCTCTTGTAGTCCATCCAATTTTTTTTATTTGACCGTCACGGTTTAAAAAGTATAAAGTAAAAATAATCTCCCATTTCTGTCAAGCAATTCTATTTGAGTTCATTGTAAGTAGGACGCACAGATATATCATCCGGTATTAGTTACAGTGATTGGCTCTGGCTATTGACTCTATTAATCTCTTTTGTTGTATTCACAGTGGTTGCATTTATTTCATTCAATAATATTGTGTAGCTGACCTTAAAGAATTTAAAACAGTTTATTTTTTTTATAATGAAGATTTTTGTGTCCCTGGTACAAAAGGGTAAAAAAAAATAGGACATCAACCACAACTTTTACGCTTCGCTGTGGAATTTATGCCCAGTAGTTTTCATTTACATGAAATGATACCAATCAACATTGAGAGAAATGGTAGAAAAAAAGTTATATTTTGGAAAAACCTGTGAAAACTGTGTTAAAGTTTTGTCAAAATATTGATAGATTGATAGAATCGATAGCATATTGATTGATGAAAAGTCTGGTTTGACTGTTTAAAAAGCAATATTATAAGGAGAGGAATTGCACATCTACTGTTTTGTTGCAGTGAATGTAGATTCTTATCCTTCTTTGTGTAAATATAATAACACATACCTTTTCTTTATGCAGCAACTTTCTACTGAACGAGCAAATAGGAGTAAAGAACAGCTTGACCTCCAAGAAACTATCAACAACCTGCAACAGAATGTTCAGACAGAACAACAAGCTGCAGAAGGTATGACTTTTAATAAGGACTGCTACGAAGCTGTTTTAAACCCTTGATGCTATTAATCTATTTTTCATAGTTTTTGTCAGATTGAGGTTCTTTGGATGTAAGCCAGTAATAAATCATTTATCCTCCTTTCAGTTCTGAGGAATGAGATCCGTGACCTACGTCTGCTGCTGCAGTCGTCGGATAAGGAACTGGCAGCGGTGAAGGACGAGCTCAGGGACAGTCAGAGTGAGAAGCAGAAAGAAACGAGCCAGCTCTCCAACAGCCTGATCAGCACTCAGCTCCAACTTGATGAAGTCCGGTAAGCCTTGTCTCACCTCACTTCTTGTGTTTGTGAGTCTGTTTGCCCTGATGAGTTCATGTGTCTTCAACCGTATCCTGATTCCAGGCTGGAGTGGGAGCAGCTTCTGGAGCAGCATCGGACACTTCAGGATTCTTTTGACCAGCTGCAAGCCGAGGCAAAGTTTGAGGCTGATCAGGCCAGACAGCAGCTCCACGACAAACAGCAGGAAACTGATGAAATGAAAGCACAGATCACAGTGAGTAATCCCAATGTCTATATGTCCCTCAAATACAGACTGATATTTTAATATTTTAATGACTTTTTTTTCACTTGTAGGAATTGAACAATGCTTTACAAACTGAGCAAGAGCATACAAACACCCTGAGCTCCCAGTTAAGAGAAAACAAAGAAAGTACATCAAAGTGAGTCTTCACCTGTATGTTTATTTTAGTCTCAATTAGTTGCATAAAACATGTAATATTAATTCTTACATTAATTTGATTGACCATCATTTTCTCCATCAGGGAACTTATTGAAACAGTGGAGCAGAATACACAGCTTAAGAAACAAGTCTCTGAACTGACAGCACAAAATCAACAACAGGTCAGTCCTGAGAATGTTTCATTATATTAAGATTTGGCTTATCACAATGTCAGCCTGGTAGTTAAACTAGTTTTTTTGTTTCCCTTTTTATTTTGAAGGCTTTGAAACTTGTTGATCTTGAGCGAAGCCTGACCACTGCCAACGAAACCACAAAAGGTCTGGAACAGAAGATCGAACAAGACAAAGTAAGCCCAATAGAACAATTCTTCTTGAGTCGTAATTTTGTTGGTTATATTTGTAGATTATGTCTTGTCATCTGAACGTCTGTGTTGTTTGACAGGATGTTGTTTTAGATCTAATAAACCAAACCAGAGACCTGCGCAGTGAACTGAACCAGAAGGGCCAGACCATCACTCACCTGACTGGAGATGTCAAGGACGTCACTGTAATGAACGCTTCCATCTGTTCTACTGCTTTACTGGATATACACTTAATGTTTAATCTGTCATGGTATAATCATTATGATAAAATGTCTCTTCCAGGCTAAGTACAATGCTGCCTGTCTCGAAAAGGAAGAAATCAGGGAGCAAAACTCTAAGATGCAAGCAGAAATTGTGGACCTGAAAGAAGCTTTAGATAGGAGAGTAGTCTCCAATAAAATCGAGGTAAGACTAGTCTGTTTATTCAACATGCAAATCTGATTATCCTCATGTAAAGACTAAAGCCTGGTATACACTCAGTGATTTTGGCCTGTCTCAGACAAAAGACACCACAACATAACAATACCTTTGGCGATGGCTAAAATTAACATGATCCTCCTCTGCAGTGAGACAGATTCACAGACGATCATTGTCCTTCCTGGTCTTGCAAAAGATAATGTGAGAAATTTAGGACAACCATCTCACAGTGTGACTGCTGCTATGACCCGTTTAACAACCAATAGGAATTTAGCATTCAATGACACACTGATGGATGTGACGTGTACTTTATACAGCTGAAAATGGGGCCTCTTTTCCCCATTCCTCTCCTCAAATTTAGACATTTTCTCTGTACACATAAATACCCCTTTTGTACCAGTGTGATTATTATCTTAACTTCATGGTTTACAACTATAGTCGTGGAGATAGATGACATGCTGGTGGGAAAAAAAAACAGCAGAATTTGAAAATACACACTTTGCTTCTGCAGCTATCTCCTCTCCGTCTATTCAGAAATAAAT
The DNA here is from genome assembly GCA_029814465.1 of Ostorhinchus cyanosoma. NCBI lineage: Eukaryota > Metazoa > Chordata > Actinopteri > Kurtiformes > Apogonidae > Ostorhinchus > Ostorhinchus cyanosoma. Next base: position 2,721,549 of record JAPTYQ010000016.1, on the reverse strand, counting down.
ATAAACAGTATAGGACCTGACATTGTTTCATGCTTTTATGGAAAAGTGAAGCCACAGAGTAGAGCAGTAGAATCACTTCCTGGCTGCATCTGACATAATCAGATCAGTGAATGGCAAAATCAGTTGTCAGTTACATATTTAACCCCCCACCTGTCTGAAAACTCCTGTAATTGGCCCATAAACTGTATCACAGTTCAGTCACTTGTGTTGGTTAATACGACCAACAACTGAACATTTTAGGTAATCGGCTCAAAAACTAGGCATTTACGACAATTATGTCGTATTCAGAGAAATGTTCGTCAGAAGTCTTGAACTTATATGTGCAAATGTTGTGGCGCAACTAGTTATAAAACGTAACAAATTAAGAACAAATTAAAGCAGGTTTTAGAAATCCACTAAATTTTTGCCAGAATGAATATAAAGAAGGCTTTGTAGCACCTGGAGGGTTTAAATTCAATCTTTATGAACTATTAGGGTCCAAATACAGAAATAAATGAACCAAAGACTAATAAAAGTGGGTTTAGCTGAATACGACCCCTTTAAAACACATGGGAGGAGGAAATATAGAAGGAGCACATCCTCTCAGATGACTTGAATTACCTGCTGAATCTCAGGCTATACAAACTGTCAAACTACTAACTCTCAGTATATTGTGTTATCATCACAGTCTGTACATATCTTGCACAAGTTTCAGAAGATCTGTGTCACTCAGTGTGGTTGGGAATAAAACTTATAAGACTGCTGAAATCCTGTAGGAGATTTAACATAATTTGTGTCTCTGCTCAGGTCGAGGTGTTGCAGGAGGAGCTGGCCTATGCCACTGAGGAGGTTGACAGACTCACTAAGGTATTAGATGAGCAGAACAACCTCCTTCAGGCATCTCAAGAGCACGTAGCCCAGAAGGAACGTGTGATCGAGAACTTAGAGCGGAAGGTAATGTTCTCAAGACCCTATCAATTCAACAAATGATTAATAATTGTTAACTTTAAAGTGAACAAATCTCCTATTTGTACCAGGTGCAACGACAGCAAGACGCTGTTGAGAAAAGCATCAAGAGTTTTAAACCAGTTACTGTCACACCGAAATCTTTACCTCGGGTAAATCTCTTTCTTCTGTTCCAAGAGATTTGTTCAGAGTGCATTTTTTTAATACTAATGCATTTTTTTCCCTCTGGATTTCTAGACACCTTGTACTCCAGGAAGCTTCAACAGGGACCTGAGCCAGGTACTGGAGAACCAAGAGAGAGAGCTTGAGAATCGACGCACATCTATGATGACTATGGAGATTCTTTTAGCAGAGCTGAACGCAGAGAGGACTGCAAAGAATGATGAAATTCAACGGCTGAAGGTCTGAGTTTATGTTCTGGCAAATTTAACGACATCTAAACACACTTACTATTGAACTGAAGTACATTCAACTTTTTTGTTTCTTCTCTAGATTCATTTTCTTTTTGTTTTTTAACCATTACTTAGTTACATTAACATTAAGTTTAAATAATGTCACCGTATTTAAATAAATACAATGAAAATAAACATAATGTGCTGCACACTTTTAATCCCCCCCGACCAAATATAGTGTAAGATTCTGTTGAAAGTTACCCTCCTATAAGTTAGATTAGATTGTCTTTGTGTAAAACGTATTACTTATCCAAGGGACTTTTTCAATTCTGTTACTTTGGAGTCCATAAATTTTGACAAAGTCTTTTTCCTTGTTTTCAGACACAGTTAACTGAGAAAGAGATGGTCCGACTGGAGATCCAGGCTTTACTGGACCAGTTTTATACCAAGCAGAACCAGATGACACAGAATGGAAATTCAAATGGGTTGAGTTTTTTTATTCTGATATTCCACTCTTAGGCATGTTTGGAAAAATAATAAATAAGCCATATAATAATCAAATGATTTTGTTGGGATTTCAGTGAGGAGTTGAATGAGGCCATTAAACAGTCCATGCTAAAAGAGCTACAGGAAGAGAGAGCAGATAAGGTTTGATTCTTTCTTCTCAGATGGTTTGAATAGCTTTAAATCAAATCTATATAATGTATTATTTGATAAGTAATTATTAATTTGCTGTTATTTATTTGTAGAGCAAAATAATGCAGCAGCTCTCTGACACTCAGAGAAGGTAGGCACTGAATTAATATGCATTTTATTCAGATTGTATTGTATGAAGCTTTTGAAAGGTACATGTTCTTTCATGCCTGTGGTTTAGGTTGAAGGCCCAGGAGTCGATGCTGGCCCAGTCTCAGACCTGCGTACAAGAACTCACCACGGAGCTGAGGAACCGCTGTTTAGAGCTGAGAGACGTCAGTCAGAGGGTTCTAGATGAGGAGAAGTTGCTCCAGGTGAGACACAGAGTGGATGGTGTGTGTTTTCCAGGATTAGAAGTGACCAGTTTTTCAAGTGTGATGCAGTTGAATACTTAACGGTAAAATCCTTTATGCTTTTACTTGTTGCTGTGGAGTCTCTGTGTACTGCACTCTACTGCAATCCACGATCACCTGATAATCAATTCAAGTTATCTTAGGTCACTTCCATGTCTACATTTTTTGGTGTGAACTTTTGTTTTTGTACGTGTGAAATTTAACACAGACCACATTTGTGGAATAACGGCTGGTATTTGGTCTGGCAAAAAAGATAAAAGCTGAGCTGTACTGATGCATGATATTTTCTTTTTATCAGGAGAATGAAGTTCTCCGTAAGCAGAATGTTCAGCTTTCTGAGGAGAATGGAAAACTTGTGGGCCATAAGAATCACAAACAGAGGATTGAATATCTGGTCAAGTTGAAAAAGGACAACACCAAACTTCAAGAGGTATAATGTTATTTTCTGTCATTAAAACACATTTGAATACTGTTAATGCAAAAAAACAAATAAATAATCATACCTTTTTGCTTTGTCTCCCAAAGGAAAATGAAAAGCTGCGATCAGAGGTTAGCATTCTGCGAGACAATACAGGAAGTCTACCATTTGATATGATGGATATGATCTAAAATTTGTGTTTTTTCTAAACACATTAAACAGAAGGGACTTTTTGTTTTACACTTTTTACTTTTTTATTGAATTGGTAATTTTTAAAATGGTTTCAAATTCAAAGACATTGTAATTTGTGAGTGTTTTTTCACTTTTTGCAATAAGAAAATACACAAGATGTTATTATATTTTGACATTGCCCTATATGTAATGTACATATATATACCACTCCCATTTTTTTCTTGAAATCTTTTACAACTTTCCAGTGATTACCTGCTGCAGCAGAAATGCACATGCAGTCACGAGCTCCATATTTCTTGGTTTTGTAGTCCTTGATCTAGCTAGTTATTTTCACATTGCATGGTGAGATTTCAATGTTGTATGACATGTTAGTGTGAAAACTGTGAACAAAAGTTTTTTCCTGGTGCTGTAGTGATCATCTGTGTTGTGTTTTATCCATGAAATAGTGGTCATTGTCTTTTTATCTTTTTAATATGCTTTTTATACTGTAATTAAATTTTTCTTCCAAATGTCAAATACTTTTCATACTGTATTTTGTCTTTCTCTCCCAGTCATGGGAACTTTTAAAAGGTACAAAGTTTATTATTGCATTCCATTTTCTTACAGAACTTTTTTACCAGACCTCTCGAAAAGTTAAAAATATATATATATATATTGAATGTTTAGGGGAAGTCATGTAGTTTATTTTTTATTTGTGCTAACTTGACAAAAGTAGTTAATTGGCTTAATAGTTTTGAGTTCTGAATACTTTAAGTGATTGTGAAAAGAACAGTTGGAGAATGAAAAAGGTTGATTAGTTGTGATGCAGTAATAGGCTCTATGTACAGCGCCACTACTTCCAGAACTTCAGTTGGCTCCATTATTTCCCGTCTTTCATTATTGGACACACTGATCAATCCAATTGTGTATCACTTGTGCAGAAGTCACAACAAGAAGGAGCAGGCACACCTGAATCAGTGTGTCCAATAATGAAAGAGGAAATAAAAGAGCCAACTGAAGTTTAGGAAGTAGTAGGGCTATGCATAGAACCCATTGACATACACTTATGTTCATGTACATCAGGGTTCTGAATGATTAGGGGAATTATAAACTCTGAAATATGAAAAAAAATGTGGGAACCTTGTATGTAGCTTTATACTCCGCATTATTCCAGTGTTCTGAATGTGACAGGTGTAAACATGCCATTTGGATATTCCGAATTAAACCATTTCTAAATAACACATGAAAGATATACCGTTATTATTCCGGTTTTACAAGGACTTTTTCTTTTTTTTTAAGAATATGTTTGTTGAAAAAGTCAAGTATACAGATGTATATATCAATGAACTAACATAAGTTTGCCAGGGGGAATACATTACAATACAATATTCAGTTCAGAACAAATGTTAGTGGTTTTTATACCCTTTTTGTTTCCAGAATCATTTAATATTTTCAAGTACAGTTCAACATCTTTCAGAAAATAATACTCTGTTTTGTATTACTGAATTTACATTTGTGACTGAAAAATTTTTGCAAGTAAGAGAAATAAATTATTTCCTTATGGGGGTTGGCGTGTTTTCTGCAGGTTGATATGACGTAGCAAAGACAAAGATCCTCTCTTGTACAGAAATGATGCTCCAAAGAAAAATCCACATCTTCGATCCGAAGGAGAAAGGCAGCTAATAAAAACAATATCAAGGAGAATATTCTTTTTTTTTCTGAGCAAATGTATATATAAAAACCTAACTTATTCAGAAGGTATTAGGGGAGTAAAGTCTGTAGGCTGAGATGATATGGTGAGACATCTTCCACAAATTAAAACCTTAATGAAAAACAGTATTTTTCATTTCATTTGTCAATAATACAGCTAATTACCAATTTTTATTTATTTATTTTTTCGGAATAAGGGTTTAAACAGTATTTTTGTGGACCACTAGGGGGCGACGTCAAACCCTCCCCTCTCCACACGTGTCGCGCGCTTTGTAGTCCATTTTGCTAATCATTAAGAGGAACACGATGAACGGTGACACGAAGAAAGTGTTCACTGCCGAACAAATATCGGATTGGTTTACGTCGGGAAATCCGTTTCATTTAAAGATTAAACTCACGGATGAAGTGACAGAGAGAAAAACGGATGAAGTCCCTTCGAAAGACGCCGGGTAAGAGCAAATTCGATGACAGAAAATGCTAACGTGCTTGCTAGTTAGCATCCGAGCCCCACCCATCTCACCACACCCTGTCTGGGTCAATTACAGTAACACCTGTGAAAAAAAACCCAAAAAACTTTATCTAGATATTTTTTTTCCCAGATATTTAAGTGTACATTACTTATCCAAGCTCCTAAGGAAACTACTTTTTGATGTTGAACGTTTTCCAGTGTCCATAGCTCTTTTCAATTGTGTAGTTATTCAGAAGAGCAACAAAAAAGTGCCTGCTTAAACAGTTCTTTACCAACCCCTTTGACAGGAAATTCAATATAAATTTAATTTCTGAGATTTTACATTCACAATTCATTGTATGAGTAAGTGTAATAAACTTTAGACATCTTTGATATTTTTAACATGTACAATTTTGGGAATAATCAGAACAGCTGTTGCTGAGGATATATTTTTAAAAAAGTCTTTCCATTTAATGATTTGTTCTGTTCAACACCAGTATGTGATTTATTGAGAATGTTAGGTTTATATTGCCATTATTGTAAATAAATGGTAAATTTAACATGCGTTTTGCCAGATTTGGTCCCTATTTGCATGCTAGAAAACCCTGATGGATCTGTCAGAATCATGAAAATTGCTGACAACTATTTTAATCAGTGGTATAAAGGTTATGTTTGAGGTTTTTTTTTATTTATTTATTTTTTTATCTTGTCCCCAGTTAAATTGTCCAACGGTGCAGCATTTTCATAGACAAGAATTACTGAGAAAATAATTGGGGTTAAAGAAACAATATACTACTTAAACAATATCACAATTCTTTTTAGCTTTTTATTGTTAAATATGTTCATAAGCCAAAGATAAATTAAGATATTCTTCACATACTGTGTTTTTTGACTAGAAATATATCCCTAATTTCACACACAATCCCATAGAAAAAAGGAATAAAAATTATAAATCTTTTATTACCTTGCCTTAAGTAATCTAAACATTTTGGTCTCATGCAATGATATTTAACATCTAATACAAATAATCTTTGCATCATGTGTCCATTATATGGAAACACTTGAGTAGTGTGCCCTCTCAAAGAGAAGTGCTGTGTGCCCCTTTGGGTCTCAGAGGAACTGGATAATAATATGGAAGGTCCCAGTCTCTGGTGACTACAAACGAGCCAGAGTGGCGCATGACACGGTCCACATATCCAGAAATTGTTGGGATCTCTTCAAATGGATGGTCTCCACAGCTTGGGACAGTTGGTGTGACAAAGCCCTGCTTCATTTTGTAGCGACTTGTCCAGGTCTCCATTGGTCGGACTTGAAACCGCTGGACTGCCATGGTGTCTTTTTCATCATTTTCCTTTTGGCTTAGGAAGTCCCGTAGCACCTGCTTGAAGACAGATGCCAGCTCCCATGGACTTATGTTGTTGGTGGCAAGAACCTCACGGAACCTGTGAAAAAAATAGACAAAACACTATTATCACACTGTTCTTGAGTGGACCCCAGATCAATACAGTACACTAGGGCTGCAGCGATTGAATGTTTTAGTATTAGAGCATTCTGTTGAAAATTTCATTGATAAATTGAGTAATTGGATAAAACTTATTTTTGTTTGGTTAAAGAGCGATTATAAATGCACCAGAGTAAATAAGGTATTACACTTGATAATGAAGGACCAATTGGTTTCCTTTTTTTTTTTAGATAATCAACAGTTTTATTTCTTACATACATATTGTGCCTACGAAACAAAATGTATTGTCTTGACTAGAAACATTTCCAGAGAGGCAATTTCAAACACAAATAAAAATAAAGAAAATTTAATTGCTTTCAACTTAATGTTTCTTGTAAGTATAAAAAATATATGGCATTAATCAATAAAAAAAAAGTATAAACATTGCCTTTTTGTTGTGCAACTTAACTTTGGCAGCTAAAAGTTTCAGAATTTACAATTTAGACTTAACACGAAAGTTTTGTGGTGATTAAGAGGCAAGAATATTTGAACAGGAACTTGGAATGAGTCCATGCATGAACAGTTTCATACATTTCTGCTATATTCAGGAGAATCAAGGCAATCCTCCCCCCAAAAAAATGACAAAGAACTCTTGCCTTGGAGTAAACACCAAAATGCCAAATTAGGCCATGACAAAGTAAGAGAAAACTTTCATCAAGCTGTGCACCATTTTGGCCATGCTTTTGGGAAATTAACCATGCAAATCACACGTGCACGGCTCGTTGCCTAAATCTATGCTTGTCAGAATCATAATAAACATCCACAAATTCGACAGTAGCCATAATTAACAGAAACCTAACCCTCCACAGGGCTAACATTATGCTAGTAAGGTACATTAACGTTAATCTCATTGATTTAGAATGCGTCAACCAAACACTTCCACATCCGCCATCATCTTCCTTTGCATGAGTGATGCAAGCCCATGGCACATTAAGTAGTCTGTGCGAAATACCGTGCTTTGAGCTTCACAATTAAGCGATTCCTCACGGAAAGAGAATATTCCTTGACCGTTTTTTGTAATTGAGGTACTGTAATTGCTCGAGGAATCGTTTCACCCCTACAGTACAGTGGTAGCATCCCACATTTTGGGTTTATTGTCTTCACCTCTAATAAAAGAATGACTAAAATCACTAGACAGTGGAGTTGACTCAGTGAATTAGATGCCAACAAGCAGGCCAGCATTAAAATGTTTGCCCCAAAAAAGTAATTGGTCCTCTATTGTATGTATGTATTGCATGTAGAGCTCTCCAATATTGCTATAAATTTTATCACAATAAGTGTTTTCATGTCAGTTTATGTTGATAATTATCACAGTAAATATTTCTTTCAGAGAAAAGGCAGATTTTCTTTAAGCAAAAGTTGGACAAACCAAATTATTTGTGTTTTAAATAATTAGATAACTCCTGTTGTCCCTGGTTTTGCAATTAAGTGCTTATTAGTTTTTATTATTTCAAAGAAAATTTGAGTGAAAATTGATTGACCAAGACAATGGCATAAACAATGGTGATGGTAAATTCTTTGTAATGGTAGAACTTTTATATATAAAAAAAAAAATCCAAAACAATTCTAAAGCTAAAAAAATTGCTGAATATTTATGTATGCTCGAGTAAAATTAACTTGAATGTCAGTTGTAAAAAAAAACATCAAAGTGCATATTGTCATAAAGGATTTTTATGGTTGTATAAATTAATATTATCATGATTAGGGTTTTATATGTTATTGTGGTTTCAGCCACAGTGAGCTTTAGCACCAATTGCAATATGATTTTTTTTCACCAAATTGCGCACCCCTAATGAAAGATGTGTGTAAGTGACAAGTGTGTCTTGAACTTATCTGCAGGTCTTGAACCTTGAAAATACAGACATTAGAACCAATATATTAAATATGCTGTTGTTTGCTTATATGATTATGGAAGCACACAGTAGTGACCCAGAAATGGTTTTGTGGAACATAAGTAGGTCATTGTGCTTAACCATGTAGAACAACTCTGCAGACAGTTTTTATATAACCAAGGCAAACACAGAGACAATGAGTGGAAACCCTGCAGTCTGGTTCCACTCAGCCTTACGGGGCATCCTTCACCTTCACATGTTCACACCACACTTTGCCTGCCCTTGTGACAGTAACACATAATGGCTTTCTTGGCAGCTTGCCCTGCCTCCTCTTCCCTTTGGGTTTTCTCTGCTTTGCCTGCTGTCAGCCCTTGTATTAATGCAATAGTAGCAAGCTAGTGTTGACAGCACAATAATGTTAGGACGAAACAAGGCACGGATGCTCCAAAACACCTGGAAAGCACGGTGGCGGTGTGGCCGGGTGGGATCTGGGCACACAGAAACTCCAGCTGGTGGAGTTCGGATGTCGGGATGAGGGTCCGTAACCTGGGGTATTTCTGAAACCAGCGCAGTCCCAGGGCTGCATGGGCCAGTCTGTGCTCGCGCTCCAGCTCCCTCGCCAGCCGCTCTCGTTCCTCCACATGCCACAAAAGCTCTGTGATCAACATCCGGCTGGGTAGGATCCCCTGAGACTTCAGAGGCTGAGTTTCATCCTCAGACTGTCCTCTTGTTTCATGCGGCCATTTCATCCAGCTGAACAGGGGCATGGCAGTCACAGCAGATGGTCCTGATGAACTGAAGAAGAATTATTTGTTATTCTGGATCATGAGGCCTTCCATCTACATGTTTTCTACGGCATTTTAACCTGAAGAAATATCTGGTTTTGTTATAGTGCAGGATTAACCAACAAAGCTATCATTACAAATAATTTTAACCCTTTTTAGTTTTGACCAAAATGTTGTCTTAGTAGCAAATCCTAACTTGTAATTTTTAGTTACAAAGAAAAAGATAATTTGGTACATTGAGATTTACAACTCTGTAGCCTATTCACTGTACAAGTCAACACAAAGGCTAATTTCTGTGGTGGGTTGTATGACTGCCCTCATATCAAGTCATATTCAATAACTGATGACATCTCAGCTGTGTGTATTTGGTTTGTTCTCCAGTCTGGTGAATTCCAGACAGCTTCCACCTGGGATTCAGATGGATTAAAGCCTGCAGGGTCAGAGGTTGCTCACTGTAAAACTGAAAATATTGACTTTTTGATTGGGCTCCAGAGTACTCAGCATTTGATAGTGTTGTCACAGCTGAGTCTTCCAGACACCTAAAGGAGCTTTCTGTATTTTAACATTGAGCTAATTAGCAAAAGGTTTAAAGATAAATAGCTTTTACTTACAGATTAAAACTGTCGCTGAAGATTGAGATACCCAGAATTTTGAGGAAAAATAAACTTCTCACAAAAGAAAACTTCCAGGTCTTTGTATTTATCCACACTGGTCAGTCCTTGTAAACTTCTTTCATTGACTCGCCTTTTTGCATCAAATTCCATCAAAGAAGTGAAGAACCGGTGTGTTGGCGGCAGTCCTCTGCTGTCTTGGTTGTCTGAAGCTTCTTCTCTCTATGCTGTAGTTACTGTCTTGTTAACATCCCTCCCGTTGTGTCTGTCAGGCAGACTTTTTCTGGGAGAATTAGTCACACGGAGCTTTCTGACTAAGAGCTGTCACCTCTTCTCTCCTTTCACCCCACTCTCCTCTGTGCAGCTTTGTCATGAGGTCTGCTGCTTTGTAGCTTGCACCAAATGTGTGCATTGGAGAGAAAGGGAGAGGGCGACAGTGCATGTGTGCACACAAGCTGTGTGTGTTATGTTTGGGTTCATCTTTGCGCTGTCAGGGTTTGTGCCTGCTGTTAGGATAAACCCCCCCCCTTGTGCTTGGAGCGAGTGGGAAGAAGCAGCAGCTGGAAATGCCCTCCCAGCCTTCACGCTGTAGGGGCTAACTCAGCAGTCAGAGGCAGAACTCAGCAAAGTCTGAAATGACACCAAATAGTGGAATAGACAGACCTGGCCATGTTTTATCTCCACTTTCAGATATCAAAATTTCAGTTTTTTGTGATGTCGCATCAGTTTTGTCTTTTATGAATAACTTACAACAATAAATGTCTTGCTTCTTCAACTTCAAATCAGGATAAAAAAAACAAACATTTGTTAAACTTGAGGAAATTTGACATTTATTGTGATAATGATACTGACTGATACTGAGCTTTTTTTTTATCATAAAAAAACTTCTTTTGTCATTTTGTTCTTAATTGGTAATGTTCTCTTAGTTCCAGAAGCAATCTTTTTTTATCATTCCTGTTTACTTTGCATCATTAAATGCAGTTAATTACATTTGAGCAAATTCTTGAGTCTTACCTTTTTGTGTCCCAAGCAGATTATTTCACTATGTCTTATTGCAGTGGATTGGTTAAGTGATCCTTCAAATGTCTAAACATCTTAAAATTCTTTTTAATTTTGTTTCTTTTCAGTCCATCAAATGTTTCTGGTGATGACAGTCTGACAGCTGTGAGTGCGAATGGAGGGCGATCCCAAAAACGGGAATTTCGGACGAGTGAGTATTAAAGTTAAAATAATTGTTTTCCTTTTCTTTTAGCCCTCTTATAGCACACTTATAAAATGTGGATTATAGTGTTAAAACCACTGTATTATATGTTTGTTTTATTGTGTTTGTTCAGGTACAGCGCCTCCTTCACTTGCTAGCTATGAGTACCCCAGCCTGCCAATAACCAAAAACAGAGAGGAGGTAAACCTGCGTCGTTAGTAACCCGTATACACAGCCACACTGCCTGATGGTCTCAAAGTGCACTCATCCTCCTGTAGTTATTTTTCTTTTGGTCATGTAAGAAGGTTTATTGAGTTTGTCATAGTCCTCAGGACACTGATGCACTTAAGCTTTTATGGTTTACACAAGATGGACACTGTTATTTTATGCTGCAGGACAAAAGCTAAGTTTAAATTCACTCATCAAAAATGTTCATACTGACTGTGTGTTAATTTTTGTTGATCATGTAGTTATTTAACCTGTCCTTTTCTAATGCAGGCTCTAAAGTTATTTTAAATGTCGTTCTTCATTATTGTAACGGAAATGGCCAAAACTGTGTACATATTTTCCTTGTGCATGTGCCTCCAGCTGATTTCCCTCATAGAAAACAACTCTGTTGTGATCATCCGAGGAGCCACAGGCAGTGGCAAGACCACCCAGGTGCCACAGTATATTCTGGACCACTACAGTGAGAAAAATGCCCCATGTAACATCGTGGTCACTCAACCACGTAAAATTGGAGCTACCAGTATTGCCCGATGGGTCGCTACACAGCGAAAATGTACCCTTGGAAGTCTAGTAGGATATCAGGTTGGTGGAGCTTTTGGATGGAATGCATTTATAATGTAATAGCATTATTCCCGTGCATCCATTCTTATTTCATATCTAGGAATTTAGATGTATGGTTATTGATTAAAGTTATTTATTGTTAATTAATTTGTTATTTAGTAAGGAGTAACCTTTTGTTTTGCTTCAGCTTTGATAACTCAAACTCTAAAAGCACATGAAATATCCTCTCTAATAACAGTGCATACATAAGAGGTATGTGTATTGTTGTCTGGATGTGTTGAACAGAGCTCTGAAACAGCATGTCTAATAATAACTGCTGTCTCCTCCACTTGCAGCAAACTTCTAGAGTTAGTGGTGATCTCACTGACACAGACGGCTATGAACAGTCACGCTGCAGCAGACTTTAAACATTCATTGTCCTTATTTGTTTACCTCAGAGGTGCTTTTTCACATTTGTCATGAGTCTGTCTGAAGTGTCTGTGTTTACTGCAAGGCAAGAGTTCTTTGTCTTTTTCTAAGTGACTGGAAAATTGTTTTCATCCACAGAGTTGAGTCTGAGAACTAAAATAGTGTTTCCATGAGGTTGGAGGCAAGTTACCATTGGAGGTTATTACAGGTCACTGGTCTTTTCTTCAGAACTGACCAAAAATAGTCATGTTGGCATTTATTTGTTTTGTTTTTCTTGTAAAGTTCCTGAAATTATAGTAATCTAGTCTAATCCAGTGTGTGTCTTGTGTTTTCTTTTGAGGTAGTATTATATAACCTTATCAACACAAACTAGATTTGTTTTATAAGAGATTTTACACCTAACCAACCTGAAATGCCGCTCACAGTGAAACTAGAATAATGACATTATTGTGGTTCTATTGCATGTTTTAAATACTTCTATAAAATTACATGCAGTATATACAGTTTGTATGAAATCTCTGTTTATATTTGTAAATGAAAGTATGCAAACTTTCAATTACAGGTTGGCTTGGAGAAGACGGCGACTGAACACACACGGCTAATCTACATGACTACAGGAGTACTGCTGCAGAAACTGGTTATAGCAAAATGTCTCACAGAGTACTCCCACATTTTTGTAGATGAGGTACTGTTTTATAGTCTACACTCCGTTTGTCAGTTTGTACAGGGTTTTTGCAGGTCATTAAAAAGCATTAAAAGTCATTAAATAGATTTTTATGACATTAAGGTCTTAAATAGCATTCAATTCTATGTCCAGGGGCATTTTATACACAAAAGAATTGTTATTCGTGATTTATTTTTATTGTATAACATTTAATAATTTTGATCAGAAGTGTAGTGTGATGGGAATATTAGCAAATGTTGGAAAAATGGGAAGATGCAAGTTTCAGCAAAAGTGATTGGTGGAGGAACTATTCAGAACCTGGTTAAAGCCTGTCGATGGTAATCCGTCATAAAACTGTATCTGCAGTTGGACATGGGCTCGTTCTATCTTAATGTATTGTCTTAAGTTCATGTTCCACATTGAATTACCATATTTTCTGGACTATTGGCTGCACCTGACTATAAGCCCCACCCACGCTTCATTCTGCCGTTTCCAACATGTCAGCATTGATTCAGTTACGCCAAGCTTACGTTCAACAGCTGGATTGATTGTTAGCTTGTGAAGCATAAATTCATTGTTTGAGCGGCGGGTTCACAGCAAATGAAAAGTAGTGGCTTGTAGACCAGAAATTATGGTAGATTATTGTTATTCGCTGGCGAGTAAATATTCATTTGCATATTTTAATTTTCTCTTAAATTTGTTCCATTTTTATCATGTTTATAAATATTTTTCAGTTTTATTTGTTACTGTATTACTTCATTTTATTCTTTATGGGCATCGTGTTACCTAAGTCCCTGTGCTGCAGGTTCATGAGCGGACTGATGAAATGGATTTTCTCCTGCTAGTTTTGAGAAAACTCCTTCATTCCAACTCTCGTTATGTAAAGGTAATTGCAAGGAAAACATCCATCTGCTTTCCTCCTTTTGCCTTGCTTAAACATTTACTTACAGAACTAATACCTTCATAGATTATCCTCATGTCAGCCACCATTAACTGCAGAGAATTTGCTGAATACTTCGGCACCCCAGTTCGTGGAAAGATGAACCCAGCCTATGTTTTTGAAGTGGAGGGGGCACCCTATGCCATTGATGAGTATTATCTGGATGACCTCTACAAACTGTTACCACATAAGGTAAGAAGATGTTAAATTATGTTTGATCCTGCTGTTCCATGTTCTGAAGAGAAACAGTTTACACGCATATTTTGTATCCTCCCCAGGTTGAGGTGCCTCCTCTAGACGACCCTTACATCTCAGTAGAAATGTATAATCTTGCCATCAGTCTCATTCAGAGCTTTGATGAATTAGAAGGCAAAGATTCTAGGTAAGACCTCATCATACATGTTGTTAGCTACCATCTGTGCTTGTGTGTATCTGAATATGCGTTTGTGTTTGAGCAGCAACGCAGAGAATGGAAGTGGTGTGACTCCATCAGTGAGAGGCAGCGTGCTGGTGTTCCTCCCTGGCATGTACGAGATTAGCTACATGCAGGAGGCCTTAGCCAAACTGGTCCACAAAAGGTGGGCACTTAAATTTTTCCTTTGTTCAATTTTGTCTTTGTGCTTCTTTATTGAAATGTTCATCGTATTGAGCGTGAGATGTTTAAAGTTCTTATTCTGTCTCTCACTGAGATTTCTGCTTGTGTCTGGTTTATTTTGCTGGCTCCTTTTTTTTGTGCTTTATTGTTAGGCTTTCTGCAATGATGATCATATTTATACCCCCACCTGCCTTTAAATATAGAAATACCAGGAATAAAGACCACCTGTCTTAGATTTTTGTCCATCCCTGTTCACCTGATTCTTTTCAAATTTCACACACGTTCTTTACCACTAGGAGAGTGTAGTTTTTTTTTTTAGTTTACTTTTTTCTTTTTTTTTTTTTCCCACTGTTTCAACTTAGGCAATTTGTCCAACCGAATCCTCTGACATTATTACCTCCACCAAGGAGGTTATGTTTTTGCCTGGGTTTGTCTGTTTGTCCGTTCGTTAGTTAGCAGCATAACTCAAAAAGTTATGG
>JAPTYQ010000016.1:2666503-2681513 GCA_029814465.1 Ostorhinchus cyanosoma | reverse complement strand
GCTTGGGTCTGAATTCTTCATTAATTCAACTCCACAGGTCCATCTTCAACCCTATTTTTAAGTAATGACACCAGAAAGGTCATTTTGAGCGCTGGCCCTTTAAATGCACTTGAGCCACTTCATGCCCCACCCTTTCCAGGTTGTTGACTGTGCTGCTCTGAACATTTTAGGTAATTGGCTTGAAGTTTGGACATATTTTCAGTTTTTACTACAACTGCTGCTGCTGACAAACAATTAGGTCGTACTCCGTGAAATGTTCGTCAGAAGTCTTGACCTTATATGTGCAAATGTTGTGACGTAACTAGTTGTAGATGTAAAATTCAGCAGGAATTGAAACAAGTTGTAGAAATCCACTCGATTTTTGCCAAAACGAATATAAAGATAGCTTTGCAGCACCTGGAGGGTTCAAATGCAAACTTTTTTTTTTAACTGTTAGGATCCAAATACACAAATAAATGAAAAGCGGGTTTAGCAAAATATGACCCCTTTAAGGTCCATGTATAACATTGGTCAGGCAGGTAAATGTACTGGCAGTATCAGGTATAAATAAATAGTGTGGTCATAGTGTTCTGACCAAGGTCTAATTGACTTTTAAGGAACATTATGTGCAGAAGGCAGGGGTGTGATTCTCTCCCTGTCTCTGGTTACTCTTGGTCTCAAACACACACATTGGAGGCTGCTGACCTGTACCCATACATACTGTGTCCTGTAAGGTGTTTACTTGTGTCGCCCAACGGCTAAGAAAAGCCTTCCAGGGCATGTTAGGGGGCACTGGATAGTGGTCTGTCATCAACCACAGGCAGATTATTTTCAAACTGGAACAACATAGATGGAAGAGGAAAGTCTAGTTTTATTCAATCTGTTATCAAAGCACTGGCGTAGAAAATTGGAGTTAGAGTTGAACATTAAATATGTCCACAGATACTGTAAGTGCAATGTGAGTCGAGATTTTAGAGGAAGTGTTGATTTTTGCATTTTTACACTAAAATAGTTGAAAAACATAATTTTTGTTGCAGTGTGCACTACACAAGTAACTTTCTTCAGGTCTTAAATCCCTGTAGGACCACAGTGTTTAATTTATCGTGGTATGTTAGGACACATGTTAAGTTGTATCAAAAAATTGTACCCTCTGTGATGCTGTTGTTTAATTTTCACTTTTTACAGTTTCATTAATTTGTTATTAAATCTTTTGGCTTGAACTTGCATCACATATGATTTGCAGCTCCAATCTGTGCAGGTCATGTTCAGATAGTTGGTGACATGTCTTTCTGTAGACTGGATGGTGCAGATCCACTCTCATAACCGATTGGGAGGGTGTGGGAATAAAGCATCATTAGTGCCAAGATTTGAATGTAGTGCAGCACTGGAAAGTCTTACCAAGTGTATTTTTCTCATGGCTACTCAAAATATCTCACCTCACTTAGAATTAGACAGAATCACCTAAAGAGTAACTTTTCAGTGAGATATAAGAACTAAATTTTAGACAAGATCTTGAAAATCTTATTTCAAGAAAACTTACCAAGATAATTTTCACTTGTTCCATTGGCAGATTTTTTGCTTGAATTAAATAATTAAGTTCTTATATCTCACTGAAAAGTTACTCTTTAGTTGATTATGTCTTACTTTAAGTGTGATGAGATATTTTGACTAGAAATGAGAAAAATACACTTGGTAAGATTTAGATTTTTGCAGTGAGGTTAAGTATACATGTGGTTTCTTTTCAGATAAATGCTTTGCGCCAGGCCATAAATCGTCTCATATGTGAAGGTCCCAACGGCACTCTGCATCTGGGGACGGACAAGATCAGTCACCTGCAGGAGGACTGTCGAGAGCGCCTCACGAGGTCACAAACGCACCGACGGTAGTCACTGATGTTCGACTGTTCAGTGTGTGTTCACTTATCTTTGTTTTATTTCAGCTTGTACAGCAAGCAACTGCACAGGGACGCTGTCAATCCACAGTACTACAAGTTACCAGAGAAATGGAACCAGGTATGACGTCCATTTGTTGCACTTTTATTTCCATCATTACCTTTGCTACATATTACTTGTGTATTAACCGTTTTCAGTGTGATTTACCGTGTATTGAATCTGCAGGTGGATGCTTCTCTGAAGATGGACATTGTTCAGCCAGGAGTTGGAAAAACCAGAGGGGTTCTATTCCAACCACATCCTGTTGTTCTGCTCAACAGCTAAAAAAAAAAAAAAAAAATCACAGCTACCTGTGTGTTTGTGTTGAAAATAATGTTTGTTTGGCCTTTGAATTGAGGGCTGATTTTGTTTGAAGGATTTTTAAGTTGACTGCAGTTTACAGCAGCGCAGCAGAATCAGTGGTCTTTTCTTTTACCTTAGAATCATTACTGGAATAGTTGTTCTGTGTTAAAATAAGCAGCTGCGAGGAATGTTCATGATCATTGATCCAATCCATCCATTGTAGGCTCATGTTACAGTGGATCAGCGGGTCATTAAAAATAGTCGAAACAGATGAGGCTTGTCAGTCGTCATTCAAACGATCTCATTGTGATTTGACCCTTGTTAAATTTGTCACAAAGTCACACACACACACACTCACACACTCACACACACACACACACACACACACACACTCTCCTACATAGGTTTGCCAGAAGTCACTGGTCTGTATTTATAGCTCACCATTCCAAGTGTCCAGTCCAGTGTTTTCCTTGTATACTGTAAATGCTGCAGAGCTACACAGTGTTATCACCTCAAACTTAGCCACAGTGTCATTCAGCTCATCTTCACCAACATGAACTCATAAGCAAAGATGAGGAGATATTATACATCAACGTACATTTATTTTCTTATTGTAATTAAATACATACTGTAAGTGCAAATAGTTAAAGAGTCCAGGGTCTAAAGAACTACAGAGTATAGTTGAACATAGTACAAAGTTGGACAGTTATTCAAACAAGCTAAATATCACCAGATACTCCTTGTCTTCATAGTAGTTGTACAACAGTACCTAAAACATGAGCGTGTGTATTGTTCCTTATGGGTATACAAAAGCAAAAACCCTACAATTACCACATCTAAGACGCATATTGTTAAATTATTTGTGCTTGGAAACACCAAAAGGAAATCATTTTGATATTTATATATATTGACATATACTGAGAGAAGCCCCATCTGCTAACTCAGAAACATGAAGCAGTATTTAACATTGGCAGCAGAGCACGTCTGTGGGCATTTAGCTTTTTTGGGCCAAACCGTACAGTTTGTGGTAAGCACTGCAAAGCAAAAAAAAATGTAGCGTGATGTAAAAACTGCACAAAAGATATCAAATATTATTTACCCAAGGCTCGACTTCATGCACTTTATAATAAGCAACACAAAAAAAGTCAGTTTCTTTTTTTGTTTCAAGTGGTGTACTCGTCTACCTAGAAACAGGATTATGTACGTGTGACTGTGTGTTAGTGTGTTTTTTAGACTGCTATAGACAGGGTGAAGGCTTCTCCAGTGGATGCTTTTAGAGAACACCAAGATGACATAGCACTACGCCCCACAGATGACGACCAGGCTCTTCAACAGTGAGCGGGCTGTCTGCCTCTTGAGCTGGACTGGACTGTCAGCTTCTCGGTGAGACAGACAGGTTACTCCTCCTTTCTCTTTGCCCCAGGGATCTTTGCTTGGATCCTAGACACACAAAATATACACTTCAGTATCATGTTTTCAACACCTGCTGCTGTTTTAGTAATTGATGGTAGTTTTGGAAATTAGATGTCAAACTGATTTCAGTCAGGTGAAGAACTGAGGCCACGTTTTAGACACTAATGGACAAAGCTGATGATTAGGATTTTTGCAATGAGTGAGTTTCTGCCAAGTAAATCAACAAGAAAAGAACACCCCTAACATGAATGGCTTTTGTTATGTTCTAGAATGCTCTGCACCACTGAAACTATCAGTTGTACACAGGAACAAAGGAAGAAGCTCCTTTCAGCTATTAATCCTCAAAAGCTTAAAGCAATGATATTTTGCCTTTTTTAAATAGAATTATGCATTTAAAAACATTCCCCTGTGGTCTTTATAAACTGTAAATGCTCTGTTTGGGTCTGGATTCTTCATTAATTCAGCTCCACAGGTCCATCTTTAAACTTATTTCTGACTAATGACACCACAAAGGTCATTTTGAGCGCTGGCCCTTTAAATGCAAATAAGCCACTTCACACCCCGCCCCCTCCAGGTTGTTGACCGTGCTTTCTGTCCCGTTCAGCCTCTTGTGTTTGTTAACATTTGAGGTAATTGGCTCAAACTTGGTACATATTTTCAGTTTTTCCTTCAACCGCTGCTGCTGATGAACAGTTATGTCGTACTTAGAGTCTTGACCATATATGTGCAAATGTCATAATATAACTCAGGGGTGTCCAATCCTGGTCCTTGAAGGCTGGTATCCTGTATATTTTAGATGTTTCCCTCTTCCAACACACCTGACAGTTATTATCAGGCTTCTGCAGAGCTTGATGAGAGGCTTATCATTTGAATCAGGCATGTTGGAAGAGGGATGCATCTAAAACATGCAGGATTGGACATCCCTGATGTAACTAGTTGTAAAACATATCAAATTAAGCATTAATTGAAACGGATTGTAGAAATCCACTCGATTTTTGCTGAAATTAATATAAAGATAACTTTGCAGCACCTGGAGGGTTCAAATTCAAACTGTATGAACTATTAGGGTCCAAATACACAAAAAAATGAACCAAAGACTAATAAAAGGGGGTTTAGCTAAAAATAACCCTGTAAACATCTACTGGTAACCAAAAGCATCTATTGATTGAAAATGTCTAATAACTTTTGATCTACTAATCCTATCAGTACATGTAAAATAATTCAGTTAAAATGTAGTTTGTCATGTTTTCGTGGTCATCAGATATGACCCATTTGGGCGTTCAGAGACTCCGTAGTTACCGTGGAAACACTGTCATCTACTACAACAGTGATTCACCAGTAAAACCCATGGACTTTGATAAATGACAGTGGTTGTAGATGCTTGTCCTAATGTTCAGTCAATAATATGTTTTTGGTGAATTTTCTGTGTTTTGATATAATAACCTTTGAATGTAATCAGAGTTTTTATGAACATGTGCACGGTCAGTGAATACACAACGTAAAATGCAGAAGATCGACTCGTAAATACTAACAAGTGAGGTTTTATGTCGGGAAAACTTCTATTGGAGATCACTACAAAAACAGCTTTGAGTATTTAAGAGTTAATGTGTCCCAGGCTCTGCAGTGTGCATGAATCATGTTGGGAAAATGACATTAAAAATGCAGCAGGTTACAGTTTAAACAGGCTATCCACTTAAAAATGTAGTAATGTTAATTTAATAATCAGTTGTGTTATTTATTTAATGCAATTACTTTTCAAATCTTTTAAACTGGGCAATGACAAGACCTACAAATACATTGTAAGTAATGTTTGAGCCTCTTTAAAAAAATGATTTCAAGTGGAAAATATGGATGAATACCTGTCAGCTGTTATACCATCTGATCGTAAAACTATATAATTGATCGCAATTACATTTATTTTGCACTCCTCAACCTTGCTAGTGAGTGGGAGGCATGTACTGAACACAAAGAGGCAGATGCACTTTGTAACAGGATCAAACTGGATAGGTGATAGGTCTGTGTGCCTACGTGGTATGTGAACTCAACACTCACTTCCCCACCACAGAGTTGACCTGGGTCCGTATTAGTCCCACATACTGGTCAATCTGTGCCTGAAACCACAAAAAGAAAAACCTGTCAAGAAACACGTCAAAACCCACTTCAATACCATTAGTAACTGTGTGTAAACGACGTCCTACCTGATGTTTCTCGTACACCACAGGCATGGTGAACATGGAGACCACAGCTGTAATGACACAAGGGGAGTAACGGTTCATGTGGAGGTATTGTGACATACAGCAAGAACACGATCAAACAGGAACACGTTTGTGTCAGCAGCGTCCACTGGCACATTACATTATCTAAGGTAAACTGGAAAAGCAAGCACATACTGCACATGCCCGACCGCGGGGTAAACATGACCAGAGGATGAATAGATCTGGTTTTGACGGTCCGATAAGGACAGCATGGACGTTTCTCATTCGTAACAGATACTGTAACACGTCAAGTCTTATTCAAGAGCGAGATTTTGACACAGAAAAGACAAGCAGCCTAGTGAGTCCTCACCTAGGATGAGCAGTGTCAGGCCGTTGAAGAGAGCGCCCACATAGGTCAGCAGCCACATCAGAACAGCAAACTGAAACACACAGACACCAAATCACCTACTTATGTGACACAAGTTTTATCAGATGTCTTTTTTTTTGTGACAAAAGCTCCACTACTGGCCCCATGAATATTCACACTGAGCCTGAAGCAAGTGGAGTTTGAGCTACTCAGAGGTTATACAGGGATTGGATGTGAGTTCGGGGCAAACCTTCAAAGAGTCGACCAGATCTTGTACGAGGAACAGCCTACGGAGCTCCTTCATACAGGTGTTGGAGTACAGCAGGATTTTATCGGCATATTTGCTAATCTGGTCCTGGGACAGAGCGATTTCCATCTCCAGGTAGGCTCTGGTAACAAATATGAGAGAAGAAACGGCTTAATATGCACTTCAACACTTCCAACTGATCCGTTAATGTCTTTAACAGCCGGCTCACTTGAAAGGATGGCCCTCATCGGTTTTCTGCACGGCCTGAAGGACAGACTTGTAGATTCTGAAGCTGATGGTGGCGGAGAGGGCTGCCAGGGCTAAGTAGGCTCCAACGCTGACCACGCTGAACTGGGTCAGGGAGAAGAGGAGCAGAAGCACGCTGCTGAACACGGCTCCTGACTGCTTCACATTCCTCCAGTAGAGCAGGTCAATAGCTGAGGAAGACACAAGAAGAAGAAGGGGGGGTGAGTTAGGAATGGCCACGGCCTGACCCGACCTCTCGCTTTGTGACATACAGTACAGGCGTCCACGGCAGGATCCTGTTCAAAGTAGACTAGGCTGCTGCTACGCGCCACACATTTGGGTCAAATCACTGGAAGCTGTTCACAACTCTACGTCCTCGGAGAGCTTCGCCCGTCACGTGACTCTGTTTTAACCCAGCTTCCTAACCCAGCTTTTCATTGGGTTAGAGTGAGCTGAGGAACTGGAAGGTGGTGCGAAGGTGTGCGAGTGATGAGTTCTGTCTTTTCCCTTCGACACACAGCGAGTCATACAGAGCTACAGCTGAAACCGGTTGAACTTTAGTGTTGCTGTAATACAATTAAATAGATATTTTCGTGTTTGATCGTCGCCACCCGGACACTTTTCACCTACAGTCACGGAAAAAATTATCAGACCATCAAAAGTCATCAAAAAAAGAATAGTTATGCAATTAAGTACTAACTCCTGTGTGTGTCACGTGACTAAAACAGACAGAAAAGAAAGCATGGAATGAATAAAAGTACTGTTTTTGTCGGTACAATGCAATAGATGTTGATGTAAGAACTGAAGTAATTTTGGTTATAATCAAAAAAACATGGAAAATGGATAAATATCAGCTCTGAAATTAAACTCTTATGAGCTATTTTTATTTTTAGAATAATATTTGTCCAAACAAATTTACCTTTAGTTGTACCAGGTATTAAAATTAACAAAAAATTTAAGAAAACAAGGGTAGTCTAATAATTTTTTTCTACGACTGTATATTTTATGTAATGATTATATTTTACCAGGCAGATTTAATAATTTTCTATGGAAACAAAGTAATTCTCCATCTATGTATGTAAATCGATGAACTCCTGATAAATTCACATGCATGTAACAATGCACAAAACATAAACTAACAGTATATTTACTGAATTGTGGCTCCAACTAATGCCCATTTTCATAGTTTCAATCAATAGTTTATTTGATTGGTAAAAGTCCGAAAATATAAAAAAAATAATAATAATGGTCAGCATTTCCAAGATGATGTGCTCAAGTGCATTGTTTGGTCCATTAGACAATGATACTCAGTTTACTGCCATAATTGAGTAAAAAGACCTGAAAGTACTCAAATGTAAGAACGCAGAACCATAGAATAAGTAGCTTTTCTTCCTTAAAAATAGACTTTTTAACTCGGCTTTAAGAGGAAATACCTATAAAGAATTGCTCTCATATAAATGTTTTTAGGTTGCCTTCATGTTCAATTAGAAATGTATTGATTAGTTACTTCATTCAAGTATCTATTACTTTGACCTGGTGTTCAGTAGTGATGGTATCCAGTTCCTAATCATGCCAAAGATCTATTGGACTATTGATCTGTTATCAGTTTTCTCCTGTTTGAACTATCATAATACTACATCTGCCCATAAAACAATAGTATCGGCTAATTTCTTATCCAAATAACTGGAGAGTAATTCAATATTTACATTACATGTCATTGTAGTCACATTGCAAAAGGACTGGTTTGTCTGTATTCCATCAGTTCCAACAGCAGGTTTTCATATTTGCATCTGATGTGTGCTTATCACTGACACCTGGTGTGATCTCATACATATACAAACATACACACTGTAAGTGAAGGGGGGAACTGTTTGACACTGAATGTACACCTGCAGCGCCTGCTTCCACAACAGAATTAATGATTGACCTATGCTCTGTGAAGGCAAGGGCAGGAATAGAAGCACTATCAGCATTTCATAGATAACGGTTCAATGTGACCTGGCCAGGCAAGCAGCTCCGTGGTCATTGATAAAGGATGACGATGCTTCAGTGCAGTGTCTCCTTTATGCAAGAACACTTCACTCTGGAGTAAACTACTGAAATCATAGCAATAGTACTTGTACACGTTGCTACACACCCCCTCTGGTCTCGAGTCTTTGGGTGTCGGGGCTTGTAATTCAAAGCTACTAGCTAAGGATGAGAGAGAGTGATAACTAAGGATTAGACCAGTGTACCATTACATGGTCCTCCTTTGGCAGCCGTCTGTGTCGGCTGGAAACACAGGCCGGTTTCCATGCGAACTGTCGGCTGCTGCTGCTTTCACCTCTGCTGAACCAGCTGCCTCCCCCAGTATCTCCAGCCCCATTGGCACCATTCATCTGCTGGTCACTGGCACCTGGAAACCTAGTCTACAGTTTAAGAGTAGGAAGGTGAGCAGAGCTGGGATCATAACGTGAAGTTTTGTGCTCCTGAAGACAGGGAGAATGGCTGGCTAGGTCTCTTGGGTGTTTTACTCTTCTTTCTCTCTGAGCTGTCCGCCTGCCTGCCTGCCTGCCTGCTCTAATTTTAGCCATGGAGCTGTGAGCAGCATAGTGATGACGGCCATCTTTACTCTCCACTAAAAGGCATCTGTAGATGCCAAAACAGTCTGGATAAAAAAAGAAAGCCATTGTGACTGAGTGAATCTCTCACTGCTGTTATACTGCGAGAGAAACATGTACCGTCTAGTCTTATTCAGTAACATATCCTGACTTGTCTTTCAGTCCAAATCAAAGACACTCTTTCAATGACAATAGGAATACAATCCTTGTGTCCTTAACACACTAATATGTCCACAGAAGGCATTTGTGCTGCCGGCACTGACAGGTTATGAATGAGATGCTCTGAGGAGGACACACACCCAGACAGACAGGCACAGGTAGCACATACGGAGCAGCTGTACGAACACACACACACATTAACAGCTCTGCTAGAGAGGCAGGCAGGTGTTGACCGGCAAAACAGCGACTTGTGATGTGCTGCAGAGTCTTGCAGACCCAAAAGCTTTTAGCAGTAGAAGCGTGTACTGACCTGCGGCTCCCATGGCTGAACAGGGAAAGAGGCAGCTGCTTTATCCACGGACAAAAGGAGAGCAGTGGAGGGGGAGTGCCCCCCCACCCTGCACAGAAGGGGAGGGACCACAGCCACACCAGCAAATCAGCATCCGCCTGTGCAGGAGGGGGGGGACTGAGGGAAGGGTTGGAAGGGTGGACGTCTGTGGGGTGCGGTTGCCAAAGAACCACATTGCAATCCAGCACACACACAACCGTACTGTGAAGCTCTTTTATGCCCAGGCTTTTAAGCGCAGCCCCACTGACACGTGACAAAGACTGCACAGTAGCGACTAAAATAACGACAGTGTATCAAAATGGAAAATTAAACTAGTGTCTGTTTTTGTCAGTCTTCCATCCTGTGACTTCAGAGCTCAGTGCCGCTGCAGATGAAAGGGCTATCGATATAAATCATTTGCCTACAGTAGCTGTAGTCTCCATTATAATGTTACAGAGGCAAGGATCTGCTGAGCACCTGCCTGATGCAGTTACCATAGTTACCGTGCTCCATTTTCTCCCCACCACTCGCTGAGAGAAGACAGAGAGAGGGAGGCAGGAAGGGAGGGGCTGAAAGAGGAAGAGAGAGGGAGGGGAGGGAGGGGAAAGTACGTTCCACTGGGAACAAGGAGAGACTCATTTGCTCGAATCTGGGGAATCAGCTGCACATAATGTGTGTCTACACCCCGACACTTGAAGACAGCCACTCCCTTTATTGTAGAACACAAAAGGACAGTGGCACATTTAACATCAGGCCAGGTTCTTATTAACTCTAGTCACAAACAACCAAAGTTTTTGTGAAGGATTTTGATGAATTACATTATCCAGTAAACGAGGATTTAGCCTTTAACTCAATAACTGCATTAGACTGAACCACATAGGTGGCAGCGTTAATATAATTAGTTCAGGACTTAAATCAGGAGCAGACTGAACACAGGATGTTGAATCAGAGTGCAGAGGAAGTACACAGTCTGCCAAGCCCTGTTTGTTGACCTCACACCCTGATATTCCATACACATCCACATCCAAAATCAAACCAGAGCAAATGATTAAAACCAGTGACAATGATACGAGTCCCACCTCCCCCCAGTTCTGTAGTGAAACTAGTTTAGCCTGACCTCATTAAATCACTGAAGACATCCTTGTGGCCTCAAACAAGCCGTCAGCCCGAGTGAGCAAACATGCAAAGGGACTTCAGCTGCCAAGAGTTTTTCACAGCTGAGATGTAGGACTGGAATTGAGAAACATGTCCTTTTAGGCACCGTGGCTTAGAATCCACCAGGTCACCAGTGACCCATCTGGGGGTAGGGTTAGGGTTACATTTGATCAATGTTTGAACTGATGTATATTGTGTTTCAGCCTCATGCCAAGACAAGAAACTAGAAGATGTATACTTTCTAATGTAATTTAATCTAATACATTTTGGCCGTTCACTGCTCGTTACAACCCTAAGCAAAAGAAAACTGCATGTTAAAAGGTTCATCCTGAGAGCATCACTACACTCTTATATCTAGTCCATTACTACAGGGATAGTTTGACTTAAAAAAAAAAAACAAAAAAAAACACCACATGTGCTATGAAATATGTCAGCCATCTACAACTTTCTACACTACATGTTAATGTGCTTCTAGTGCTAAATTCTACTTACTATTTGATTGAGCATGTTGGCATAGTATAAACATGTCTGTCAATGACAGATAATATTCCTTCCATGTGTGTAAAAATCTTCCTAAACTGGCAAAATTATGGCCTAAAAAACCACATCACATTAAACAAATGCACTTAAGAGCATTATTTTGCTTGACTAGTGGTTCTAGTCATACAGAAATTTGAAGAGTATGTTGAAGCATCAGAGACTAGAAGCTGCTAGAAGTGAAAACCAACATGACTCACTTATAGATTTGTCTGCATCATTATTGACTAATTCTTGAAGCTCAGTGGCAGTACGTCAGCGCTGTGCTGCTTACTGAGCAATCACAATGACTAAACATAAAAATGCCTACAGTTTCAGTGCAGAAAGTAAATCTGGTGAATTTTATCCTTTGCTGTCCTGACTGTATCAGCTTAATGTGATGCGGTTATAATGTGGGCAGATCCCATCAGATACTCCTCATATTACACAGTTTCATTTAGGCCAAATTAAAAGTGGACTGAGTTGGTGAAATAATTTTATTCTACAAGGCCGCACATGAAAAGTAATTTACTGTTGTGGTCTGTATTCACACAATAAGCTAACCACTCTATTGCTTTTTCCACTGCTCAGGCAAACCTAAAAAAGATGGGATGAGAATCAGTGTGGAGAGTAGGCCGCCATTTTCTTTCCTGTTCCCTTTTTACGAGCTCTCCATGCTATGGAAACCGACAGACGGAGGATGCTCTTCTCAGGCCCAGTCTCTGCAAGGTGCCATGGCAGCCGAGGAGATAGAGCTGATGTAATCAGGATGGGTGTGCCCTGGTTACCATGGAGACAGTCTGTCAGTACCGTCCGGATGCTCCGGCTGCCTCATTACACAAAAACAGAGCATACGCCATATAAAACCAGCTCCCCTGCACGGTCGCAAAACGGGGAGGGTGATAACAATGACACGCCTTAGTGTACAACACTGGCATCCATATTATCATGCACCCAAAACAGATGGCTCCCAGTATGCGTTTGTATACATTTATTTTCCACGACACCCACCAGCGTCTCTCAACATTTGTCCTTTATGTGTTTTTGTTTTGTTTTTTTAACGCAGCAGAAAAGATCTGTTATCAGGGCGTGTCCATGTGAAAGGAGGTGCAGGTAAATATTTGATCCCACAAGATGTGACAAACTGATGAAAAGACAAACGCACACATGCAAAGCACACAACATACACAGACTCCACTAGGCTATGCATCTCAAGTCTCATGGATATTTTGCCTACATGCACAGACACCAGCTTAGCTCTCACAGCCATGAAACACAATCGATAAGTAAACACAT
The DNA here is from genome assembly GCA_029814465.1 of Ostorhinchus cyanosoma. Lineage (NCBI taxonomy): Eukaryota > Metazoa > Chordata > Actinopteri > Kurtiformes > Apogonidae > Ostorhinchus > Ostorhinchus cyanosoma. The sequence continues at coordinate 2,668,778 of JAPTYQ010000016.1, read as the reverse complement.
CGGTACCCTGGCCCTTCCAGCTGCTCCAGGAGCTTTCCTTCTTGGTCACGTCTGCAGTGGCCTGCATGCTGGTGATCAGTTACGTCCCTGTTCTCTCTCTCTTTTCTCCTTTATCTTCTCTGTTTTCTTCTTCTTTGTCTCCCTCTTCGGCAGCACCGACTCACTCACTCATCCCAGAAAGGCATGAATGGTCGAAAAAAGGATGCGGGAGAGTGGCTGAGACGACACAGAGAGGGAGGAAGAGGGAGGGAGGGAGGAAAAAAGGTTTCCAAGGTGCTGCCGGCTCGCGGAGCACACAGACTGATGCTGTGAAGGCAGCGTTGGCTAGAACAGAAGGAGCAGGGAATGTGTGTGTGTGTATGAGTGTGTGTGTATGAGTGTGTGTGTGTGTGTGTGTGTGTGTGTGTGCGTTGTGTGTGCGTGTGATGGTGCTGGGGGAGGGGGGTCAAATTGTAAACACCACAGCACAGTTGCTGCTGCAGCAAACCATCCATGCAATGATTAAGAGCCTAAGGGAATGAGAGGGTGGGTGGTGATGGTCGGAGGATAAGCCTTTTTTTTTCTTGAAAGGGAAGGTAGAATTGCTTTCACAATAAAAGCCGTAACAGAGTCAGAACAGATTGGTAATAGCGGGTGCACAAGCAGTGGGAGGGTTATCCCACATACGCTTTGATGAGACACCAAAAGCAGACGGATGCACTGTCATGCACTTTACAGCATGTGCTCTGGGTTTCCACATCAATGCCACCAATGTAACAAACTTCATTAGAGTAATTAGGTGAACATGCTATAATTATGTCATGTTAATAGGAACACCAGCAGCTAATAGGATATTCAAGATAATTTTTAGGATGCAACAGTGGTGTATCTGTTGGATGTGTATGGCTAGACTTGACACCACATTGTTAAGGAGATATAATATCCAGTGCTGTTGTAATTTATATAAACACAGCAATATTTAACATTGTGCCAAGAGATTCAAATAGCAGTTTCCACTATGACTCCGATCATTCAAGAGTGAAAGTGCTTCTACTTTAATAATTCATGAAGAAAGACTGAACCTCACTGCACAGTGGTTCTTGTTTAGTACCTTCAGGATGTGTTTGTGTGTTATGGTGTCCTCTTTAGAATATATTTGTAATGCAAATGGAGCTTTAAAAAGATCCAAGCAGCGTGGGACGTAAAACGCTAAAAAAAACAAAACAGCCCAGTCCCTGTGGTATCAGCCCTAAGCAGAAAACAGTTCCTTCATGGATAGTTTGGGGAAGACGTCATTTTGAATCTTACCAGAGCCATTAATCGGACCCCCTTCTGTTGTGCCCCCACCCCACCCTGCCTGCCACACCTCACACCTTCTGCTCACTGCAGACCTGACAGGCCACAGTGCCAATACCAAGAGAGGGGGAAAAAATCAGGTTTCACTGAACTAGACTTGAACATGCTCTCCCATCACTGTTGCTATGGCAACTGGTGTGGAAGTGCACCTACTGATGAAAACAATTTCTGCTCATCTTGAACAGAGCAATGACGAAGGTGCACTGTGCCCTCTAGTGGAGGAGAAAAAAACACCAGTGACCTGCTTTTTTGCATTTCCAGAACCTTCTCACTGTCTGAGTAAACAAAATAAGAGGTGCTTCTCTGTTTGTGGTTAACCTGTGTCAGTTTGTACATGTATACACCTCAAATATATGACTTAACCACAGCAGACTTCAGTCATACACCGTCAGTTTCAGGATTTCAGTGCATTCATTTGTTTGAAAGCTGGAGTCAAAGCAAAGCACCGTCATGCTGACACCATTTCTTCAGCACCAGAACTATGTGAAATTTACGTGGAAGCCCTCAAAGCCTAAGCAGGAATGTGCCCCACTTTTGTCAGCATAGGATTATGTAAGCCCAGTGTTTACATGCACAGAAATAACCACCAGTAGAAACCAAAATATCCATGCCAACATTAAATGTGCAGCTTAGACAGCATTAACTCCTGCCGACTATGACTTATCTAATCCTTAAAGAGTGATGTAAGGAGCCAGATGCAGGACAAGCTTTTTATTTTAATATCTGCAGTTCTAGCATTTGTTGTATGTCTGTTTCTACTGAGAGCAAAGAGGACAGTAAACAGCACTAATAATAATGTTGCTGCTGAGGCTTTTTATCACCACGCATTGATTTGATGTGGATTTATGCTGCACTCATTCATTTTGTTCCACCAGTGTACCACCAGGGGGAAGCAGACCTCAGGAAAGCACCAGCCCAAACCAAAGCACTTCCCACCCAC
>JAPTYQ010000016.1:2650634-2666403 GCA_029814465.1 Ostorhinchus cyanosoma | reverse complement strand
CACACCCAGCAGTGGTACATCCCATTTCTCTTTTAACAGTTCTTTTAATTTTCCAACCTTGTCAACAAAATAGTGTTGTGGCAGAACACGCAGGTAGCTACCGGATGCAAACAAACACTACAGTAGTGATGTGATTTCACATTCATTTTCTTCTATTTAGACACAGTCTTTATCCATAAATATACTTTGGAAGGTTCTAAACACAGCACAGATGCTCAACACATCCCCACCTGTTTCACAACATCACAGAAGGAGTTCTGAAAAGCCTGGGATTGTAGCCTATTTAGCAACAAAATTAGATGTGTTTTGCTGAATTCCAAAAGTGTAACAAAGAAGGGGACAATGAGAGTGCCCAGTTTGAACAAGAAAGAAGTTAGGATTTAGAGGACTGACCTTTTTGCTTATTAAATCCCTCAGGGAAGATGGACACTGCAGGTTTTCCCAGGTCGCCCTTGCCCTCGTTGGTGTGCTTGAATGTGTCGTCCATGTGGGGCTTCTCTGATCGCACCTCCGGGGGTACAGCAGCGGTAGGGGGTTTGGGTTTGCTGGGGCGGTCCTCCTCTGTTTTCACTGGGGTCTTGACCTTTTCTGTAATCAGGGGCTCGGCTGGCACCGCCTCTGCAGGGTTGCGAGGAGGGGCAGCAGCGGGGACCAGGGGAGAGGGAGGGCTGGCTCCCTGTTTGGGGCCACCGAAGCCCTGCTCCCTCTTCGGGCTCTCTTCAGATGCAGACTCAATGAAGAGATCACTGTCAAGCTCTGCCTCTCTCTCTTCCCTCAGAATGCTGTATGCTGTGGGTGGAGCGTGGTTGCCGGCCAGGCCGAAACCACCCTTGGCGACCGGGGGGCTGTCAAAGGGGTTGTTAGGCTGGCTGAATGCGACCTTGCTCTTAGGCGGCTGGGCGAATGGGTTGCTCTTGGCCTTGGTTGGTTCTTCAGACACCAGCTCAATCTCGGAGTCTCCAGACTCGGCACTGCTGCCATCGTGCTCCCTGCTGCTGGCCTTTGTGCCTGGACTGCTTCCGGGAGCTGCAGGCTTCACTGTATCAGCCTTGAACATGTTGTGGCCAGGGAATTCTTTCTCTGCTCAAGAGAAAAAATTGTGTTAGATTTTTCATTCATACCACAAATAGTAAAGTGTTCTTAGAGATGGCAGTTGCTAATTATGGCGATGCCAGTGGCCTTGACAGCATTTTTCATGAAATACCTTGTACTACAGGTGGTCTGATATCATGATAAAAAACACAAAAGGACATGAATTTGTGCTGCTTTTTTCTGGCAGGCAGTTAATGCTGTAATTTTTCAAGCACCATTCAGCAAAGGCATTGTTGCAGATAACTATACTAAAGAATTTCTGGGCATTTCATTCACTGAGATAGGTACATTAACTTTATTTATCCATGGAACAGAGCATCGAAACATGCACTTCCAAGTAGTGAATAATCTCACTGGGTGTCGGATATGGACTAATAGGAGTATGACAAAAAAGGAGAAATCTGTACATCACTGTAACTCCTGTATTAGGGTTTATTTCAGCATTTAGAGTACTACTGCACCTCTTCAGTGCATTTTTTTTCCTGTCTTCTACATCTGATTTGTTTTCCAGAAGCTTTACTGTATTACATACAGGTGTACAAAAGCACAATATATACTATGTGATCATAGAAAAATGTAATTTCAGTCTTTGGTTAGGCATTTATTTTGTTGTGACGTAGATTGAACTGTTCGCAGTAATATGTTTTGTCATCTGTGTCATGCTGTACATTCGTCCACATAGTGAAGGTGCAAGAAAGTTTCATTTAAGGTTACAAAAATGTGACATATAAGTTTGTACCTGAAACAGAGACTGGCTTTTCTGTTTGTGGTCTGGGTATGAAAAGTCTGATGCAGACCAGGAAAGTGGGTTTTTACTTCTACTCTTATTACCACCTCCTGCACGCTAAAATATTTTCGGATTGTATGTATATTTTATATTTTTACTACATTTATATTTTTATTACATTCCTTACTCAAAACTTGCAAAAAGGTCAAATAAATGAGGTCAAATATTTAGTTTTGACAGTCTTTTTTGTGTTATTATGTTACTATATCAACTATACTCACTGAATTTACAGAAAATGTGCCTTAAAGAATATGTTTAATTGAAATGATCCATTCTTTGAGATTTTGGTCATACTAACCACACAGACCTAGTATTATAATGTGAACTGATCGATAAAGGAGCACATATCTACTGTATATCTGACCAAATGGCTGGTGTTGCAGATGTGCTGTGCCTACGTGTTGGTGAAGCGTTAGGAGTGGAGGCAGGGCTCTCGTCTTCTGGCTCTGAAAGCGTGACAGTGGGAACACCTTGCAAGCCCACGCTGAGGACATTTTCACGCTCAGACACACTGACTGGAGAGGGCCGCTTCTCCGGCTCAGCCTTGGTCTCTGGAGGCTTGGACTCGGTCAAGGTGATCTTCACTGGACTGGCCGTCTGAGGGGTGCCGCCCAGGTTCCGGTAGGAGCGGTAGTCTGACAGCTCTTCATCAGATGGCTCCTCTACATATGGGAAAGAGTGTGAGCCCAGCGCCGGACCAAGCTTCTCCTCTTCCTCTTCATCCTCCTCATCATCATCATCATCTTTTCCAGGGTTCTTGTCTATGTAGCTGCCCAGTGAGGTGGTGTTGTGCCCTTGGTGTTTGTCGTAGCGCTCATCCCCGTGGCTGATATCCATGTAGTTGTAGGATTCTGTCTTGTCTGAACCCAGCAGAGATTTGGGCATGTCATCAAGCAGGTCAGAGGTCATCTTGGAGTTGGAGCTGAAGCTGTAGGTGTCGCTGGAGAACTGGGAGCCAGAGGAAGGCTTGGAGGGCTCAGACAGGTAGGAAGATTCACGGCCTGATGTGAAGCTCTGATTGGACAGTAGGGAGGTGTACACATCACCATCATCATTCAGAGGCTTCCGAAACATTCCGGACATAGGGTCATCTGCAGAGGAACAGGACAGTAACAGAAAAAAGTAGCAAGTTAGCAAATTAATGTGTAAATGATCTGACTGGTGATTATGTGTTTGTTAGAAAATGGCCTGCCACACATGATTAAATCAGACTTGACTAGTTACAACGAGTCAGTGGTTGGGCTGGTTCTGCTGCCAGGGAGTGGGGCTGTGGCACTGTGAGAGCAACACAGTCACGCTGGATGCACGGCTGTGCAGATCACTGAGGCAGCAGTAACAGAGGGTACTTGTACCCAGCGCTGGACAAAGGGGGATTGTTCAGACCCCGAAAACCACACTACTACAACCAGAGTCTGTTCTAAATTGTGCAGGCAAAGGGGGTTGTCTGTCTGTGGGTACATCTCTGCCCTGTAATCACTACATCTGCTGCCACACACACACACACACACACACACACACACTCCCCCTATGATCAATTACACAACTGTCATGAACATAAATACACATATCAAGGCCTCAGAGCCAAAGGACCATTAAAGGGATTTACAGCAGAGCCAAAACACATTTTGATCAAACTTGAATCAGTTACTGTCGGCTTGTACTGAACCCAAAACTGACCTTGTTGTGTTATCAGATTGAACATCACTGTGAAAACAGTGAAAAACACATTATATGGACAAAAAAAAGGAATTGAAACACTATCATGATTAAAATGTTAATGCCAGCTGTTATGAATAATTATCAAATAGATGCATTTATTTTCTGTTTACAGGCTGATTTTTGAGAGCTGAAGAAAACATTGTTACTTGTGGTTTATATTTCTTTATGGTTGGAATTTGATAAATATTTCCGAAATCTAGTATTACAACATTTAATACAATAGTAATAAAAGAAAAGTCAGTGTTGAGTAAACTTGAGTAAAAACAAACTCTCAGACATTTCATAAGCCATTTGACAACATGAACATAAGCGTCTCTAAAGACAAAGTATTAACACTGCAATGATATTCATCATAATATGAAATTATACTATGACGTGTTATCATTGTTTTGTCGCTCAGACCCTGTTAGCAGTGAAACACCTGAATTAAATGTGTCCTTTTGGTGACACATGTAATGAGCCTTTTAAAAAATTGGTCACAAGATCAAACATAATGTTTTGGCAATAATATTTTCAGCAGATTATTGCATAATATGGGTCATATTGGATCAGCCTAACATGATGATGGTAGGAAGAACTATCATACATTTGAGTTGAGTTTTAATATGTTTAGGTTGTATATTCTTTTAAATCACTATTTAATTGTGTTGTTAAGCTCCTTGTAGGCGTTCTTACATGAAAGGTGTGAGATACACTAGACTTAAAATGGACAAATCGTGTTATTGTGTAGCTGTGAATTTGTGCGTGTTCTCTATAGCTTCATATTCACTCAGTGGATATATACGTGAAAGTTCAGTCTAAATATGTCCACCAGTGCAGTAAGTGAAAGAAGAATTCATAGAAATATTGTTTTTATGTAATCAGGCGAGAAGTCACGGTCAAGTCAGGAATTTTTCACAAGTGTTTATTGAAATCCAGCTTCCGGTCACGATACCCTTTGATAAACACACCCTCTGCTCATACAAACATGCACTCACAAAGCAACAAATCACCAGATATCAAATTTTAATGTCTCTACTGTTTTGTGTACAAATCAGAGTTTATTTATACTTGAATAAAAACTGGGGCCCTCCTTCTGCTCTTGAGCCTTGCTTCTGCTCAGGCAGCGGTGGTCTATAAATAGTGCTGGTCCAGCTGCTGGGTTGGATGAGGGGGTTGATCTAAAATAACAGCCCTGAGGTTAGTGCTGGAGGATGCAGACTGACTGACAGAAGACCCAACGGGTCAGGACGTCCCGTCCTCTTCCTTCACTTCCTCTGAAAAGCCTCACCACCCTTCCCTTCTGTTGTCCTTCCTGCTGCTGCTCTCTGTGCTCATGCTGTTGCACACAGTCATTAACAATACATCATACCGCAGTACAATGGCATAAACACTACACACCCATGCTGGGATACAGGGGGAGGGGTAACATGACATAGTGGAAAACAGGCACTCCTGAGCTTCAGGTTAAGACATTCAAGTAACTTGTAGAGCGACATCTGAAATGCCTGTGGATCGAAACAGCATGTAAAATACATGAAGACAGCTGGTGAACCATGTTCAGATGAGTGACATGAATATCCATGATGTGCAGCTAAAGCAATGTATAATCCTCTTAGCGTACTACCATGGTATAGGTCCCCTCAGTCATCACCGCAGCAACACCAGCATAATCAAACACTGACTGATGTACTCTACAGATACATACTGTGCAGATGTGGAAAGCACTCAGAGCCACAAGAAACTGTGAACAAAGATGAGGTCTGGAACTGCCAGTAATCATGTTGACTGCTGTAACACAGTGCCTCTGTCTCTCTCATCCCGTTCCTTGTTACAACAGACTAACTCACCAGCAGTTGCATCAGGCTTGTGCAACAATTAAGAGGCTAGTTGCATGTCTTTAACTGCCATGAGGGTATCCAGTCTGAGCAGACAGTTAACAAACTTGGTGCTGAGATAAAGGCATTTTAAATCTGCTGATATAACGTAGCACTGAGGCACAGGGGAAAAAAATCACAAAGCTGAAACAAATGCTTTACTGCACTCAGATGGGATTGGATGCGACAACAGAGGAATTCTCAGCTCACATTGTCGCCACATGGCATAATCATGTCACTGAAGGGATGGCACATTTAAATAAATAAGTCCTGGTGGATGTGCTGTGGAGGGCCAGTCCTTTTGTTGTCCTCTGTGCAGCCGGTGCAGCTCCGAAACTAATTCAGCCTGACAATCTGTGCTATGCCAGCACTGGGCTCCTAATTATCAGGCTACACACAAAAACATGTGAGAACAAGCCATATCAAAAGAGCCTGAGTTGGAAAATGAATATATTATCACTTTGAAATGCAGAGTTAACAGAGCTGCATAACTGTGCATCAGGGTTTCCCCCTTGAAGACACCTACTGAGTAACTGCTGGAGGAATAAAATTAATCAACTAACAAAACAATTGAGTGAGTGGCTGAAAAGCTGCAAAAGTAATCCCTAAATCCTGCTTATAAACAGCTTTGCAGTGTCAAAAACATCATGCACATTCTCCTTTTGCAGGCAGGAGTTGCACACACAGACAGAGGAGATGCTGCTGGCTCATCAGGTCAAACACTGACAACAACAACAAGCTGCATTTACTTATAAAAAAAATATGTTGGTTTGTGTTTCCAGGCACATATTACAATTCACCCGGTAGTGTTTCAGCTTTACTGTTAAACATCTTTAAATCTGCTGTGCGGCACTGACTCCATTTCTCCATCCCTCTGACACTCTGAGCTGTGGTGTCACCTTTCAGGAGTTCTCTTTCAGTCCATGACCTTGTGAAAATGACCCTGTCTAGAGGACTCATTTGTACCTTTGACAATAAATAATACACTGGAGCTTTATTATTTTGGGAGTAATCGATGTTCCAGTGTTGTACTACTTCTGTATTGTTGAAATTTACGGTACTTGCAGATACTTTACATGAAAACGTCAGCAACATAACAAAACTAGGGTGCAGATCTGGACAGAATTATTAGTCTATATATTTTAAAGCTTACCAATCTTAATACAATTCTATCAAAGTATGTTTCCAATTCTAAGTTCTTGCTAAAGTCACCTTTGTTACAGTTTAGCTTTGTTTTCTTGGGCGCCAGCCTTAGTTTACGCTCATAATGTATTGATGTAATTATTGGCAGAATAAATACATGAGCACAAGTCACACACAACGCCACTTTAATGGCTGTAGAGAGGAGGAAAATGGAGAACACAAAGACAGTCTATAGTGAGGGCTGAGGTACAGCAGAACTACTAACAGAGGTCGATACAGGAACAGCTGTGCTGAGGGTTTCAACTGCTCTGAGCAACATTGATCCAAGACAAAAGGACGTACAATTACTGTTGGAAACATCGGTACAGCTACTATTCTTGAAATGACTTAAAGGCATGCAGGGCCCCAGCACCCTTTAGCAAACAGAAATCAATCTATAGACTCTTTAAATAAAAGCTAATCTGTCCCTATTCTGATTCTAAAGCCACGCTATGTACAGTACCTGCATGCAACTGTATTGATCATAGTTTTCTTGCCTGGATAGAGCTTTCTGGATGGATGGAGAGGATGTGGGAGGATCCAGACTGAGTGTCTGCAAGCTGCTTACTTTGGTTCAAAGCTGTCAATTTAGCGTGACTTTGGATTGGCATTTCACTTTCACTGAACAGACAGATTTTTCGCATTAAATAGTACAGATGCGGGCAGGACGGCTTGGCATGCGTAGGCTCCAAAATAACCTACACACAAAAAAATTCATACAACTACTCTCTTTGTAAAAGCCTGTGCTGATAGTAGCTCTAATCCCATGGGCAGTTTTGCAATAGGCTGCTAAGGGATTACTTTACGACCGCAGGCTCAAGCGCCGGACACAGACAATATGATCTTTCCCAAAGCATCATATTTCACATACTGCCTTTTAATTGTTTTGGGGATGAACACAGGTGATCAAATGACATTAGAAATCTGATTTATTGATATCATAAGAGCAGCAGTGCTTTTTTTTTTTTTCTTTACCATCCCCTGCAGCTGAGCTTTTTGGATTTGGCCTGTTATTTTTTCATGTGTCCCTTTATCCCTCGGCATTAGCTAATTGGTCCTGGAGACAGATGAGAATGAATGGGATTGGAAATCTGTCAGGTAACACATAGGTTGAGCACTTAGGCTGAAATCATCCAGGGAAGCAGTGTCATCAGCTGCAACAGAATATACTGGACACAGTTTATTGCTTACTTAATCATGCAAGGTGCCAGACAACACATTTTTAAGAGCTAATGGAGGTGAATGCAGAGGGTTTACAAACACTGACATGCAGCTGCCTTTCTCGGGCGTCAACAGTTACGATCCTGGCCCATGACCAGAGCTGATATTTTAGCATCTTTATAGTTATTGAGTTTTGTAATTAAGTACATTTACTTAATAACACTCTGCTTTGTCTCTTAAGATACTGCCTCCTTCAGTCTGACACATGGGAGGAAATTCTGGCAGAAAGACTTTTTATTGTGCAGTTGTAAAAGTGTCGATCTGTTCCTAAACCTCATCACTAGATTAGGTTCCTGAACCCAATGAAACTGCTTCTGAAAGCTGGCAAATGTAATGAAAAACCAAAAATAATGAGAGAAAGCCTAAGAATCTGTCTCCCTCATGGCCTGTGCACAATACATTCAACCACAACAGTCACCTTCGCTTATGGCCTTTTTACGCTGTATACATCCTCACTTGATGTTCTACGGCTGTTTTAACGTCTCTCAGTATTAGCCGATAAGGACCCTGTGGCTCTGAGCTGTGTCCTGCCCACAGCATTATCTGATTGGGTATGGGTCACAAGAAGAACATTGACTAATACATATAGTCTAAAATCCATAGGTTTTGATGTGAAAACTGACAAATATTGTTAAAATATTATTAGAACATGCTCTCTGTAATCGATTTGACTGTCAACTTAAAGGCTTTTCACTAAGATTTTGAGATATGCTCTTTAATTTGACACCAAGATTTTCACTTTTACTCTGAATGTTTACCACTTCCACATATCTCTTATTGGTCTCTATGTTTACTAATATTGGTATTGGCCCAGATATTAAAACCAATCAGTTGTCCCCTTGCATTTGGAAGCAGGACAAATATTTTTGCCTTTTCATTCCAGCCACGTGAACTACCAGCTTTTGCCTTCACAGACTCGCCTCTCCCACCATTAAGCTGCCCCCCTCCTCCTCCCTTGTACTATCTTGCATCTTTATCATTTAGTCTGAAAAGACCTAGCACTGCTCGGCCCCCTGGGAACAGGAGCAGAGCTCTCACCAGCTAAAGGCACAAATGCACTGTGCTGGCTTATGCAGTCCACTAAGTGCTTTCTCTATCACAAAGATATGGAAAAGACCCAGCCAGACATATGCTGTCTCATCCTTGTCACTGATGATATGCTGAAATGGATAAAGACTGTAATCCACCTTTCAGGGAACTGGATTCTGGGAGAATATTTTTCACTAGGGATCGTCTTTGTCACAACATGATGAAGTGACCGTTATAAAGCATGTTAAAAAGTGATTAAGAGCTGCTGTAGTTACAAAAATGAAAGTCATTATGAGGTGTCACTGTCTGTGTACAAGCGAGTAAATATGCACTTAGCTATTTTCTTGCATGCCATGGAGCAGGGTAGGGCTATTAGACACACCATCTGCTAGTGATAAATTGAGCTGTGAAGTTTTCACAGCACATTGAGGCCTGATCATGATGCAGCAGTATCTTCCACAACTTTCCTTCTCAGGCTTTTTGAGTCACTCACAGGATGGGGAATTGCACACTGCACTGTCTGTGATCCAGGGCTAAGGTTCTGGCCTGTGGTAATTTAATACAGCTGAAATCAGCATAATTGAGGTCCTGCGGGTAGATCACTGTTGTGAACAAGATTTAGGACAAGCACGGATCGATTACCTCAAGAAGAAATTCTAGACACCCTGATGGTATACAGTTTCTGACTACATTCTGTTGAAAGGTGAAACTCCTATGAATTAGCTTGAAGTTCACCAAACTTGGAATATTTTTTAATGATAATGAGCAGGAGAGAAGCAAAGTAAGAATGAACTGTTACAGAAGGAGCTGTTAGAAATGAACGCCTTTGACAAAGATCAGAACAGACTATAATATGTCTGGTCAAGAGGAAAATGCCCACTCTGCCCTGCTAGATGTGATGAGATCTGCACTGTTCCCACCAAGAACATAAGTGACAGAGTGGATTACTTCACTGGTTTGGACACAGCTCAGCAGGACTCACAGCAATAAGACAGTGCTATTCTCTCTGTTGAAGGAATCAAAACATAATCTGTATGTGTAGATGTGTGTTATTTGTTCTGTTACACAACTTTGAGCTGCTCTAGAAAACTATTATGAAAGTAAAGTGTCGTCAAGACAGTCTAGGAACTGTAGAAACTGTCTAGTCAGTGAATTTTATTCTATAATTTAAAACCTTAACTACAACACTATATACATCTTGCACTGTTTGTTTATCATTGTACTACGTTTAGCTTAAATTAGCAGCCGGTTTTCCTATTATCTCTGCTTATCTGTAATCAACAATGCTCCTGTGTTTCAGTGATATTAAACATACAAACTGGGGCTTTTCTAATGTTTTGAGACCAGTAGCAGCCAGTGGAATCAGACAGCCCTGAGCAGCAAAGAGAGGAAACTAGGCAGTGTTTTTTTTAAACATTATCTCATGAATTTTTCAGTGAATCCGTGAATGAAAGTGCAGGGCTCTAGTTTTGCCTGCCAAGTGAGCCCTGTTTCTTCAAGATTAAAAATAGCAGCGTTAGCCGGGCTGTGCTGAGGATAGTGATGGACATAGAACTGAGGTCTGCATGGTGTTCCCACAAAAACATTGCCTCCAGCTGCTAAAAATATAACAATATACCTGGCAAGGTCTAAAGGAGTGCCACTACAGAAATGCAGGGTTGCTGGGACTATAATGGTTTATTATTGAATATCAGACCGAGTAAAATCTTCCGGTCAACCCTGGGGTTACAGCATGTTCTTTCCAGTCACAATAAAATCTCAGGCTTAGTGCTATAAATAGATAATCATTCCTGAACCCAAAGCATATAGAAGCATTCATTTTCTCAGAGGTGGTACAGCAGCAAGGAACAGAGTGTCCATAGGCTGTTAAAAGTTCAACAGGCTATTTGCTGAATGAAAGCTGCATCCTCTGAACCCTCCATGCAGATTACAGCTTCATCAGCCAAGTAACTGTGTTGGTTTGTGTGTGTGGGGGGAGAAGGATCGAGCATCTACGATTCAAAACACCAAAGTAAAGACTGTAACTGTACCTAAGTGCGACTGATGTAGTTGTAAGATACAGACCAATAGGCCCACAGCATCACTGTTATGAGATGAGTCAGTATGTTTTGATGGAAGTTCCTTTTCTTTGTTTTCAAACAGAAGTTTTAACTCAGCTGATAGACAAACCCCGTCTGTTTGCATGTGCATCTGAAAAGCCTGGAGCAAAACCAACCCAATGTGGCTGAAACAATGCTCCACATACTGTACGTAGCCTGGGAAATGTATCGAGACATAAGTACGATAACTGCTCGCTTTACCTGTAGATGCAGTTTCCATAGCAACGGGAGGCCTTTTTCCGTCGTCCTGGAAAGGATGAAATTGTTGATCCAGGTCGCCTGTCGCCTCGCCGCCTCTTGGCTTAAAATCATCACGTAGCTCGTCAAACCGGGTCGAAGGGTTCCCAAACAGGCCGTTCCTCTCATAGTCATCCCCGAACCATTTCCCTTCCGAGCCGAGCTCCTCAGCAGACATGCTTTTATTTTTATTTTTTTTATTTCTCCCTGTTGTCGGACAGAGGATAGAGCCACTAGGTTTGTTTCCAGTGAAATCGGCGGCGGAAGCAACGGCACCCTTTGCGCTAGGGATGAGTGACGGAGACAAACACACAACAATGCGGCTCCTCGCTGGCGTCTGTCAACTGGAGCGGATGGGAGACGCCGCGGATGAGGCGGTGCGGTCGATCGGGGAGCAGGAGCCGGAGTGAGGTTGATTGTTTTAGTTCAGTGCTCCGGTGGTGACGTCATGGTGTCCGTTGGCAGTGGGCACTTTATATGGGGCAGAGTCAAATGTGAAAGGCACTTTAATACACAAATAAAGTGGCTGCAGAATCAGTCAGTGACGGTAAAAACCATGCTTGATACAGTCGCCTAAGATTAGCATCGTGACGTAGCATCACCTGCAACGAAACGAATTAAGCCCAAAAAAACAGAACAAAAAACGAACGTTGGTTTGCTTCAAAGTGCACGGAATGTCAAGTGTTGTGTTTTCTCTGTGAGATAAACAATACTCCGTATTTTTTAATGGCTCTCTAGAAAATTATCCTGCAATGTGTCGCCCCTGTGTGGTAGTTTTAAGGACTAGCAACATAGACCAACGGCTCCTTAGCAACCAGACGCTTTTACACGGACACAGGTTGATGCCAAAACACTGCTATTGGACCAAAAAGTATTTGCTAAAGGAGGAGAATTCATGTCAGTTCGGGTAAATTTGTCTGTCTTGTAAGATGGGGTAAAATGTTTTTATCTCACTGTAAATTAAATATAGCACGTACCAAATATCCGTTATGTACTATATTCATAACACTATGCGCCATGCTACTAGCTATTAGCATAACTTTGTAAGCTAGCAAAGTTAGCATCATATTGTGGCGACATTAAATTGCTTTTTATTACTTAACCTGGCTGCAAGCGTAACTGTCGTTTCCTTGCCTTTGTCCGTATTTTAATTATCACTTACAGAAACTCACAGAAATGAAACGCTGTAGATAATAGAGGGAGAATAACAAACACATTTTGTCAAAAGTTGGTCAACTGCTGTGAAATTATGATACAGAGCGAGAAACAGAAGCCTCGGAGTGATGAGGAGGTGGTCAAAGAATTGGTGAGTATAATAAAACTGACACATTTTATCCAAATTCTATATCTTTTCTGTATTTTATAGTTTTGACCTCACCTTTGACCTTACTACTCTGACCACAGAACACTACAGGTTATGTTACAGTTTCAACCAACCTCTTCAAATTCAAATGTGAGATTAACTACATTACACTGTAGGATTCATGCACTTTTGTACTTAATTCTGTTGTCCTCATCATTAGAAGCTTTTTTGAGCCAACTAGTGGTAGCACAAGCACAATACACTCTTCAAGTGTAAAAACTAGATGAAATCCAATAAAATGGAAAGTGCACTGATGGAGAGTATTTTCAAGTGTAATGGTCGAAGCTTATTAATTTGTTATTATGATAATTGTAGTTTGAAGTTGCATGTAAATTTGCCAACTTTTAGGAATAGTAATAAGTCTGGACACTGATCATTAGATTCTGGTGTAAGGACAGTGGGACTGAAATAATTGCAAAGCTGTAGAAGTCATATAGAAAACTCTAGGGTGTTGCAGAGAATAGGCTCTTTAGGGAAGTCTAGTGTGCAGTGTGTTAAAGGGAGCTGAACATGACTGTGCATCATTTTACTCAGGCCAGTAAGCATAAACAGATTGATCCATCAGATAAAAAAAGCAACCTGAGTAGGGAGAATGACGCAAGGAAGATAAAAATGTGTATGTGTGATGTTCCAGCATTGAAATAAACACTTTTTACTCCTTACTCTATAACAGTGGTGTGTCATCAGTGTGTAAAATCCCATTCCCATCAGACGAAATTTGTTCAGTTAGACATTTTCACACTTATCAGGTCCAACTTATCCGAAATGTATGCAAAATAAAAGCCTGGGTCTGAGAATGATATACATTTTTCAGTACACTTTTCTCTTGCTTTTAATGTTTTTCTGAACAGTGTATGGTCAATGGCGTGTCCTTTGAAAAAATTGCACATGAAGGGATCAACATTAGCTCCCTGGAGATCTTTTTCTCCGGTTTTCCCCGCATGGTTGGTCTGTCGTTCTTCCCCAGGCTCTGCCAGCTTACTATAGTTGGCCAGGATATAAAACAGATTGAAGGACTTGAGTGTTGTCCTCTGCTCCGTGAGCTCTGGGTAGTACAATGCCATCTGACTGTAAGTCTGTCATTACAAGTTTTAATTTCATAGTAATGCCATTTTCATCTCAGTCCATAGCTGTTGAATTGTTAGATTTTGAACCTGGCATGTACAGATTAGGATTTTCTCATTTCCATCTTTGTTGCAGAAAATATCTGGACTGGAAAATTGTCTTCAACTACAGAACCTCTACTTGTATGATAATAAAATTGCTGAAATAAACAATTTGGAAATGCAGATCAACCTGCAAGTCCTGTGGCTGAACAACAACTGCATAACTGAGATACAGGTTATCTTTCGACCCAGCTAATTACCTATCTGCATTTCTTTTATCACTGTTACGTGATGTTTTACCCTTTGGTGTTATACAATATAGATATATCTGGTTACTTAATTTTTTTCACAAAGTAGCAGATCAGTTATTAATTTTCTGCTTTACATGGATTTTCTGTCATTTAAGGGGTTGACCAGTCTTCAAAACCTTGAAGAACTGAATCTCTCTGAAAATGAAATCGAAAAGATTGGTAGGTTTTTATGATCCCTTTTCTTCTGCTTATGTGTGTGAACTGATTTATTCATTTTTCTTTTCTAAGTCTGATATAGGTTCGTTGGGCTGCTTGAAGGAAAAAATAATCAAATGTTTTTTACTCTTATTTAAGGGCAAAGCCTTGATCCTAATGTCAGTCTTCAGAATATTAATCTATCTGGAAACAAGATCAGATCCTTTAAGGTAAGATTAAAAGCAGAAATATGCTTTTCAGATTGATTCTTTAAAAGTTTTCCAACTTATTTGGAAAAAAAAAAACCCAACTCTATTAAAATCCTTGGTCTGAAAAAAGGGCATTTCCAGACTCTTGTGAAATGTCGGGGTCTCGGCCAGTTCAGACACTCAATCATTTTTTCAATGGACAATTTTAAAAAACCTTCAAGACATATTAAGCCACATAATTTCAGTTTTTGTCATTCCAGTTTCAATGCTATACATTCATATTACAGCTATTTAAAAAAAATAACTCTTAAAGAGTTTTTGATATGTGGGTTTAATGCTTGTTAGGCCGTCATATATTGGAGATGACATTTGCACCGAGCATTTGTCTTGTTCAAGGTCATGCTGACAAGAAACACAAAAACATATGTGGTTCAAGCTTTGATCGAAGTTAACACCTTAAATCATATTCTTGAAATCCACCTTTTGTCCCACCCTAGGTGGCTTTATAGAAGCTATTATTTTCATTCATTGCCTCGTATATTGCAGGGGCTACAGAATCAAAGATTGGTGTTTCTCAGTCCATCAACGTGCCTATGCTTTTGTCATGACAATGTGACATTTCTTTTTAGATGTTTAGCTTTTTGCTTTTCATCACATGTGAAGTAGGAGTGGGAAGAAAAGAACGGCAAGTTCCAAAGGAAGTGTCTTGGCTATTATGGCATACGTCTACCATTTACACTTCACTTTCAATACATAATCAAAGACATATAGTCCTCAGAGAGTTGCTTTAACATTACCTATGATTAATATTTTTTCTTTTTTCTCTTATAAAAGTTACCCAATTAATCAGACTTGTGTTTACAGCACCTATCCTACCACTTTACTTTTTCTAACTGCCGGTAATTCAGTAATTAGTGGAGAATGCTTTTGGCATCTTTTTTTTTTTTACACACACACACACACACACACACACACACACACACACACACACACACACACACACATATATATATATAATTTATTTTGCATCAATGTTACATGGTGCATATTATGCACATGGTACATAGTGTTCATATAATAATTATAGAAGTTCCTTCAAACAATGCTCATCCCTTTTTTCTTTTTTTTTTTTCTTCACATAAAATCACCCCCCACCTCCACTCCTCCAAGAACATACAGGACACCAATCCACAAAGGGAAAAAATAATTACATAAAAAAAAGAAACATATACTTACAGCGGGGAAAATAAGTATTGAACACGTCAACATTTCGCTCAAAAAACATATTTCTAATCGAGCTATTGACATGAAATTTTCACCAGATGTCGGCATCAACCCAAGTAATCCACACATACAAAGAAATCCAAACATTTATGTCCATAAATTAAGTTATGTGTAATAAAGTGAAATGGCACAGGGAATA
>JAPTYQ010000016.1:2618129-2648083 GCA_029814465.1 Ostorhinchus cyanosoma | reverse complement strand
GTCAATGTAGATCCACTGTGTTATGTAAGTTGTAATGCACATGTGTAAGTGATAAAGTGAGACATAATGTTGTCAAAATTGCACTTATTTTTCTTAAGAAATTTCTGGTTGTTTGTGTTATTCACATTTTTTTAAAAGATAGTTTGTACATGTAAACTCTTTCACCATGTTACTTTACTTTCTTTTTCTTCACTCTGAAACATAAAAAACATTTTGGAATTGGCAGTTTTTAAATTACTACGTTATTATTTTAACGGTCATGTCCATTTAAGATCATATTGGGTGAATGTGGTACTTAAAGTAGAATGAGTTTGAAACCCCTGCTTTAAAGTGTCCTCATATCATCTATCCCATCACTCAGAATATTTTCACCTCAGAAATGAATGCACTTACACGAGTATTTACAGCGGCAAAAGGCATTAATACATTTTTTTCCCAGTGTTTTCGTTTCGTTTTCAAAATAATCCTGACTTATTCCATATTGACCTTAAACTAGGCCTTGGGAAGAGAGGGTGCTATTCCTTTGTCTAATAGCCTGAGTGTGATTGATCAGCCCAGAGTCGAGTATTCACTACTCAAGGCCGGCCAAGGAGGCCGCAGGCAAAGTATGGACAGATTACCCTTCAGACAAGGTGAGATTTTAGACAGTATTATATCCTTTCATTCTCTTTACCTGTGATTTTTTCCCCCCTCGCAGAAATAACAAAACGCTCTCCTTTTTATCCTTGTAGGTCAAGTTATTATTTCCAAAGTGTTTGTGGGAAACAGCATGCCCATCCGAGAGGGCGAACCTGTGGACAGGAACCGCTATCCCACAGTCTTTTCTGTGTATCGCAATATAGGCGCTAAACACAGAAATGCAGTGAATGATGGTATGCTGCAATTCAAAGGAATAAAAATAACCACTTTTGTCCTTTCTTGTGGCACAACAATATTTAATCTTTGTATGTTTTCATTTAGAGAGACCTTGCTCTGCCAAAGCACACAGTGGACCTGAGTGCAGTCTCCGACAAAGACAGTGGTTTATGTTTGACAATGAGCTTGTCTTGCCGGAGTATATTGTGTTTTTTGAATACATTACAGAGGTAATTCATTCATATGGTCATAGGTTATAGTTCTATAAGTGTAACACTCTACGAATCCTTCGACTAAAAAGGTTTGCTTTGCTTTAAACCTTTGTATGCTCTGTTATTAGGACCAAGAGAAAACTACACAGTCGGTGCATAGCGCAGGAAGAGATGATACTTCTTCCAACGATATTATCTTGGACAAGGATGTCCTTAACATGGAACCTGTGTTGAAACCACAACCCAAGTTGTTGAGCTTGGATGATAAAATCTTGCTTCAGGTTGCTCAAGCCAATGTTCTAAGTCAGATAACTGTAGGTATTGTATATTCTGTATTGTGTCTCCTTCAAATGCTTGTTAATCTGATGCTGTTTCGTAACTCGAATGCCCGCATGTTAAATCCCCAGGTACTCAACCTCCATGGAAACAGTCTGAACAAGCTAAAGGACATTTCTCGTCTAATGGCTCTGAGGCATCTTACTATCAGCTTCAATGACTTCACACGCCTGGATGACATTGGTCACATGGTAAGAGGGACATGGGGACAATGAAGTGGCATTCGCTAATACATGATTTCTTTAATTTGGAGTTTTATGTGGAAACCGAAGGCAGCAGCACTGACTAAATTACTGACCATAATTCTTGGACCAAATAGTGTGAGATTAGAGTGGCAACAGAACTGTTGTGTTTAAAGGGGTAAAAAAAGAGAAGACAGAGGGAACACCTAGCATGTACTATCAGTCAAAGTTTCTATATATCATATGGTTACCAAAAAATGTTTAAATGCTTACTGGAACAATAGATATGTGTATATTGTCAAGCCTTACCGGTGTATACCTGTATATATTATATTATCCTAGCACCATTTTTTCTTTATGCTGTAATGTCACTTAGTGTCTCTTCCTAGCTCAACCTTGAGTTTTTAGATGCCAGCTATAACCGCCTAGAGACTCTAGAGGGGCTGAGAGGGTTGGGAAAGCTCAAACAGCTTGACGTGCGCTGGAACATGTTGACCAAGGCCAGAGATGATATGGCTGTTCTGAGAAAACACACACCTGTTCTATTAAAGCTCGACACCCGACATAATCCCTGGAAAAGGGTAGGTGGTGTAATAATGAAATGCAAACAGTGTGTTATGTTATTTCATAATCACAATATAAAACCATACAGTACACACTGTTAACACTGAATTAAAAAGACACTGTGAATCTTTTTTGTGTCTTCCAGCCAGATTCAGTTAGAATGACTATACTGGGCTGTCTTCCAACCCTAACACACCTGGACGATGTGCTGGTAACAGATGAAGAGACTGATGAAGCTGGTCAACTGGCAGCAGAGTCACGAATTAACCAGGTTCAGACCTTGGAGATTTAAAATATTTAAAAAGTTAACTTGTGGTATTTTTTTTCCTAGGGCTTGTCTTCAGCTTGTTAAATAAATTGAATTAATTGTACTGTTGACAAGTGAATGACTGTAATATCTTTGTCATTCAAGGCATGTGTTTTAGCTCACTCACGTACAAACAGTGAACGTCCCCGAAGTCTCAGTCTGCTGCCAACAGCCCAGCTTCTATGTCTCCTTACTCAGGAAACCTGGAGCCTCAGCCAAGAGCTGGAGTCAGACTGGGCTGCAATGGTGAGCTTCAGGTGGCATCATATTACTGACATGGTGTTTATGAATAAAAATACTACATTATTAGCATTATGATAATTATTCCTGTATTTTATTGTGCTTGTGGTCTTGAATTTTGATCAGATAACAGTCCTGAACCTTGATAGCCAGAGGATTTCTAAGATGACCAATCTAAATAAACTGGTTAACCTGCGCTGGGCTTCCTTCAATGATAATGACATCTGTAAAGTAGAGGGGCTCGACAGTTGCCAAAAGCTGGAGGAGCTTTCCCTCAACAACAACAGCATCAGCACACTTAGTGGTCAGTGACACTGTCAATTTAATAGTGAAATAAAATCATATCATTGCCACATATCTTAAAAAGAAGTTGCTTTAACAGAACAGCCACAATTTTTTTTTTATGTCTTTTTTGTTGGATTCTTCCAGGTCTTTCTAAGCTACATTGCCTTAATAAACTGAGTCTAGATGGAAATCAGCTGTCCACTCTGGATGCTTCAGTCTTAGAGCAACTGCCCAACTTATCCTTTCTATCAGTGGAGAACAACTATATCAGTTCCCTTCATGGCATTCAGAGGGTCCGATCACTCCTTGAACTCTACATCGGCAACAACCAGATTTCCACATCACGAGATATATATTATCTGAAGGTGAGCGTTTAACAAAGATTTAAAATTATTTGATATTTTCCCTCCATGTTAATAATTTTGTCACTTCTTTTCAGGGGTTATCAAACCTAATCATTCTGGATTTGTATGGGAATCCATTAGTTGAGAAACTGGAAAACTATCGGATATATGTGGTGTTTCATCTATCCTCCCTGAAAGCTTTGGACGGGGTTGCGGTGGTGTGTATCAGCAACAGTGAACAAACTGAACAAATCAGCTTTCTCCAACTGAATAGTAATCATAACGAGATAAAAAGGATAACTGATCCCAGTGTGTTCTATTTGGGTTGTTTTCTTCAGGAAGTAACAGAGTGTGAAAACGCAAAGGACATGTTTGGGGGAAGATTAACGGCGGACATGATTGCTGAGAAGATGGGCCACTCTAACCACACAGACTTAATGTATCTAACCCTGCCTTCCTGCTCAATCAGGTGGGTCTCAAAACACTCAAAACAACAGCACAGTCAAAAATATCACTAATGTTTCTCAAGTGTAAAACTGATGTGGGAACCCTAAGTCATTGTTTCTGGTCTTGTCATAAACATCAAAGATATTGGGTTGAAATTGTATGTGAAATGGAGAGAATTTTGATACGGATATAGAAAAGGGCCCCATGTCCCTGATCCTGCATCTTCAAAGTAAATATGTGAAAACAGCAGCTGACAGAAGACTGTTTAATATTGGAACATTTGCAGCAAGGAAAAATATTCTTTTGCGGTAGGTCAGTGATGAGATTTCCTTCTATCTATGGTTGGTGTAAAATAATTTTTGAACTGATCCCCCTAGAATATCTTACCAATATCATACATAACAGTGTAGATCAATTCTACAGAGTATGGCGCCCATTTTTGGACTATATTGGACCGGACCTCTCTCCTACCCTATTAAAAGGACTGTTGTGCACTTAAATGATACTCATAAATGTGACTCCCATACACTGTAAGTCTGACCTACCACCTTCTGTATTTTAGTTTGTTTGTTGTATTTCTCATGTAAGAGCTGTCGTGTATGTTTTGTTTTGTGTCTAGTTTTTTTTAAAGACACTGTTCTGTTGAATGAAAAACAAAAAATTGCAATAAAAACAATGGGGAAAAATATAACTAATATGAAACTATATTTACTGATTTTGAAAGGTATTTTGTTGTCATTTCTTCCTCACAGGATGGTTGATCTGGCTCCAGCTGAACTGTTCTGTAACCTACGCAGTGTCAACTTGGACCACAACAACCTCACCTCCTTCTCTGGCCTCATTTACCTGCCAAACGTTAAAGTACAAAGGACACTAAATATCGAATGTGTGCAGACAGGCTGCAAAATGGATATTTTTTTTATATACTAAAGGTTTGATTTTTAATGTCATCAACAGGCTCTGTGTTTGAACTACAATCACATCGAGTCCATCCTGCCGAAACAGAAATCTCAGGCTCATCTGACAAACAGACAGATACTGTACAATAAAGTCCGTTCCAGTGGCTATGGGCAGCAGGGCCAATCCAAAGGCAACAGGTAACACTGCAATGTTTTTTCAGCAATTTACATGATTGAATGGACATATTGATGCCGCGGGAGCAAAAATCGACGGAATAAAACTTAAATACACAGAGGAGCCATAGAATAAGAGAAGTAGAACCACGGCTGAATCTGAAATGCAGCTGGTAATTATAGCTATCATGTATTTAGCCCTCCTACCTGTCTGAAATGCCCATCATTTGTCAAAGCTCCTTTCAGAGAGTAGATTTTCTACATCCATAAATACAGTAGTGGGTGCAGAATTTTTCTCAAGCCATTTAGATAGACAGATAGATAATAGATGTACTTTATTGATTCTAAACTGGAAAATTACAGTGCAGCAGCAGCATGACACACAGTGAAAAAATGTAAAAAATAAGAGCACAAGACCAAGCACACTATACATAATAAATTAGAAGTGTAAAAACAGACCTGGATAAAAAAAAAAAAAAAAAAAAAAAAAAAAAAAATTGGAAAATTAAATGGTAATGTAGAAAAACAAAAAAAAAAATCTACATAATCTGGAACGTGAAAAATAAACTGTAATGTTCAATATGATGAAGGTGTAAACTGACTTTTAAGAGCATTTAAGGCACAATTTTCTGAAGGTAATTGCGTGCTTTTTGCACAGGGATGCACCTCGCACATAACCTTTAAACGTCATTTTACCTGTTTATTTTTTGGGTTTTTCATTATGAGGGTCCTGGACTAATACCTGGCATAAGTGTCTCCATTCTTGTTTATAAAAACAACTGAATAAAACTGACAAAAATTTCATATTTTATCATCAATTCCACATCATTTTCTAATGTTAGAGATTTGACTCTTGATAATTTCATTTCATTCATAAGCAGCCATTTCTGTTTCTATTTAAGTTAAAAAATGTGTGAATTCAGTCATAGTGGTATTATTGTTAGTTGTATTAAATCTGCCCTGGCTATTTTTTGTTTTCACAGCCAATAATACAAACAGAAATGCTATTTTTATTCATGTGTTTCAAGGTTTGATTCCAATAATTGTCTCTTCCTCTTTGTTAGTTGAATGTGCATAAATATATTATTCTTACCAAACCTAAGAAGCAGCAAAAAATAAACACAGAACGGCTATTTAATAATTACTCTCTGCTATTTGTCGAACAACTGATAGTCACTCAAAAAGTATTTAGTATGACTTTTGAAATATTACACTGCTTCGAAGCCTGACATATCTACTGAACTTGTGGCCTGTAACCATTAGGGGGCAGCACTGACCAGTCAATATTAAACTTTATTTTGATTGTCTTGTCTGTCTATAAAAAAAAAAAAAATCAACCAGCTCTGTCATAATAAACCTCACTGTATATATTATATATGTGTTTTAAGACATGTATAAAATAAAAAATAATTATGTCAATATTTTTACTTATGTCATATATGATTACTGGCACAATTTATTAAAATATTTATGATTATGTAACACTGTGATAGATTAGAATGATCTTCAGTGTTTTTTTCTTTTGGAGAAGCTAATCCTTTCATAATGCTGGTATAGATACGCCTTAGTTTGCTCTGACTGTGATTGCCTTTATGTAGTCCACACCTGTGAGGTCTGACAAGTTAAATGAGGCAGCAGGAGGCACAAAGAGATGTTCTTTTAATCCCAGAAGTCACAAACTGTTATTCTGTGCTGGTGTTTAAGGGATGCTGGGCCCATTGGCAGCCTGGAGCCACTGATGGGGAGCCTGGAGGTGCTGCATTTGAGTCACAATGGCATCTCCAATATGGCCAATCTGCAGCTCAGCAGGCTAACCAATCTTAAGGCACTCTTCCTTCAAGGTATGTATGGCTGACGCACCACCCCTCCTTCACAAAGCCTGTTAAAAATGCAGTGTATAGAACCTGTGAAAAGACAAGTGCTGAGGCCAAGTCTCCGATAGACCTCCCATAGACCAAGGCCACATGGGAGATGAGACTTCAAGAAAAGACTAACTGGCGTTCTTTTCAGCAGCTTTCGATGGCTTTTGATTGAGTTTTGCTTTGTGTGTGGGATTTGTCCCACAAAGCTGACCCTACGAGTCCTGCCTTTCTGTTTACTTTGAAGACTCTCAAAACAGTCTTTTATGCCTCGACTAGAAAACAAATTCCATGAAAATATTTATACGGCATGAAAACGTTGCCTTTCTTTTTTTTTTTTTTTTTAAATTTAAGTTGAGCACCTGTTTGGCTATGTGTCTGGAGATATTTAACTGCTTAGAGTTTTATAACAGACTGGCTGTATTGTTGGACACATCTCATTATTATTATATGTCCTGTCTTTAGGTAACGAAATCACCCAGGTAGAGGGCCTGGAGGGACTTCACCAGCTAAGGGAGCTTGTGTTAGACAAGAACCGCATCACAACCTTTGCAGAGAACTCTTTCATAGCCCAGACTGTCCTGTTAGAACTGCACCTAGCTGAGAATAGGATCAGGGAGCTCAACCACCTTGATCCTCTGATTGAGCTCCGCAAGCTCTTCCTTGGCACGAACAAGCTGCAGGTATTCTTTAGTTAATTCCGAATATGCAACAAGACAAACAAAATAATCCTACCTTAGTGCGTAGAAGCAAAACCGATTTCAAGAAACATGTACATGAAATGTATACATGTACATGAAAACAACATATAATGACTTTATTCATACAATCAAAAAGGAGGTGGAAGTGTAACTTATTTAATCCCACCCCTTCTCCACACAACAGTCTATCATCTAGCTTTCATTAGCATAAGGCTACATGAAAAATTAATTCCCTCTGATCTTTTTTTAAATTGTTAACCCTAGTTGTCATTTTCACAAAATACACATACATACATATCTACACACCTATATTGACTTACAAAATATAAATAAATGTATGGATACAAAATTGAAGGCAACGCAAAATGAACGAACAACAAAATAAGTAATTAAGTACAGTGAACAAAAACAGCAATCAAAACTGACAAACAATTCTTCTAAGGCATCGCGGTTCTATAAGTGTATATATTTATACCGTATGTTTATTGTTAATGCCTGAACAACACACATGCATTGCTGATTTCTTGAGGTGACCACCAAAGTCACAGTACAACCAACTTTTAATGACCGGTTTATATGCAAAGTGAGTCACATCTTTAAGAATGTATTTTATTCAGATTGCAGCACTATTACTTTTTTCTACATTTGCAAAGTAAGACATGAAGTATAGTAATCATAAGTCATTACCACCCCACTGTTGCGGACGAGGGGTAGCATTAAGGAGAATCTGGTTTGATTGAAGGTCAGCGCTGTATGTATGAAAAACGAGGGGAACAATCAGTAGAACGTGTAATCAGCCTCTCAGTCTGCATCTCCTTCTCACCAAGGGCAAGTGATTTGCACTTTTGCCGCCCGTTGCCCTTCCCCTTCACTTCCTAAATGTTTTCATATACTCAATTAAGACATAAAATACAGCAATCATCCCAGCACAGTGGTTCTCACAGTGGGGGCATCGTTGAATCAAAGCCAAGATGAACCATAAACCTGGGAATGAGAGAAACATCCCCATGCCCTGTTACGTGCCCAAACTCTCATGAGATTTATGAGAGCTCACATATGTAATCTCTCCCATCAGCTGCCTCTGTCCTCTAAACACTAAAATTACGAAAGGTTCAGCCCTGATGCATATGTTGTCAATGTGTCATGGGTCATAGGCAGTGGGGAAAAAATAAAACAAGGACAGGGAGTAAAAAAAAACCCATCAGTGATCTTAAGAATATTTCTTTCTCCAACACGTGTTATCGAAGTTAATGAAAAGGAAAACGACTAAAAATAACAATGAGAAAATAAAATGTCAACTAAAACAAAGATAAAACTAAAGAAAATGAAAACTGAATAAAAACTTAAGCCAGTTTTGTTTTCATTTTCCCTCAGTATTAACATTTTTTGGTGCACAACAAAAAGTGTTTCTTGATTATTAAAAGCACT
Organism: Ostorhinchus cyanosoma; assembly: GCA_029814465.1. Classification (NCBI taxonomy): domain Eukaryota; kingdom Metazoa; phylum Chordata; class Actinopteri; order Kurtiformes; family Apogonidae; genus Ostorhinchus; species Ostorhinchus cyanosoma. The sequence continues at coordinate 2,639,250 of JAPTYQ010000016.1, read as the reverse complement.
TTATTTGTACTATTTGCCCACACAGACATTAACAGGCAACAAACAGAAAGCCTTATCTAAAATATGACAAGTATGAATAAAAATAAATTAAAATGATTTAGAACAAAGATGACACAGAAAAATGCAATGTCTTTACACCATATATGATGTTTGATATAGGTTTTGTAAAGCATATTTCCTGTCCTACATTGTTTTGTCTTATGTCTTAAGCGTCTGCGGATCCATAAATCAGGTTTTCTCATGACACCTGACTTACTAGCATTAAAAAAAAAAAAAAAAACAGAAATTGAACACTAGTCAATTGCTCAAAATAAAAATACAAACAAAGCTACATATTCAAACATAAATCTAATTAGAACTAAAATGAAATCAAACGTACTAAATAGAAAATCATAATAATGAAAATGTCAAACCTGTTTTAATGCTGTTCTCTATATTTTGTAGGACATCAAGGAGCTTGATAAGCTAGAGGGACTCCCTTCACTGACTGAGCTCTCTGTTGTTGGTAATGCTGTAAGTATTAAGTATTATATTTGTGCTTTCAACATAACAGCAGTAGGATTGGCTATACATAGATATCTCCTACTCCTTTTATAGCCCTTATGAACTATTTTACCCACAAATTATCGAATGACTTTTACAGATTCATAATTTACTTTCACAATCCAAAACACAAACACAGCGTAACTGTGGTTCCAAATTAAGCGATTACAAGATGGGCCGTCTGCTGTGCATCACACCGGCCAGCATCAGAGACAAATCCGTTGACCAAATGGCAGGACACTATTGGCCGGGTTACACCACCCATCTGGAGCTTATGGATCAGGCCTGAACAGAGCCTGGAGCCCAGGGCCTCCCTCTCATCCACAGCCCCAACGTGCAGCTGTGGTAGCCTCTTTACTGCTTGACCCCATCCCCCCTCTCCTCCCATAGGGGGTTTTGTACTGTGCCAGAGGATAGAGGCCAACAGCTACCCTTGAGACAATACCTCCTGCTGTTGACCACTTGAGATCGCTGCTTCACCCATGTATTCCAGCCAAAATCAGTCCCCTCTGCTGCACTGGATGTCCATTGGCACACACTAAGTTTTTCACAGCAGCAGCGTTGTGCAGGAACATACAGTTCTGGACAGGCTGGATTTGGACCCTGGCCATAGGGTGAGCTCAGCTGGGCAGGGAGCTATCTGCTGCTGTCCACTGGGTCACTGGAATAGATGTAGACAGGAATATGACCATGTTTGTCCCAGGACTGGGTTTATTCAGGCTCCAAAATTTTAATTGCTGTGTGGGAACACCATAATTTTAGTGTTTTTATCAAACAAGTGCTTTTGTTGTTTTCCAGGTGGCTCGCAATCCTCTCCACCGATCAGCAGTGGTTCTCCGTCTTTCCCAGTTACAGGTTCTGGATGGAGTGATGATAACTCTGGAGGAACGGACCAGGGCTGAACTCCGTGGTGCAGATGCTTCAGTGAGACCACACAGCACACATCATGAAACCCACTGTATTTCATTAAGGACAAACCCACAAAAGGATACAAGGTTTTTGGGGACATGGTTATCAGGCCCTCATAATCAAAATACTGTAGGAAGTAGAATAGAAGCAAAATGACAAGAATTAAACAGCAGCCACCAAAAAAGGGAAACGCCTGGATCAAACTCTTTCAATCTGAGTGATTTTATGTTCATGTAATAAGAGACGGGGACCGTAATTCTCCCGCAGCTCTGAATTAAAAGCAGCCTAAGCCTGCTGGCATCATCCTGCTGATTAGATGAAATGTGCCTGGCCGATAATGCACCAGTGGATTTACCCCCTATTAGCCAGGTCAACACGACCCCCACTGCTTGTTAGTCGTAGATGTGGAAATGACAGAGCAGAGATCCTGGGTTTTCTCATTAAAAACACAAACACAAACCACTCTCTATTGACTTTTATGACTGCCAGCTCAATTTTAAGTCTCATTCCGTCGCTGCCACTGCTTTTGTATGAAATTGTACATTGTGATTAATAAGTAGTAATTGCTTTTTGACTATAAGATGCTTACATATGTGGAACAAAAAGCAATCGAATTACCAATCCCTTGCCATGTGCGTGGGTGGAGTGCACTCACTGTGGGAACAGTGGTAGTAACTGGGAAGTGAAGAAAATAAAAAACATTGCAGAGTTAAGATGTGCATGTTAGTGAGGGTAAAGTGTGCCACAAGAGACAAGAGATAGCCCAAGAGATCATTTGAACAAATACCCAAATAACTGCTGATGTCCTCCAATATAATTCTCTGCTGGAGAATTATTCCTTTCTCCCTTATGCTCATTATTTAATATTTCTCCAGCAGCCATGTCTCCAGTACCATGGAACCTCTCTTTCTACCACTGAAATAAACTTACCTGGATTACTACCCCTCATGCCCCGTAACCCCCCTCTGAGAGGACTCAACGTAAGTGGAGGACTACAAAACATCATGCATGGACATGATATCCTACAAAGTAATGTGGATGAGGCTCAACCACATTACACATGCAAGTGTGAGTGTCATGCCCCCTCTTACAGATCATTACTTGGTTATTAAAAGCAGTACTGCTGATCGGTGTGATTTGGATTAACGGTATGTATGCTTTAAATTGTGATGTTCAAATTAAAGCAATACTGGATTAATACTCATAATCTGTAGAGAAATGGACGGTCGTGATTATGATATAGTAAAGAGAACTGACTTGTCATTGACCTTCTATACTTTATGCAATTTCAGACAAGAAGCACAAACAAAGTAATGCTACTCGAAGTGGCCAAACTGAGATTACCCTCAGACAAAGTCGGAGAACAGGAAGCACTCTGTCAACCACAGGCCTCCTTCCTGAAGGGAACAGAGTCGGTATGATGTATTCCAATCAGGAGCCAGACAGCAGGTTGGTTTTGGTTTTCAATTTGTCAGATCTGTTTTAAAATTATACACTAAACTGAATTTTCTAATGCTTGTTAATTCCAGGTTTCCAAATGGTGGTAAACCTCCACACAGGTAGCAGCAAAAAGAGATGATGGATTCACAGACACACTGATATCTGTAGTCCAAACATAAATGCATGACTGTGGCATCGTTATATTCCATATTTTGTGCATGCAGGACACTAGCATTCTATATGACATTTTTACAATTTTACGTTGTATGATCTGCATGAATGTAGTGTCTAACTCATTATTTTAGACAGAAAATTTTAAAAAAAGCTGTAAACTTGATTTTTTTTGTTTTTTTAATCAGTAAATCATCTTTGCAGTTTATTGAATTTTAGTTTAAACTAAAAGAGCTTAGAGGTTTTAGAAAATTAGGCATGTCTTGCCTCCATTTCAACTGTATTTTTAATGACAGTGATTTAATTCTTTTTCACATATTTGGATCACTAACCACGGTAATCTGAGGATGAGAGGTTTTAGTGTCATTTCTACTGCTTTCCCAACTTTGGCTCTGAGCAAGTGAAAAAACACCCACAGATGTAAGGGCGTGTGAGGCTGGCATGTTGCGTCGATTGGGTCAAATGGATCCCCAACAAGTGGATAATCCAGCTTTAGCACACCTCTCTGTGGACAATAATCTGCAGTCAGTCAGATAAAGATGTAATCTTGAATGAGGTCCAAATGGATTTTAGAGATTGTCAGTTTCATCATGTTAGCCTCTTTTTGAAAAACCTACAGTTTTCTCTCTAACAGGCAAATCTCATGCGCTGTAACTGGAAGTGAACCAGTCACCAACTGACATATATGTTATTCCAGAAGAGTGTTAGATTATAAACCTCCTTATTTTACTAGATCCAGTTTATTCTAATAGTCCTGTAGTCATCAAGCTTTTTTTTTGCATGTCTAAATGAAGTATATGCCTTTTGCAAATGCAATGGTACTAAAAGCTAAAACATTTCACCAGAAAACTTTAAAACCCTTAATGGTTTCCACTGGATCGCACTAGATTGTGTTGAACCGGAGCTGCGTTTTATCCATTAACAATGCCAACATGACCACTAGGTGTCCTTAAAGCTCCATTACCTCCCCCTTTATCATTCTGCTAATAAGTGCTCAATGAATTTACCTCTAGCCCTGTTACTCATAATTTGTCAGTTAAAGGAGGGCAATGTGTGTGTTTAACATTTGTGTTTTCTGCCAGTGTAGCTTTTGTAGAGCATGAGAGGCAGCAGCCAGTTGTAGGCAGCAGAAGTGAAAAGCTCTCCCCTAACAAGCTCCTCTAATGCATGTACTTAACTTCACTTAATTTGTGTTAATTCCCAGCATTACGCACAGCTAATGACTGTGCTAGTGAGTGCACTGTCATTACCTTCCTGTGCCTGACATCAAATGGCAGCTGATGGGCTCGAACTGAAAAAAAAACCCCAGAAACTAATGCACAGATTTGGATGCTCAGTGAGAGCGCTCTAATGCATTAGGTATTGCAAAGGATAATTGCGTCTTATATTTGTATACTGTGCATTATGGATATATATCAGTGTTTAATGAAATTGTATTTCTGTGTCAGTGTAGGCACATAGTACATATACCAATTCATACAGAATGTTTCTTTTTTTAACATTAAAATGGAATTTGCATAAAGATTGTGAATAATTCATCAGGTCTGAGAGAAGGCGGTTGCACTGCTCTCTCCCTATTTCCTCGCTTCTTCATGTGAGTCGACCACATGGTTTGTAGCTGGTTTAATGGGATGGAATGTGACAGGTTATGTTTTCATCTGCCTGATATGGAGCCAGGCTCTGGAGGGAGGGAACAAGAAAGAGAAAAAGATACAAGGCAGAGAGGCAAAGTGAGTTGCAGTTGTAGTCTGGATTCTCAGGATTAGACGTGTTTGTGTGAATCAGTTATGTACCAACACACAAACAAAAACACACATACACACACACACACATAGAAAAACACATGCTCTGTATGGGGCCATTACTGCTGGTCCACTAACTGCCTACATTTGCTGTGTCTGTGCATTCAGAGCACCATTAGTCCAAGACTCTGTGAATAATTGCTGAATGGACCATGTTTTCACTGCTATCTACTCAGGTTCCAGTGTTGGGAGGTTGATGTTGTAGGCGAAGTGAGAGGGATGAGGACAGTGATTGGTGCTTGACACTGGTCAAAAAGACAATACTGTGTCTTCTACAATACATATAATAAATAAACTTTTTTACATTTCACATTGTCCAACTTTACAAACTACAGAAATGCTCTGGTAGGTGTTTATATTACTTTGACATCATCTCTTGAAATTGTTATAAAACAAAATGTTTCTTCAAATCATTTCAGCTGCTGATGACAACCAACTGCAAGGCACCATCAATTATTTTGTTTTCCAAAGGTACATATTATGTCCCAAGTTCATTTTTCATCCCCACAAATACATCCTCTATAGAAAACCAATCTTGCCATATTGCCTCTCTTGAAATCTGCCATTGAGTTATTGTTACTGCTTGTCATTTTCCTGTAATTTGTTTCCTGTGAAGCTCACTGGAATAAAGAGGGAATGGAGAGAGAGAGGAATAAAAGAGTGACAATTAGAATGAAAGGGTAAAATGCTTTTATTTTGTGTAAACATTTTGGTGAGAGCACGCCTCGCAGAAGCAATAAATCTTAACTGCTATTCATTTCTCGACTTGCGTGTGATTTATCACATTATTGAACTTGTGTGTCATTTATCACATCATTTCAATCATACAAAGTGTGTTGCCTTACAGAAACAACAAAGACAATAACACAACAAAATAACCCGTTCTCTTGTAAATTTATCCAGAGTCAATTTTCAAAGCGCTGTCAGATGGTCTGCCTTTTGTAAATCGACCAATTTGGCATCAGCCTTTTTATTTCAACAGTATTTGCATTTGTGTTATTTCTTTAATGAGTCTGAAGACTTAGTTCAAGTAGATACAGTATTTTTTCTCCAGCAGCTGCAACAAAAATGGAGCAATGATTTTAAATGAGTTGTAGGATTAGAAGGTGAAATTCATGTTGTGAGTGACAACCTTTTCTGTTGTTGTGGCTTACTGTGCCTGACACAGGGCAGAAATTGCTTTTTTTTTTTTTTTAGGATGATAAGAAAACACAACCTGGTGCCCAGCCTTATCCCCTCAAACAAAGTGCAGAATGACAATAGCAACAACAACAACATCAATTTAATCTTCTTTTTTCCAGATTATTATGTTTCTTTGTGTTGATATTGTTGACTCTTCAGTTGATCACTTCATGATGCTTCTTTTTTCCTTCCTTCTTTCCAAATAAAAACAATTTGGAGGACCACACACACAATAGTCACTTTCATTATACTGAAATAATAAACCTCTTACAGACTTGTAAAGAATAATTCTTTAGTATTACAAAGACAGTGATGTTGACTGAATACTACATTCCTAAATTCCTAATCCCATGCCATGTTTTGGATTAGATAAACACATGTTGAAACATGATTTAATTTTATTGCAAACACTACAAAAAAGGCATTGCCATTCATAATCCTTTGTTAATTGTATGTACTCCTATGGAATAAAATAGTCTTGGCAACTTTTCATACACTAGCTACAGTTTTATTCCCGTTACATACTTAATTGTCACTTTTTATTTCAATCTACTCTCACAATCAGATGGTTGTTTTCACAAAAATATTATTCCTCAATAATTTAATGTTCATACTTTTTGTGTTTTATGTTGTGCATAGCAACACTTTTTTTTTTTTTTTTTTTATGTTCCCATATTTTTTGAATAGGCATTTTACATTTATCTTCCAGGATCCCCTGTTAACGTATAACGTAACTGCAGACAACATAACCATATATTTGCGTTTCCCCCCATTTTTCCCAGTGTTTGTGTGCTTCTATTTGTGCGTGTGTGTATTGTTGAAGGACTAGAATTGGGTGGGGTTAGAGGCGGGGTTTAGAAGTTCTAAGCCAATCAAAGAGCCAGCTCTCTTCTATTCTGCACTCTAATTGGCTAGAATTTGCCTGTGTATCATGCCGATGTGGCTTGGTTTACTAGCTGCTAGCTTGGAGCTAATAATAATATTTTCGCCTGTTTCCCCTAAATTTTACCTGCAGCATCAAATATTACACGAAGGGAATCTGCAGACTGTTGTTCTGCTGCTAAAGGTAAGTCTGTCTCACAGCGGTGGGATTGTAGCTTGTCAAAATGGTGTTATTTACCTTTTACTGTTAGCAAGCTAGCGGATAGATAGGCTGAAAAGACTTGCTGGTATCGCTAGCTAACATTTATGTAGCTAACAAAGGTAACGGTAAACATACATCAGAAACAGCAGCTTCATAGCAATTTGCTCGCCGCTTGGTACATCGTTTTGGTTAAAGGGGTCACATTAAAATTGTACGACTCCTACCTTGGACATGTTAGTAGCCCACTTTAGCAAGAACAAGCTACTGTTTCCATGACAGCTCATCTACTGTGTATTATTATTATTATTATTATTTTTATTATTATTATTATTTGCTTTTTAAGATACTTTGAACGGTTTGTAGTGGCTGACTGTCTTTAAAAACCCATATCAAATGCAGCTTTATTGTCGAGATTTTTAAACAACCCACAACATAAGTAGTCCAGTCAGCTTCAGGGATGGTAACGTTATGTATGATTTTTCCTGTTAATCCTCATATTCTTTGTATATTTCCACTACGGAAGGATTAAGACTGTAAAGACAACGATTAATAGATGAGGCATTTAAGATTATTTTTTTGCTGTTGTAATGAAATGGCATCCAAACTTTTCTATTCTACCTGTGAGAAGTGATGTCCTCCTGATTTGACTTCTAAAAATAGAATAATGATAATACTGGTGACAGCAGGGACACAAATACTCCACTTTGGTGTAGAGTTGAATTTTCAATACAGTCAAATGTAATATCAAAATCACAGAATACCAGTCAAAAAACTGATTAAAAAAAAAAAAAAATCTCAGATTCCTTATTCTAACATGTCAACATTTTTGGTTTCTTTCCTTCTCTCTGACAGTTTGAATATCTTTGAGTTGTGACCAAACAATATGCTTGAGGACATTATGATGTGCTTTGGGGAAACAACTTTTTTTGTTTTTTTGAACAAGTAATTACACAATTTATCAAAACTATATTTTGTAAATTAATTATAGTACTGGCTCTAATATGCAGCACACATGTAAATGAAATATGACAGTTTGTGCAAGTTAAACTTGAAAACCACATACGCCATGTAAGGGAATATAATTGTTTGACACAAAACCAAGCCAAAACCACTTCATCATTTTTAGATATTTTTATTTCAGTGAAAAACTAAATGCAGAAAATAGCATTAGCATAGAAGACCGATCACAATACGATTATTGTTATTTACTTGTATACTGCTCAGCCCTACTTCAGCATGCTAGTATATTGTTGAGTCACTTGTCCAGTTAACGTAATGTGTGCTCCATTGCAGACTGCTTCTTTGCATCTGGGACAATGAATGGAAGCCCTCCTTCAGCTGTGTGGAGATGACCTGCCACCCATTTGGGAATGGTCAGAATGGGGCCAGATGTGCCCCTTCTTAATGAGTACAAGCAGGAGTTCTTCTGGAAGCGCTTCCCCCAGACTGTGTTGGGGGGTCCACGCTTCAAGTTGGGCTACTGTGCCCCACCATATGTCTATGTCAATCAAGCAGTCTTGTTCCTGACACCATGGCTTTTTGGGGGAATCAGTACTCTGTTGTGTCAGCTGCAACTGCTTCAGGAGCTCCATGCTGCAGTACTCTCTGGTATGCTCATGCTCGGGGCTGCAGCGGGTGTCCAGGCCCTGGCAATGTATGCTGCCCGCCGGAGTGGCACAGTGGAAAGGCTTGGTGCCCCCAACATCCTGGTTGATGAAGAAGAAGTGGAATTTACCCACTGCGTAAGCCCAGAGACAGTCCGCTTCATTGCCCCTGGGAAGAGGTTTGGACTAAATGTGGTGTTGCATTCAGTCCTTGCTGGGTTACTATGTGGCTTTGGGACCTGGTATGTTTTTCTTGGCAGACTGACTGCTCTGTACAGCAGCATCGGTGTATCCCTGGTTGTGTTTGTTCTCAGCTGGGTGACCCTATGTATAGCTGAGTATTCCCTCATTGTAAACACAGCCACTGAAACAGCCACTTTCCAAGCACAGGACACTTATGAGATTACCCCACTCACTCGGCCCCTGTACATTTTCATTTTTATCGCTGTGGACTTGGCTTATAGGTAGGCAGTAATAAAAAGACTGTCTGTGTAAAGCAGACATCTTAGCTATATTTTATGTTCGACAGAGTCCAATCTTTAGTAACAATTTCACTGTGTTGCTACAGGTTCTCAGGTCCTGTCCCTGAGCTCCACCTTGCCAGTCAGGTTCTCCATGTGCTGTTCCTCTTTCTACCTCTGCTGTGGGCACTAGGAATACTGCCTCCCCTCGATGCCCTGCTCCTCTGGGGCATGGAGCAGGCTCTTGTATTTGGCTTCGGAGGCTCACCCATGTCCAGCAACCTCAGGTGTGTATTGAAGCAAGTCTTAGTTGTTGTACACTTATTTTAATCAATATTGAGAAATGTGCTTTTGTGTATGATGGAGAATTTGAGCAGAGAAGAACAGACTTATTATAAGTGGTAATATTATTTGCAGATTATAAGACAACAGATGTATTGGAATTAAAATTCATCCATGTATTTGTCCTAAGATTTGTGCAAAGTTTAAATATTCACATCCTAAATGACAGTGCCATGAGAATAATTTGTGTATATGAGATCACAAATTGTTTTAGGAATCATCCTATGTAAACTTACATAGAGTTAAGAACTGGTCTTGGGTCATATACTGGATTTTCTGGAGGCAAAAATAAGAATCTCCACTCAAAATATTCAGACCTTTTTAGGTGTGAATTTTTGAAATTTGGGCAAAATTCTTACATACTTACCCTAAAAAATCTGGAATTTCTTTTGTTACACAGGACTAAATAAATTGTTGGTAGGTTATATAAATACTGAAAACAATCAAAAGCTTGATGTTAGTAAAGATAGTAAGTTTTGAAAATGAAACCTTCTTTGTTCAGGTAAATTGTGTTTATCCTTTTTGTTTCAGTAACAACTGTTTACATGACTACATGATGATACTTAAGATCCACCTTGTTATATATGGTGTAATTTTTAACCCAGTCCAGTGACAACTGTTACCTGGTGAGCTTTCTCTAAAGGCCAAACTTTAAAAAGCACAAATATTAATAGTAGAGCTTCAGGTCACATACATATAATAGAAGTTTTAAGATAATAGGTTTCAAGGAAATCCATAACATGAACTGATATGGACTGACCCATAGGTTAATAAGTTATTTGCAGTGTTTTACATAACAATTTCCACAATATGTCTACAGTAACTACTTCAATCCATCCAGAATATGACTGGTATGTCAGTTTTTGTTTTTTTTGGGGTCTATTTTTTTGTTTTGGGGTTTATTTTCATGTTGTTATTGTATGAAAAACCAGCTGGGCCTACTGTATTCTATATATCTTTAAATAGTCTCATTATCAAAAGGGATAAAGGTTTGCATAGCATCAGTTCTTACTTTGTGTGCACTTTGTCCCCCAGGCTGCTGTTGATGTTTGGTGTATCTGCCAGTGTAGCTGTGTGTAATTACTTCATCCCATCAACGCTGGGTGTGGTTCTCTTTTCCGTCTCTATGGGATTTCTGTTGAGCCTGGACCTCAGCCAGATGGGCACGCTCTGTAAAGGACACACGCCAACCTTTGGGGACCATCGACTGCGTAAAGGAGGGTCACCACCACCTCCTTCTCCCAGTTCCTTTGGTTGGAATCTGGGCTGTAGGGAGCTGCTGCTATATTTGAGCCTGCTACTGGTGGCAATGGCAGAGGCAGGACTGTTGCATCACTTCCTCGGTTTATCTCAGTCCCAAAGCTTTGTGACAGGACCCCAGGCTCCTGTCAGCTACCTCCTCCTTATACTCTTCTGCCTGTGCTGGGCTCTAAAAGAGATCCAGGGGGCTTATGTATGTGGAGGGGTGTTTCTTAATCCACTGTATCCTAAAGGCATGTCCAGTGTCCAAACCTTCAAGCAGAGGAACAGAGGTCTGTACATTGCTGCAGCAATCAGACGAGTTTTTCTTAATCTTGGTAAGACTTTTTAAGGTGCATTTAAATCATAGCAAATTGTTAGCTAGATTTAAAATGACCATATCATCATAACAGTTGTGTGAAAGCAGCAGTGCTTCTGTGTACTTGGCCTGTTATCTGCTCTGTTTTATCTTGCAGTGTGTCCTCTTGGAATGATCGCTTTCCTGTCTATGGATGAATCTCTTCAGCAACTCCATAAGGCCTCCCTCTGTGTAGGATTTACCCGGGCTTTCAGAGTGGTATGTGCATACAACCGCACACTCTAGATTTCTTTTAACTTTCTTTAGCCAGAATGCTACTTGCTGATTATGGATGGAACTAATTTTTTGTTGATGTGCAGGTGTGGCAAAGCTCAGAGGATGCCCTGTTCCACATGGTGGTGGTAATCTTGGTGAGGCTTGCAGCTGGAAACAAAGCACTGCCAGGGTGGGACAGCCTGGGCACAGGAGTTCAGCTTCTTTTGGTGAGATTAACACTACACTAATAATGTGTCTTTCTCCACCATAGATCCTGACCTCATAACCTGAAACCACACTGCATGTTATTTGGATTATTGATACACTTGAGTATCAGGATGTTTTGTTTTGTAATACTCTTGAAAATACTGTATTTATTTTTAGTTAATAGGTTATATGTAAAGATGTGCAATAGTCTGTGTTTTAGCAGATGTAGGTAAATTATTTTGCTCACATTGCAGGAAAAATAATGGTAAAATGCTGTGTTTAAAAAGTTAACATTGTATTTATGCATATCGTCGCTGTAGGGCGGAAACCTCTTATGTCCAAAACAGTTATTTTTTCAGAAAACTGGAAAATGAATGGAGATGTAGTCACAAGCTGTTTTCAAGACTTTTCATTGGTTAAATATTTCTAAAATTGTCAGGCCAACATGAAGACTGACCAATAGAATTGTTTTCTGACTAAAAAAAAAAAGACCAAAAATGGACTTAAAAGGTTTCTGCTCGACAGTGACGATATGCTATTTCTACTATTATAGCTTCCCTAAAACTATATAGTTCAACAAGTAAAATATTCAGCAATATTATGAACTACACTTATCAACACTTACCTGTTGATTATGAATGGTCACCCATGAAGACCTAATGACTCTGTTTCTGTTTTTCTGCCTGATCCAGGTGGGCCTCCTGATCGACAGATTGACCCAGTTCATGGCCAAGCTAAAGTTCACCCTGACTGTGCTGGTGACATCTTGGACAGAGAAGAAGCAGCGGCGTCAGTCAGCTGGAACTCTGCTGGCTCTGAACGCCTCCCTGTGTCCGCTGCTGCTGGCAGTCGTGACCCTCTCTGCCCTGCTCTCTGCCCCTCTGTTGCCCCTGTTCACGCTGCCCATCTTCCTGGTGGGGTTCCCCAGGCCACAGCGTAGTTGGCCAGGCCCTGTGGGAACAGCCTGCCCCTGTCCAGACTCCATCTTTTACCAGCAGATGAGTGGAAGTCTGGCCTCTGCTCTGAGGATGGCCTTTGCAAGAGGGTCACTGGGTTAGTCCCTTTCATGCATATTTACAATCTTAGTACTTTGTGGATCTGTCAGTATTCAGTTTTAGTGGTCAGTCATGTATGTGCTTATATGTCCTATGACCACTCGATTTAATTTAATCAGTTCTAATTTCATTTTTCAACTGCAAAATTATCAGAAATGCTAATAACGGTTTGTTTACATGGTCTGCTCATCAGCCTAAAAATCAACAAATATTTTGTATGTCGTCACCTTCTTAAAATAATTGCATAAGTCATTTTTTGACTAAAGTAACTTTTTTTTTGACTAAATCATCAAATGCTCAATCTCTGTTTAAGTTCTTTGTGTTTCCTTAAAAAATACTTTGGCAATTATTTTAGGAAGGTGACAATATTAAAAATAGAATAAAAAATCTTCAAAATTGGAATAACAATCGACTAGTTTTAAGTTTAGTAAATATTAAACTGACAAAGTAAAATCAAGTATTGGTCTCTTTGGCCTAAACATTAATTGGTTACATATAGTTATCCTGTTATTGAAAATCCACAGTAGCAAACAAAATAATACATATTTTTTAAAGCAACCACAGTGTGTTTTGACTTGTAGTATAATTGCAATGACTGAACCTTCCTCTGGGTCAAGTTGGGACTGTGTGCAGATCAAAGAGCAATGAGGCATCACCTCATATGGTTTATTAGTAAGAGGAATGTTGTTGTGAGCGGCTCTTTGGAGTTGCTGGCAGTAATGCAAGCTCGCATGATCCTGCTGAGCTTCCTGTGAAATGACCCAAAAATAAAAAAAGAGCTCTGATCTGTATTCATTACATCCAAATGTTTCCACACTATTAACCACGTAATGCTCTTAGGCCAAACCGAGCTGCTGCTGCTGCGGCTGCTGCTGCTAGGATTTTGTACTGTGCTCAGTCAGGAAGGGGCAACTGAAAAGAAATTACGTATAGAATAGAATCCTTATTCATGGAATGATAATTCAAAGTGATGATGTCTGAGCTTTAATTTAAAACAAGGGTTTCATCGTTGTATAAGTTTAAAAAAAAAAAAAAAAAAGGGATTGTTATGTTGATGGTCACAGCCTAACAGTATTTGTAGTGTTCCTGTGTGTTGCTCACACTGGGGGTTGCTGAGCAGTGAGCAATGAGCAGGAAAGAGCCTGCCTAGCATGTCATGTCTCATCATAAGGTAACGGCTGGGATTATTGCGAGATGTCATTATGGGATATGACATTATCCTTCAGCCATGCAAACACAAGTCAACTTTAAACAAAGCCCCTATCACCTTGCCACTGCTGCTTATCATCTCTTTAGAAATGAATCTGTCTGATCTGTCTGCCTCCACAAGTGAAAATTCTTTATATTGTATAAGAGGAGTGACTTTTTACAGACTAATGGAAAGCCAAGCAGAAGAAGGAATGCAATATTTAGATCTCTGTGCAGTCAGTCACTTAAAACAGTATCATGACCTTCCTGTACGACTGTGATGGTATGCTTCTCCCTGCAGCTCATCCAGTAGCCATGTTCTCAACATAGTCAACAGGGATGGACAGCTGATGCAAAATGAAAGAGATGTGTGCCAAGAGTCTCCTACTAATGTGTTTCATATGATGTTTCTGTTTTTTGCTCCTTAATTTAGATGTCACATCTCTTGTATGTTAAATTTATGGGATGGCGCATGTTTTGTTCTGATCTCTGTAGGTTCTTTAGCCCCAGGGTCTCATTTTCTTGGGCGATTTCAGGACCGTATGGTTTGGATAATGATCCTGGAGAGAGGGTATGGCTACTGTACAGTCAACATTAAGGTATGGTGACTTTTTAGAGCTTTAATTATTATTCAGTCCATCTACTGTTAGAAACTTTCACCCACAAGTTTGGTCATTGATATGGTAATCCACTGTGAAGTAATTTTAAGCATAAAAGTTAAAGTGATCTGTCTCTTCTTACTTCTTAAATTTGAGCATTTCTGGGTTTTGTCTTCCATTTGTGGAAAAAAAACAAGGTATCATGGGCTTTAGGATGCAGTTATTGCTATTTTTCACTGTTTGCTGATATCTTATATAATTAGAAAATAACAGATTAATCAGTAAAGAACATAATTATTAGTAATGAGCCCATATATTTTTGTTAATACTTCCATCACTGAAGTTACGTGATCATTTGTGTTTACCTGTACAGAGAAATAGAATACATGTTTATTGCCACTGTTGCAGGAACAATGAAAATTAGTTCAACAGCTCTGTTTCTGTTTAGCAGCAAACATTTTTAAGTGCATCTACTGCACTGATTGATGACAACCCCCTTAAATTTAGGAGGTGCATGAAAAGGAGTGAGATCTGATCAGTTTATTAATCTGTAGCACAACCTCACAAACGTTGGAAGACATTGGTCATAATTTGTGGTTAAATCATATTTTAAGATGAGAAGAACTGATTGGCCTTTGGTGGTTTGTGATCAGTGTGCCCTTCTATTTGTCTACCTCGATCACTGCTTTTATTTACATGATATTTACAATGTTTCAGGGTTTGGAGCTTCAGGAGACATCTTGCCACACAGTTGAGGCACGGAGGGTGGATGAGGTGTTTGAGGCTGCGTTTGAACGACCTGAGCGCCTGGGTTTCACCCAGGGCTTTAACCTGCACTGGGGGAATGCTCTCACCCCATGTGCTGTACTCGCAGTACGTGTCTATTCAGATGCCCGAAATGTGCTCTCTGGCATCATCGACTCACACGATAACCTGAGGAAACTGCAGGATGACTTCCTCAAAGCTCTGGTCTGGCTGCTCCTCCGGTTCTGTGTTCAGAAGCATAAAGGGTTTCTGTGGAGCTGTGAAGAAGGGCTGGGGGTCGGAGGCAGGAAGTCACAGTCTTCCCAGATGGCCCAGACCACGTGCACTCAGCCACCTGAGGCCGTCATGGTGGAATCCAATGTGTCTTCTCTCAGGTTCAGACAGGACAGCTCCAGCTTGACTTCATTTGGTGACTGGTCAGATGAGGATGACTTGTTTGGACCTCAGCCTGCCAGACGCACAGTGGCATTAGTGACTGCAGAGGCCCAACCTGGACACACAATGCTGCAGACCGGGGCCTCTCTCCCGGGTTCTGTGGAGATGGACAGTCTTTTTGAAAACATGGCCCTCTCTGCCCTGCAGCCGCTGCAGCCTCTGGGACTGGGCATTGGGTTGCCAGCAGTGGATAAAGGCCAGAACTCAGAGGTGTTCAGAGAAAACCCTGGATCCCTCCCTCATCTGAATTTCAGCTGCCCCCAGTCAGAGGTATTCAACCTGCCGACAGGATGGAGGACGGCACCGTTGCTGCCATCTCGTCTGATGAAGCTCAGACCTTTGTTCCCTGAGGACTGGTTTCGGTTTGCCTTGGGGCGTTTTGGACCTACAGTGCAGGGCGAGACCTCAGAGGACATGACCAAAGCCCTGAAGGAGGATGAAGCCTTGAGAGACCTTCATGCTCAGGTTGCTCTCTCATGCCTCATCTCACTTGGGGCAGAGTCAGCCTTCACCAGTCCCAGTTATGTCTACAGACTTTACTGTGGAGATGTACCATGGACAGAAGGTCTAGACTGGCTTTCCTCCAGTAAAGAACTTTACCAGCTTGCACTTCAGGCTTTCAGGTAACAGAATTCTGATCATTTTCATTACTGGAGTGTAGTTCTGTAAGATGCCTGGTTTGAGTGCCACCATCTTTGCTGTTTTCCTTTAGGTTCAGTTTCAAGCTGCTGTTTGATCAAGCGAGCCTTGGGCCCATGGAGTCCCCTGAAGAATTGTTCAGCACCTTGGAGGAATACGAACGGGACTGGTACATCGGCCTGGTGACGGAGAAAGGCTGGCATGACAGTGTCCTTCATGAGAAACCATTCCTGTTCTCATTAGGACATGACCTTGCCATGGTAAACAGACTCACCTGACATTGTCCTCATTTTTTTTTGCTTTTTTACTAAATACACAGCAACGCCATTTTTTTTTTTTTAAGTTAAATGTCATAAGGAACAGATCTGATGCATTTTTGAGGCTAAGGATATGTAGCTGTAAGAGATTGAGTAGGAACTTAGTCCTCCATGTCCTACTGATTTAGGATGGTCTGGTAGCACGTACAAAAACTCCCCACTGTCATACCTATTAAAATAAAATGACAGATTTAAGGGACACTCCAGCTTCACTATCTTTTGTATAAGAAGTTGCATAATCCACTGTGGTTCAAAAGACTGTATGCGAGGGATGGTAATAAAGCTAACTGTCAATGTATCAGTTATACTTAATTCATTAGTCTTTATGGATTTAGCACGATTGAACAAGAATTCCGCAGTTGGTGTCGTCATGGATTCACGACACTCAAATAAGAAGTAAACGTGATTGATTTGTGACTCTCCTTCTCCACAGGGTACATACACGGGGCGAGTTCTGTCCCTTCAGGAGCAGTTGGTGCAGGTGGGTCGTCTGAACGGGGAGGGGGTACGAGGACAGTGGGCAAACCTCTCCTGGGAGCTTCTGTACGCTACCAATGATGACGAGGAACGTTACAGCATCCAGGCTCACCCCTTCATGCTAAGGAACCTAACTGTTCAGGCAGCAGATCCTCCTCTAGGATACCCCATTTACTCCTCCGCCCCCCTTCACTTCCCCTGCCTCTGACCCGTGGGATCTTCTGTCCTGCTCTGTTTATCACTAAGCAGCTAAAAAGGCTTTTCAATTGGTACTATCATGTCAAAATGTGAATTTCCCAACTGAACGGTTATAATTAAATTCACATGGAGGAGACGGACTGAAACAGTTGACTCGCATAAAATCAAAAGAGATGTCTGGTTGGAGACCTACTTTTTCCACATTCATTTAATTTCTTGGTGCTAAACATACCGCACCACAGAGGAACAAACAGTGGCATCAACACTGTACAAGTTGCAAAATTTTAACAGACTTCAACTGTCAATGTGGGCTACTTCCCACAACAGCACATTCAAGAAACACGTCTTTGAAACAGAGTTAACCATTCATTGGTTTCCACTACAGCACATTACAATTTTGTGGTTTGTTTATTAATGTTTGTGCTTAAAAAAAGTGACATTTGCCCACCTCCCTTTTAGGAGACACCTGCGAAATACCTCTGGTTTTATTGTACTTTTTAGATTTCACAATTTTCAGGTAACTCCAACCCCATGTCCATAAAAAGGGACACAAATTTTAATGTTTTTTATTAATATATCAAGGATGTGCCTTGGATATGTCTTGCTGTATGTGTAAAGTGTTTAGTGCTGTTGTTCTGTTTACAATTCACTTGTTTACAATTTAGAATGAGTTGAATGGTTTTGTCCATAGTATCTTGTAAATATTGTATTTTTTTATATGTATAACTGTATATATTAAAATAGCTTGGCAGAAGCAGTTTTGTTGTTTTGCCGACTATTGCCCTGTATCATTCCAGTGTTTAAATCAATCATGTATGTACGCTGCCACCTTCATTATATCTCCATTTTAGCTCATCTATTATTCACATGATCTTAGGAGGTTTGTTACAAAAATATAGCATTTACTTTCCAAGCAATGGAGGTTATTTGCAATAGATCAAAAAATATCAGACTCAGTTGAAAGTGCTAAGCTTTGAGTCATTTTTTAGATGAAAAACGCTGCAGGATGATTAGGAATGTAGCATATCATTTGTCTTCTTATGGATGTGGCTTTCAGGAGCTCTTGGGTTTTGTGAAATACGCAGAGTCTGCATCCTGCAAAAGAAAAAGTCATTTTGTTAGCATCGATGGTGGATTGTTGTGGATCAAATCATAACTTGACAGTATTCAGAAATGTTGAATGATTCATTTCTTTGCTTTCACTGTAACAACTTTTAGGTTTCATTAACAGTGTTTCTGTGAATCCTTAAATTAATCCTAAATGTGTGCCTTTATTATCCTTAGAATTTAAAATATTCCCTAAATCAACACTTAAAGGTCTTAAAAATTCCACATATAAATGGTACTGTCATATTTGCTTTGTAAATCTTGGTAAAGAATCTCATGTTTGTAATTAGCATTGGTTATTTTTATAACAGATGGGAATGAGTGGAGCCTTCAACAGTCCTTCATGGGTGGAGGGGTTCAGGTATGAGCTTTGGCTGCTAGAACATCAGCAGCAGAAACAGCCACGGACAAATAGAAATGTAATATTAGCTGGATTGAAACATGGTTAAAACTAGCTCAAGATGATAACTATGAGGCCTGTTGTACTATTATTTGTGTAAATGGAACTTTCATTTGACCAAAGATGCCTTAAAAAATACCTGGGAGTCTTAAATTTGGCTGCCTCAATCCTGCAGATACAGTGATGAAGTACTGCATATTACACACAACTTTTATTTTATTTTTGTCTCAGAGTACAAAGAATTCAGTGGGACGTTACATTGGCCAGTCTGATCATGACCTTTCTGCATGGCCCTCAGCTGTCACCGTCCAGCAGAGGCCACCAGACACACTGGTCAGTCAGTTGCCACCGCGGGGAAGTAGTCGTGCTCATTGTCATACCCCGGCCACCGCCTTCTTCTTATGTGACTCAAGCAAGGTCAGTAACAGCTGAGGCCCTTCAGCTCTTAACAGACGGCTCTACGTAACGCATGCAATCTTCTGCTTTATTTAAGTGTTTTCAGACTCTCCTCACAGTGACAAACCCCCCACCCCACTTCAGACAGCGCCAAGGTCAACCTTACAGAAAACCCAAGCACAGTAAGTTGACCGTATAGGAACAACAATGTGATTTCTTCATGTGTGAGCATTTCCTGTTGTGCCCTGAGTAACACTAAATCAAACTATGCTCTCGTCCCATTATTACATTAACATCTGGACTGAGGTGTACTTTCACATATGGAGCATTTGTAAATAACCTGAAGGCACAAAAGTTTAACTTATGGGAAACACTTGTTGGAGTCTTCGAGGCTTTTAATACCTGCAGAAACACTACAGGCTAAGTTAAATCCTTAGAAATAAAAAAAAGGCCCCTTCATGGAAACCAGCTCAAATTTTTATCAGACTAAACCTTTAAATCTTAATTGGGAAATATTTTATTATAGCACTGTTTTCCCTGAATTTTTAAATGAACTTGTCTGAGAAGAAAGTTGAATTCGGATTCTCCACTTGGCTCTGTTTTCACGCTGTAGTAAATCTAGGTGGTGACAGAAGAGTCCCGCTAATTACGCATCCCTTCAGAGGGGTCAAGACAAAAACAGGTGACCGGCAGAGTTTAACAACCTATCACTGTCACGACTACCTCAGACACATTTGTATTTTCTAGAGGTTTTATGGTTGTTCTCCTGTTGAAGCACTTTATTCAAGCACAACCTTTTTTTTTAGATTCAAACTGAGCTGCTGAGGAAGATTGTGTATTTTTGACTTTTTTCTTAATTTCTGCCTCTTGTAGCTTTAAATTCCCTTATTATAAAGGTTAGTGGCTGGTGTCCATTGTTATTTTGCCATGGATACCACACTGAAGTGTATTCAACTTAAAGAAAAAAAAAATCCCTCTATAAACCCATAAGGCTATGAATAGAAGCTTTTCATGTACCAATCCAAAATTATTTCTTTTTACTAATAAAGATATCTTCCATTTATGCAACATACTAGCTTTAAATTCTTACCACACCAGCTTTGAAATTCTGCACTCTTTTCCTTCCCAGTAAGCCTGTGGCAAACCAGGCGATAGTGGGAGCGTACTGCCACGCGTAGTAAAACAGGAGGAAGGGCTGCTGCGCGATCCACATTTCCTTGACACCGTTGGCAATTCCCACCAGCATTAAACGCACACAGCGGCTTGTTGGCATCTTGTATTCTTGGTTACCAGCACTAGCTAAAGGCTGAGGTGAGGAAAAGAAAACTAAATCACACAGCAGCTTGATAGCATCACATACTTGCAAAATATTACATTTCTACCTTTAGCTTTACCTTGTTCAGTTCTTCAGTGAAAGCATTGTGAACAATTTTTGACACCACCGGCCCTGGACAAGCTGTACTGATGAGGATCTTAGGATAATCAGTCAGCTCAGTCCGAAGAGAATTAAAGAAGCCCTGTAGACAATTCAGGAAATAAAATATAAATACAGAACAATATAGATGTGAGATCCAGCAGTTGCTATCCAAATTTCCTTTACCTGAAGGGCATGTTTGCTGGCGGAGTATCCCGTTGACAGGGGCACCCCAGCGAGGCCGGCTATGCTGCTGACTGTCACTATGCTACCAGAGCCTCGCTGCGTCATGTGAGGCAGCACCTGCTTTGTGAGGGAGACTGTCCCCAGGAAGTTTAGGTCCATCAAGGCCTGGTACACATCAGTACTGGTCTCCAGGCACAAAGAGCGCTGGCTGCGGCCACCGTTGTTTATTAAGACATCAACCTTAATTGGCACACAGATGGCAGACAATGACAAAGGGCTTCTAATTATAACAGAATACTTAAAGATGCAATGTGTAAGATTCAGAGGGAATTAGGAGGACCTGATTGGAGAAATCGAAGACGACATTCATTAGTGTAAAAACCACAA
>JAPTYQ010000016.1:2601403-2613251 GCA_029814465.1 Ostorhinchus cyanosoma | reverse complement strand
AGGAAAACAGGAAAACGACAGATATACGTCACTTCCTGTTTTAGATTTTCACATTAAAAGCTCATGTATGAATAGCAGCAAATAATGGATAAATAAACGATCAGTGGTGGGATGTAGATAAATATTTTTATTCATTTACTGCACTTTTACTTGAGTATTCCCATTTTATGCTAACTTACACATCCATCCCACTATGACATGTCAGAATTTGACTGTTGCTGTGATATAGTATTGTTACTTTAATAGTTCAATCCTTAAAGAGTAAGTTTTTGTAGGTTTGTCTGATTTTTGTTGCACAGCCTTGTCGACAGTTCTTGCATTTTTCTGTTCATACCATGAGCATGTGACAAATCCAAATGTTGAATCTGCTGAAGCAAATATTTCAGTTTTAATCCACTTTCAATCAAATAGTTTTTTTGTACAGCTATTATTACTTATATTGCATCCCTGTCCAAACAACTTAATTTATCCTCAAATATGTGGATTTTTGTGATAAACAGAAGGATTTCAAGTTATTTTATAAGATTAGGATTTTTTTTCTACTTTACAATAATTAAACTCATTACAACCCTCTTGGGTTCCCTGAAAAATGTGTTGTTGCAAAGCTGTAAACAGGACAGGTTTTTTTTTTTTTTTGCTAATTTCATGATACGTGGATTTTTATTCACAGTTCTCGCAAGATAGCAAATCTCCTAGCATGTTTTGAGATTACAGAATATGATGCATTGCCAATTAAACTGCCAAATACTATACAAAGAAGATCAAACAAGCCCATCTACATTAATAACATACACACACATACAGAGGTGATAGTATAATACATAATTAATACATCATTTATGAGAGTAAAACACTGGCAGCGACCATTTGAATATTTTCCTTTTTTATATTTTGCTACTGATGCATATGTTTACTTTAACTAAGGTGCTTGTAGTGGAATATTTTCACATTGTGGTATTAGTGCTTTAACTTGAGCAAAGGATCTATGTATTTCTACACCCTCCTGGGTTCCCTTTCCCATACCTAATAAAAAATAAATTTAAAAAAAAAAAGTCAATTTCTAGAATAAATCAACTCTAACCACAGCAATGCTGCAAAAAATGTGATGTGTCTCTGAACATGATTGCTGTTACAAACCAAGACTTTCTATTGCAGACTTTTGGCTGGTTATGACTGGTTTTATTGTAGCTGCAGGCACTTATTCTACACACTGAAAGAGCCCACATAGACCACAGACAATGGAGTGGCTCAAAGTTATGACAGAGACTGCTCCTTTCAAAAAATCAGATTCCCTGGGTAAAACATGTTCCAAATAAAACAACTTAAATGTGGCAGAGATTTATGATACAAAAGGCACAAAGTAAGAGAAGAATACAAATTGTTTTTTATTTTGCTTTAGTTTTGGAATTTTTCCTCATTGTTGCCTTTAGACTGTTTTATTATTGCAATGTATAGGATGCTGTTTTTTTTAATCAATATTAACTGTAAAAATGATTCAAAGTTTAAATGACAAAATGTTTCAAAAGACAAATGAGAGACTGGAAAGTGTAAGTTACAAGAGTTGACAATGAGCTCAGTTTAGTGTAATGCATTGTAATATTGTAGGACTGTAAAATTATTATTGCACATATAAAATTAAACACAAAACAAAAAAGTTGTTACACATAATAATAATAATAATAATAATAATAATAATAATAATAATGTAACAGAGGATTATATGGGTTGCAAAAGACTGAGCCAAAATACTATAATGATTCCAGAATGACAGAGGAACATTAGAAATGCACATAACTGCACACATACAGCGGATTCACTGTAAATATGTGTTATTTTTCAGAGAACCTCTGGGATTCCAAACATGGAAATCTTAGGACATAATGCGTGGTGCTGGCTTCATGTCTTCAGTTCAGCAGGCTGAGCACACAACTCTACAGGGATGATGTCATGTTTTCGAGTACGCAACCTGCAACATCCGGGTCTTGTCTCTGTGGCTCTGTGCTCCTCCGTAGCTAAAGTTAGCTAGCAAGCTGTCAAGCTGTCAAGTGGAGAGGCTGGGACAAACGTTTCAGCTTCCCCCTGGCTTGGCCGCACAAAACTCGGCCTCTAAATTCCCTAGAAAACCTTTTAGAATATACTTTAGATCGCCAGCTGAGATAATGTAATTCATCAGGGGCGTACGCAAAGAGGGACCTCCGCACTTATACAAATTATATGCACTGAGTCTTGAGTGACGACTGCTCATTGCTAGCTAACTGGCTAGCTAGCCTAGCTAAACCACCGCAAACCCCCAAGTTTCGTCGGTGTACCCTTTCTGGTGTAAACCACAACTAGTCAGCCCTGGTCACTGAGGCAGATTTCGTTCCTGGTGTGTTGGAAATTTGGTAAGTCACGAAGTGGTTATAGTTAAGCTACCAACTGTTGATGTACGTTGGTTAGTTAGCGAACCTAGCTGTGTTAGCGTCTAGCGATCGTACGTTAGCTAGGCCGTGGGCTCTCCTTGACTCAACGTTACCTTAGCAAACATGGAAGAGGGAGGCCTGTCAAAGTTAGCTCTGAGGGACAAGGGTCAAGGCCCGCACATTTATTTGGGTTGTGCTTAGGACTGGCCATTGAACTAACTTTTTCTCCCGCAAATACAACAGCAAAAGCTTTCCTTACATAACAGTTACATGATGCAGATTAGCTTACTGCAGCGTTAGCATTAATGCTGGATTTGTCAGATCCCCTGATATTGTTTTGTAGTGGTTATCGAGTAATATATGGTCAGTCGCTAAGCAGACGATAGCTGTGCAGGCACGTAACGACACCTCAAACTATTTTTAACCTCACTAGCTAATATGTTGAAGTGCATTTAGAAGGTCAGAGAGATGCTGGCCAGAATTGTGTGAAAATTATTAAACTTTTGTTGTTTTAACGATAAACTTGACTACCCAGTTGTCAAAGGGCGTTTCAGTTTAATCCACGCTAGCAGTGTTCCCAATGTGTTGCCAAATGTGTACACATGTCTACTATTTTTAGGTGTAAGTAGGGAGCCTGAGCTCAGATCCATGATGCTAATAATTTGTCATAAATGGATGGCAAATGTACTGTCTCTATTTACCCAATACATGGAAAATGTATTAGGTAAAATCTAAAATTCTACTCTATACATGTCATTTGTAGGAATAAAAAAAGTATATATTGTTTAATATATTTAAATCATTATAACTTGAATCATAACTGAACATTTACAGACCCTGTAGTAGTTGGTTGTAATGACAGTGCTTGCATTCCGGCATATCTTGTAAATTGTTTTATTTTTCCCTTTTGAAAAAAAAAATGTATTGCAGGTTTTAAGAGGGACACAATGGGGGCATTTCTGGATAAACCAAAGATGGAAAAATACAATTCCCACGGTGAGGGTAACAGCCTAAGGTATGGTCTGAGCAGTATGCAGGGCTGGCGAGTAGAGATGGAAGATGCACACACAGCAGTAATTGGTCTGCCTCATAGTCTTGACCTCTGGTCATTCTTTGCTGTTTATGATGGGCATGCTGGCTCTCAGGTCGCCAAGTACTGCTGTGAGCACCTGCTGGAACACATCACCAGCAACTCAGACTTCCAGAGTGCTCTACAGGAGGACCCCTGTGTAGATAGTGTGAAGAATGGTATTCGCACAGGATTCCTGCAGATTGATGAACACATGCGAACCATCTCAGAGAAGAAGCATGGTGTGGACCGCAGTGGATCTACTGCAGTAGGTGTGATGATTTCTCCAACCCATGTCTATTTTATCAACTGTGGCGACTCGCGAGGACTCCTCAGCCGGGGTGGAGCAGTGCATTTCTTCACACAGGATCACAAACCCAATAACCCCCTGGAGAAGGAAAGGATCCAGAATGCCGGAGGTTCAGTCATGATCCAGCGAGTAAACGGGTCCCTAGCCGTGTCGCGGGCTCTGGGAGACTTCGACTACAAGTGTGTGCATGGAAAAGGTCCGACAGAGCAGCTTGTCTCTCCTGAGCCAGAAGTTTATGCAATAGAGAGATCCGAGGGGGAAGATGAATTCATTATACTAGCATGTGATGGCATCTGGGATGTCATGGCCAATGAAGAACTGTGTGACTTTGTCAGGTCAAGGCTAGAGGTGACTGATGATCTTGAACGAGTCAGCAATGAAATTGTTGACACCTGCTTGTACAAGGTATGTCTTTAAAACCCAAGCTGATATTTTATAATGTCTTTGCTGTCATTGTTAATGTAATCCTAAATTTTGTTTCCTCTTAACAGGGAAGCCGAGACAATATGAGTGTTGTGTTAGTCTGTTTTCCTGGGGCCCCAAAGGTATCACCAGAAGCAGTGAAACGGGAGGCTGAGCTGGATAAATACCTGGAATCCAGAGTAGAAGGTAAGGGAAAAGAAGTAGATATAGTAATCACAATTTGGATCAGGTAACCAATATTGGAAATGGAATATTTTGATATCAAGCCTTTTTAATAAGCTTTTTTTCCTTATTAGGCTGCAAATATTTACACTGCACTGTATGTGTAAAGCCAGGGAACTAGAAGGAAAACAATTGACATCCTGTGATTTTGTTATTTTTGCAGAGCATATAAAGATTTGGGAAAGAACAAGACAAAAAATAGGAGTAGAGTATTATCAATGCATTATGTTATTATAATTCAACATGTGTGTTATGTAATGTTTGAAGCATTTAACATCTCAGGCTTATTCTTGAGAACTAAAGCATGCATATTGACACAACACTGGAAAATCCTAGAAATTAAACATGTTCTCTTTATATTTCTAATAAATTCTAATAAGGTGACATGATTTTTGTGAAAAAAATATCTCAATCATTGTGGACCATTTTCCATCAAACTTCAGCCTTCTTGCTTGGTTTTAAAGGAGATGCCCAAATCCCTGATGAATTATCAATATAAATGTTTTTTTTTTTGTTTGTTTTTTTGTTGTTTTTTTTTAGCTCAAACATACACATGTATTAAAAACTAGAAAATGATTCGCAATTAGATCTGCAACTAATGATGATTTTAATAATAGATTAATCAGTAGATTATTTTAATAACTGATCGATTCATGGGATAAACACAAAGGACTTGATTCTCAAAGATCCGTATTTAACCCAAAGCAATATAGGCTACAGACAAGTCACTAATGATTACATCCCCACAATGGCTTTGGGTAAAGTTAGTGAGCACTGCCCCGCTACCTAGACTTGTTATGGATACAGACTAGCAAGCTATAGTCTTCAACCAGCTCCAGTTATAGGCTATTAAACTAGCATTGTATGTATTATTTCAGGTCATCGATGGGTAACATTAGTCTGGTGGCCTGATAAACAGAAATGGATGAAAGCATAATTACGGAAATAGTGTCTAACTAGCTAGCAGGCTAATGTAATCACGACACATAGGCTATCTTAAGATAGGTTTGCATTATGTTCCTGGTGGCCACAGCAGCCCCATTTGCCTGAAACGTAGTGCGCCATCGGATTTTGGCCATTCTTTTCTCCATATTCATGTTTTTTTACATGAACAATATGCTACATTTCAGCCAAATGGGACTGTCATGTTCCACCAGGAACGTAATGTAAAAGTAGCTTTATAAATCTGGCTTGGCGGTCGAAGCCTCAGCCATGCTGCTTTGTGTTTTCCTCTGTTAAACTGCACAGCATGGGGGCATGCCTCAATGCTAATGTGCTCAAGACCCAATGAATCGACTGCTGAATTTGTTGCCAACTCTTTTCAAAATTGATTTTGATCGATTTAATGAATTTGTTGTTGCAGCACTATTCAAAATCATAAAGAAGGTAGTGATTGTTTTTTTTAATCTCTATGCCCAGGGTCACTGATTTCCAAATGTCATCATTAAATTGCAGAGTTTTGAGATAACATTATTGCACACGTTTTCTATGTATGGTTTCTAGTGAAAGCATATCATTTTGTTCTCCAACAGAGATCATCAAAAAGCAGGGTGATGAAGGAGTCCCAGATTTGGTTCATGTAATGCGGACGTTAGCGTCTGAGAGCATCCCTAACCTCCCTCCTGGAGGCGAGCTGGCAAGCAAGTGAGTTTTGTGTTCAGAAGTACTGACACTACTATGAACAAACTGTTGCTAATTTTTCAGTTAGTTTGTTTTTTTAGCAAAAAACTGGGTGACCTTTAATATGCTGATGTCATATGTGTGTTTATGTTTAGACGAAGTGTTATTGAAGCGGTATACAACAAACTCAACCCTTACCGAAGTGATGACACAGTAAGTATTCCTGCTTGTCTTTTACAAAGTTTGTAACTCCATGTCAGTGTGCCTTGTTTGGTGCATGCATGCTTTTTGGTGTGGCCAAATGTTTCATGCATGTCACTATTATATGCCAAAAAAGAACAATCGAATGGGTTGCTAATAATTTTAAAAGCTGTAATGAAATGTCCAGTTAGAGCACCATCAAATTTCTGTACTCCTGCAATACTTCTGTTTTTGTGACTAAAATTGTACCAGTCATGCCTTAGTCACATCACACTTCATTCTGCAGCATAGGTTTTGTGCCAGAAAACTTCAGTGTCATACCACATGTGTTAATTTTACTTATTAGAGCTCCTTAAATCCAATGGGGGAAGAGTTAATAAGTGGAATTGTCTGGTGTTTGTGTGTATAGAATTAAATTGTGCATTCCCTTACACAGCGTTTAAAAAGAAACACAGCTTATCATTTGTTTGCATGCACACAAAGCTGCAAAGCTCTTGCCCTCATATACTCAGATATTGTGCTTTTAAGTTTTCATCAGATAAGCTCAGTGTGGGTCCACTGTGTTTTATTTGTGTATATCATCTTGTCCTTGACAGTGGGTATTGTCACTTTGTATCAGTAATTCATTTTTGTATCAAACTGGATTTTTTCAATTATTGGCACCACCTCGAATTATCTTAGAAATTAGGGTACGCTTAAAAAGCTGTCAAGACCCTCGACTTTTCCTGTGTTATGTGGCATAGCTTGAAAGCAAAATGATCTAAATTATTCTTTTTTTTTATTGCCACTAGTCTACACAAAGCTGAAATTAGATGTTTTGAAATGTTGGCCATGTTATTCAGGATAATACGTGGTAATCTTATTTTTTCAAAAGAGAGGCTGCAAACAATTGTCAATTCTCCTACTTCAAGTTCTCTGGGCATCAGTTGACTTAAATGTTACAACTCCTACAGCCATGTGAATAACACCTTAAATTCAAATTCAATTCAATTTCTTTGTAGGGTCCAATATCACAAGGTCACATAACAGGGCTTTACAGAATTTGTTAAATTGATTTTAAAAAAAAAAAAAAAAAACACAATGAAAATGAACAGTCAAATAATTAGTTGAAGATAGGGATAAATAAATACACAGATGTGCCACAATACTTTACTGTTAAAAATGTCATTAAAATTGCAGTGTTGAAACTACTTAGAAATATACAACTTACGAAATAATTGATATCAACTTTATTGTTATTGAGGCGTGTACTTGGTGAATATTTTGTACGTTTTTTTAAAATCATATTTTAACTTAAAGGAGTGATATTCTGCTTTTTTTTTAAATGGAATTATGCATTTTAAAATATTTCCCTGTGGTCTACATGAACTGTAAATGCTCTGCTTGGGTCTGAATTCTTCATTAATCAGACTCCATAGGCCCATCCTCAACACAATTTTTGAGAAATGACACAAGAAAGATCGTTTTGAGCACTGGCCCTTTAAATGCAAATGAGCCACTTCACACCCCACCCCCTCCATGCTGCTCTGTCCCATTCAGCCACTTGTGTTGGGTAATACAACCAGCAACTGAACATTTTAGGTAATCAGCTTGAAGTTTGGACATATTTTCAGTTTTAACTACAACCGCTGCTGCTGACAAACAATTATATCGTACTCGGAGAAATGTTTGTCGGAAGTCTTGACCCTACATGTGCAAATGTTGTGATGTAACTAGTTATAAAGCGTACAAGTTAAGAAGGAATTAAAACAGGTTGTAGAAATCCACTCAATTTTTGCCAAAATGAATGTATAGATAGCTTTGCAGCATCTGGAGGTTTCAAATTCAAATGTTTTGAACTATTAGGGTCGAAATACACAAATAAATGAACCAAAGATGAATAAAATCGGGTTTAGCAAATTTGGCCGCTTTAAATTTCCACACAAGACAACTCTGATGACAAATGTTGACTTTGTTTTAGATGTCTACTTATTTCCACAGCTGTATTGAACATGTCAACTGATTGGTTTTACACTAAGTAAAATATATATTTTTTAGATATTTCGCCTCAAGATTCTGTAAAATACTCTACATTTGGACCCATGTATTGTTTATTTTGCTGTTACAAGCAAGCACATGGCACAGTAGCTGCAGTTCAATGGTTTTTAAATCAGAGCACAAAATCTTTTTGCCCTGTGCTTTTACTGTTCACATGGTCCTTTTTGCAAACAATGCATACAATATGCTGTTATGCGTTTTTCCTATTGCTTTGTGAGCGGTCCATGCCTGTATGGCTTGGCAGGTTGCCTAGTTTGGTAAGACCTTCAACAATTTCTGTCTAATTGTAAAGGATTTTCGCTGGGGAATGTAAAGCTTTATGTAGGCACAATCTCAAATCTGTGACAAGAAATCCCAATAATTGAGTAAGAATCAGGCCTTTAGACCACAAAATACAGAAAAAGTCAGCAGGTAAATGGGAACAAATAGATTATTATTGTGTTTAAGCACACACTATTGCAAAAAATAAAAGAAAACAGTGTGAAAAGATATCAGATGTAGTGAGGAACTGAATGACTGCATTCAGGTTGAGGTGGCGACAGGTCAGCTTCGTGGAATATTTTTCTGTTGCTTGTTTGTGACTTAACCTTGAAGTCTCTGTGGTAGGTATTTTACATTACTTCTGTTGGAGTGATGATTTTCACCAGAAATAGTCACACTCTACACAAGTGGCAGTACACTTTCTTTCAGAAGGCTTTTGTTTTTTGAGTATTGGTCCAGAAAAAAAGAGGTTGCTGTAATAGAGCAGGAGCTCATGGTCAGGCCAAGTGAGCAATTTCACATAATAGAATCAGTATATTAACATTTTTAATGGTGTTCTACAGTTAAAAAAAAAATCTTAAGAACATAGTATCAGTAGTGTTTATTATTTCTTATATTAATCGTAGCGGTATAAGAGAGTAAAAAACAAGGATAACCAAGAATTTTCTGACAAAATACAATGAAAAACTACACATTTTCCCACAACAGGTGTTAAAATGTGTTACTTTACCAGCTTTACGATCATCTTGTTTTGGAATTCTGCTTTTCTATTCCGATATCAATATTTTTTGAACACAGAATCTAAAATAGTAAAACTCAAGGTCATAGTTTTGTGAGAACTTAAAAGTTAACTGAAAGTAAATGGAAAAGTAGAAATGCAGAGTGGAAATGATGTGAATGCAGGGCTGCAGATTGATAGAGTTTAAGTGTAATAAATGGGCTGTTTTGAGGACAAACAGGTAGAGTGAGGCTGAAATACGATTTTTTTTTCTCATCTGTGAGCAGTACATCATAGATTTCTAAGAAGCCTTTTCTAAATTGTTGGATTTTGCTATAAAGTTGATGTATTGAGTGATGATCAAAGATGCTTTAGATGCCGAGTTACCAAGTGTTGTACTTTTAAGTCTACTGTAGATATGAAACACTGAACTAATAGACAAATGTAGGTGAAAGTTTTTATCTGCAGGCAAAGATGGTAATTGTAAAGTGTGAATGTGTACATGTTGTCAAAAAGCACAGTCAGGGTTCATCTGGCAGTTGAGTTCAATGGGGACGCCGGCCGTGAAGGTCACTGCAAGTAAATGGCATTTTCTTGGTTGTGACACATTCAAATGGAACACTGATATAAAAGTGGTGTTTTTCAAGTATTTTATAGCCACTAGTTTGACCACATATTTATTTATTTAACCAGGAAGTCCCTAAGATGGAATCTCTTCTTATATATTATACAAGGATTGTTTAAAAAGTTTTTGGTTTCCTGTCTGGTATTCACTGTCACACATTTATGCGATAAGCCATCCAGGTGACATGGACATTTTGTGCTTTTCTTTTCTTGGTGACCATAGTGCTGGTGTTTTGACTTCTGATCTGCTTCTCCTCAGTCCAACCAACCGCCATTAGTTCTATTGTCCACGGAAATAAATCTCCACAAAAATTATTATTCAGTAGTAGTTTGTTTTAGTGTTGTGGGGATATTGGACCATTTAAGACCATGAAACTGTTTCAAGGAGCTTAAAAACAATAGATGTTTTTTACATGGGATTAATTGTTAAAACCATCTTAAAGTTACTCCAGGCTCCAGTTGTTTCATTTAATCGCTGTATTCTTGGAAAAGACTGACTCGCACACCAGAAACATCATGGGCACCAATTATCAGAAAAAGCAGAGTTGCACAGGTTGACCATATGTTTTTACACCTGCCATCCAAATCATAACATACAGTTTTGGATATAATTATTAGACCACCAATTAATTGCTTTAGTAATCCGATATAAAATGACCTTGAATAGTTGTTTCCTGATTGATGAGATGCTCTTAATTTATGTTATATGTCACTTTAAATACAATAGATTTCTGTATTAAATTTGTAACATTCATTTGTGTTTTGCCAGATTTTACCTAATATCTGTCTTTTCACTACTGTGTCACATCGGTCTAATCATTATTTCCAAATCTGTATGTCATTACGTTACACAGGTATGTTGTATATTTACAGTAGCATCAAAACAGGGGCCCTACTTTTCTGTCTGCTCCTGATGATTTACATCTATGAGTTTGTCATCATTTTTTTTAGACTTGTCCAGCTATTAATAGAGATCTCATGGATATGAGAGCCAGAGTCTGAAGGGTTTTTACTTCCTCTCCTTTCTTATCAAGGACTCTGCGTCCACAGACGACATGTGGTAACACAACCTCCTACCACTAACACAGCATAGAGTTTACAAACCACCATCCTCTCAAGACCCACAGCAGCTCAGCTCAGCAGTCTGTCTCTCCGTCACTCTGAGCTATTGGTTTCTAAGAAGGGAATTTCATGGGAGGAGGAGGAAGAGGAGGAAGAGGAGTTGCATGCACACAAACCTGGAATAGTGCAGCACCAGTCCACTCTGGAGTTCAGGATCCCCACCGTCTTGTGTCCCATTTATGTTCAGCCACCTTAATACTCTCCTCTAAAGTAATCCATAACAAGTGAGTCCTCAAGGTTTTCTTTCTTTTTGTTAAATAATCAGCTTAAGTAGTAAGATTTTTTGCTGTAATTAATTTGATTCACATTTCCTTGTGTGTGTGTTTGTATATTTCTGTTTTTGTGAAGTGCAATTGTCCTGTACAAACAGCCTGTATTTAATGCAGCTTGATTTTAAGTTAAAAAATGAAAGAAATGAAAAAGAGAACCTTTTATGCACTATCTGCCTTTTCCTGCTCTTCTGGAATTCTAACAAATGTCTATTCAGTGAATATTACTGCTTGTCCTCCAGGCACAACGTCTCTGCGCTTTTACTTTTCTTTAATTTGTTTTTTTTTTGTTTTTTTTTTTTCAGTTAGTCTATGCTCCTTTAAGAAACGGGTAAATTGTATAGTTGACAGCACAGTAAGCTCTCTATATCACACCATTTAAATCCTAATTATTTTTTCCCTGTGCTTTTTTTTTTTTAATTGTATTTTATTTTTGTAAGTGGTTTTCTGTACATGCTCATAATAATGGTTTCTCAGTCTTTTTGGAAGTGTATCCTTCAGTGTCTTGGTCTCCATCCCCTTTTGTTCCTACAGTGTCTTGGTGTCCGTCCCCTTTTGTCCCCTCAGTGT
>JAPTYQ010000016.1:2561101-2581739 GCA_029814465.1 Ostorhinchus cyanosoma | reverse complement strand
GTGTGTGTGTGTGTGTGTGTGTGTGTGTGTGTGTGTGTGTGTGTGTGTGTGTGTGTGTGTGTGTGTGTGTGAGGGAGAGGGAGAGATGGGAGGGTGATATGAATATGTCACGTGGTCTGTACTTATTTGACAAACATTTTCAGGAAATAACAACCCTATATCACCTATTCAGAAGCAAATACACTTTCATTAATTTAGTAAATAAATAAATTAAATTAAAAAAAGCGTCCAAGCACGTATGGGGATTCACTTTTGTTTTTTACGCACGCATTTTCCGCACACTTAAGACTCCTCTTGGACTGAAGTATTGATATTTTACGCACAAAGGTTTGATAACATCAACCCTCGCTCCTTTTGTTTGCAGCTTCTCCACATCATCACGTGTTTTTTTGGAGAGCTGCTCTTAAATTCTTCGCCTGCAGCCCACATTTATATTTCAAGGATTAGATGGGCACCGCACTGGCTCCACTGTTTTCTGTGGGGTGAAACACTAAACCAATCCATTAGTAAATGAGTTCTCTGCGACACTGGTTCTTGGTGGTGCAGTTGTTGGTTTGAGCCATAGATCACATTTCTTTTCTGCACCAGTCTGAAACTGGAGTCGCTCACCCACTATGTTAAGGAACAAGATTTGACCTAGAAAATAATATTTAACCTGAAGAAATTCTTACAAACCTTTTGAGGAAACATAGCAAGGGTTTAAGGAGATAATACTGTAAATCTTTGTTTATGTGGCGACACCTGAAAAAACAGATCAGCTCTGCAGATATTTATTGACACTTTTAACTAAACACTCACTATTTAGCATTTTATGTGTGTAATATTCTCCAAATAAAACCATTAATCCAGTCAGTATGTTTACCATAACCTAAGAATTAATTAAAAACTCTTTAATGCATTTTTTTCTGGCCGTCTAGGATATTTTCACAGTTACCAACATTTTTACATTATGAAAAACTCAACAGTGTAATAAATGTTAAATGGAAGCTGTTAAATTTCTCCTGAAACTGCTAAATTTTGGAAATGTTAACTGATTGGCTGAGGCACAATCATTATACTTTTATCTGAAGCTCATTTTAATTATTCATCATTTCTTGGCAATAAATAAAAGAACATGGCCCAGACAGGACAGCCACAATAGGTCTACAATTTAGTTGAATAAAAAGGGCAGGATTATAACTCTGCAATAAAATATTAGAGTCATTTTGAGAGTGTTTCTCTAAATGGATTATTTGCATATTTTACGCAGCCAGGCGAGGCCGTTTCCATATTGCGCCTTATGTAAATGTTGACTGGTGTCTTCTTCAGTGGACATCCAGTCTTGCAGGCCACTTGTGCTCGAGGTCTTGCTGCACTTGGGCTGTGTAAAACCTCAGTGCTTCAGTAAATGAGCTGTCTGATGAGCGGCTCTCGGGTTTCTCTAATATCTCTACCACATTGCGCCGCGCCTCCTCCTTTAACCCGAGCAGCCCGGGGGGCGAGATTATTTCAAGATGTGGACTCTCCGCCTCTGCCACGGCCGGTGCTGAGCTCCTTACCCCCGACAAGTAATGCAATACTTAGGTAGGCTATCCCACGTTACTCCCCTCAAATATTCGACAGAGCCTACAGTGAGAAGGATTTCCTTAATTCAAGTCCATGCTTTGCGTAAATTCCTCCAAAAGCATCATTTGTTACCTCTTAAAAACCGCAGCACGAGTCTCTGGAAACCCAAAGCTGTTAAATATTCAGGATGTCCCAAGTTTTAGTCATTATTTTCCCCAGAACAGCCCTAATCAGTGAGAGTGTTTTCATCCTGAGAAAATAAACTTTTCGCCATTTCCCATTAAGATGCTTTAATGGGATGTAGGCCCAACCCAACTCGTTTTGGGCCCGAGTGATTCCACCTCGTTTTGACTAAATTCAAGATGAAACGAAAGGGTATAAATTGATAAATGCAAGAGCTACTTTTCCAGATAGTCCTTCTTAACACCTCAAGGTATGGAAAGAAATATGACATGAAACAGTGACACTGGAGTCCAGAAAATGAGAGGAGAAAAAAAAGAAAAAAGGGGAGGTTCAATCCAAAACACCAGAAAACACTTCATAAAAATGTCATCATCAAAAAGCCCGTATTTCCTATTGGATAGTTTATTTTTTTTTAATATGGAAGAAAATTTAAACGACCACTGACTCACTGATCTTATGCGGGAGCAGATGGTTTTCAGTCTATCTAAATCCAGAGTGCTATTTCAGCTGTATGGACTGGAACAAAGCAGATACTGTTTAAATCAAGTGAGAAATGTCAGATTTAGGGTTTTAGTTTAAGGGGGATTTTGGTGACATTTAATAGGAAAGCTCTCATTGCATTAAAAAAAAACGTAAAATGAAGAACAGAAAGTAATTAAAAACAAATAAATCAATGAATTCACTTTTTTTTTTACGTTGTCTTAAAAATCACATTTTAAAAAACCCCATTATTAATTAAGATATTTACATTAATTTGTATAATCAGCTGTTTTGTCGTCGTTTCTGAATTCACACATCCTAAACGTGGTTTTAATTAAAAGTTGAAAGGGTTTGTTCGAAGATGTGAAAAAAAAAGCAGCCCCTTCTCCCAAAACAAAACACAACTGTTGACATGAGTGAGTTAAATGAAATTGGAGCTGCAATTATCAGCTTAACAGAGTTTCCTGTCATGTTGGAAAATTAGACCTGGTACAAGTGCACTGGGGTTACCCCCCATCAAAATCATTACGCATTTCCTCAGAGGGCCACCTCCACAAATATGCAATTACGGCTTCGGTTTTTACAGTGCTCAGCTCAGTAAACACGCCCCAGGCATATAGATGAACACATTTGTTTTAGGGAAATAATTTTTTTTGCTGCAGGGCTGGTAGAAGTAAACAAACTAGGCGGTCAGACAAACACATAAATAACAAAAACGGCGTCCTGATGGTGGTGCGCCTTCAAATGTGCCTGCCTGCAGGGAGGGGGCGCCACGACAATGCAATCCTCCTGCTTATAAAGTAAGTTCAGGTTTAAGGAAAAGGTTTAAAAGCGATAAGAAGCAGGTGTGTGTGCATGTGCCTGTGTGTGTCCGTGATCTTCGTCGGTCATGTCAGGCCTCATCTGCTCTGCTCATGTTACAAAGTGCTGTTTTTCTCTTTGGGAAATACCGTTTGACCACTGTGGTGTAGACATGATGCTGCCTCCCAGCTGCTGCACCTCTATCCATGTGCATCCCTCTCAGTCACTAAAACTGTCAAGGTCCTCTATAGCAGTGTCATTTCAGCCTGTCTATAACTTATGTTTTGTGTCCTTGCAGCTCAGAATGAACCAGCGCTGATCATTTGCTTTCCCACACTTGCTGCTGGAGTGAACATACCTTCAGTAACAATTATTTTAAGTGGAAGCAAAAGAAAACTGTAGACATTTGTTATCTCACTGCAGTGCATATAAACACCACCAACTACTTCCCGCAGACTTTTTAGTGCCAGAAAGAAGAGCTTTTTTCCCCGAGCAGAGGCTTGGCCAGTAGTGGTGGGTCTGAATAAGCAGACTGGTACCCGCTGACCCTTGCCCTCTCATTAGTGGGACGTGGAGCTGTGGAGTACCGTGCTCCCCAGGTCATGTTACATATGGCTTGCAGTCTGCTGCGCTGCATTAAATGTCAGCTTTGAAACCATCTGAAAGATCAGAGGTCAGTGTTTTTAATAAGGCCAGAGTTCTGGGGGAGTTCCCTGCTTTTACTGCGCACTCAAGAAAGTTTTATGTTGCATGTTTAAAATTGTGGATAAAATGATCTACTACTATTACAAAGACATTAAAAAGTCTTAATTTTCACACATAATTCAAGCAGTAAATGTAAATAACTTTGATAAAACTCTCTAGAAGTAATCCGTATCCTTCTATCCTCATATAAAAATGCACTGCCTGCTTCTTCTCTGTCTAATTTATAGGCACAATACAAAGGTAGAATTTGGAGTTTTCTCCAGCCCCCCTCCCCGTGAGACCCACAGACCATGGGCTCCTGCTGCGAATGGGATATTGTTCTGGGCTCCAACAAAGCTGTTTTCACCCTCTTCAATATTACAGGAGGAGTTACCTGATACCTGACAATCAGCTAATCCACTGCCCATGGCGACGAGGTCACCTGTGCACAGGTAACTTTATCCCGGTTGCCTGCCTCTCCCTCCCTTTCCCGCTAGTCTCTCCCATTTTTCTCTCTCTTTCTGTGCCTTCACAGTGAGCAAAGACAAACAGCCTCTGTTTATTTAGGTCATCGGTTAGATCACATATAACTCTTCCAGCCAGTATCCACTGAGAGAACAACGTCTTTAATCCACCACAGACATGCTGCGAATAAAATAAAATCCCCTGCTGTTCGTCCATTTGTTAAACTTTGTCTGAATCTTATCTCTCTTCTTGCTGGTTTGGTTGGGTGCCCACTGAGGGAACAAGTATTGGGTGGAAACTCATGAATTCACAGAGGATCCATGCAAGCCAGCAGAGGGGTTTATTTTTTTTCTGTGTGCAGATTGAGTGTTTGTGACTGACAGCTCCTCAGATTCATTCCTCCACATGTTGGAAATAGAGGTAGCCGAGGGAAGCGGAGGGGGTTTGTTCGGCCTTCGTTCAGGGGAAAAGCCCGTTGGATTGGGCTGGGCTGTGGGGAGCTGCAGACCCCCCACCCAAAAGGAGCTTTACCTCTGGAAATCTCATTGCTGTTTATTTGAATTACAGGGGCTGAGATGAGAAAAGGAGGGCTAATGAACTCCAGGTTGCCAGGCATGTGCAAACGATCACTGCAGGTTTGCAGAGAGCAGCACCAGGCTTGGTGGATTACTGCATGCCAGCTTTCCCATCCTCCCAGTTCAGCTGCATAGGCCTCCGAAATATTGGGGAAGAATATGCTTTTTATCTGATATAAACTTCAAATTATTATGGACATGTTTTATCAGTAAAATGTCAAAGATCAGCTCATAACTTTAGTCATCATGTGAATTCAGAGGGTTGCTGGAAAGAATTAAAAATACCTGTGTATGTTTTTATAAATATAAACTTTTATTGCAGTATGGAGATTTAGAAAAATACATTCACATAATTTCAGATAACAAACATATAATTCAAACTAAGTTTTAAAAAAAAAAACAAACAAAAAAAAAAACAAATGACCATCAGATTTTCTTTTCACCCATGACTTCTTTTTGGTGTATGACAATAAAGCTCTGAGCATAGTTCTGCTGAAATGTCCTTTCAGATTGATGGGATCATATCACGAATCTAGACAAAGTAAAATCTTACAACTCTATTCCGACTATAGGAAGATGTGTGATGCACTGATATTTGTGCTTGATGTGTGTTGGCTGTGAGGCTGAAATGTGCTATTATGGTCATGTATGACAGCTAGGAATTAGACTCCTGTTGTGAAAAGCACTGGACACACTTGACAAATGGGCTCCACATTCTCTTCTCTTTGCCTCATCTGACACCCAACAAATGTGCCGGCAGCAGCAGCAGCAGCAGCAGCAGTGGTGGCGGCGACCGTGGTGGTGGTGGTAAATCTCTCAGGCTGCGGCGTCGCTGTCAAAAGCTACGGCGGAGCTGCTTACAGTGTTATTCACAAAGCAAAAGTAAAAGGCACTAGTGTCCAAAACCTTATGACTCCATGCAATCCCTCTCCACCTTAAAGGCAAGACTACACTCTGTCCCTTTGTTCCTTATACATTTTAAAGCATTCACACTGCTGTTTGCATCTGGCTTTATATAAAAATATCATTCACAATTACTGACATTTGGAGAGACACGTCAAAATGAAACACAATATAGAATAGCTTCATCACATCTAGTTAACGCACTATGAGCTGCAGCATAATAAACAACACATGATGAACAAACATGTGGACCAAAAGCGTGATCTTTGTTTCATTCATAACTGGGTCTCACGTGTTGCCAGTTGATGATGAGGCTTGAAATAGGAGTCGTCGTTGAAAGAGTGTGTATTTGTCGAGGTGTGTGACGCTGACAGATCCTCCAACATGAAGGCTGTTGGAAACATGTACATTGTAATGTCATCATGGTAGTGCAAATGCCAAAACAGACCAATGCCATGTATATTTTAAGTAGCAAAAAGGCACATATGTCTTTAAGTCTAGTTATGAACACCCACCACGCTAAAACACTACTAGTTCATTTGGTATGATACAGTATAAAGCAGAAACGCAGGGTTTTGCAGTGACTTGAAAGGCATTTAAAGAATTTAAGGTGCTTACTGAAGGACACTTTTTCAGCAGCTTTATGTGAATAATGACGTATTATTCCCCGTACATGTATACAGTCCTTCAGTAAAGCTGTCGCTGTTTAACTGAGCATTTTCACTGAGACGCTCTCCCTCTTCCCTCCATCGAATGACCTTTTTGGTTTGACCCAGATGACGCATTTAGTTTGGAGGAACATCCTGGTCACATGACTTGAGGCATTCCAGCACCTGCTTCTGCAGATCAAATCCACTCAACAGGAAGTAGCAGGTGTTGTCTATAAAAATGTACATTTAAACATGGCTCAAACACATACAGTGACTTCTTCTATTAGCACGTAACAGTCGTAATGTTTAGTCTTATTATCGAGGCTTTTAAAACATGTCAGGGAATTTTTATTTTTACGGCAAATTGATAATGCCCACCCACAGGACTTCTCTGACTAGAGTGCATTGTAAAATTCAACTGAACACAACATCTGCAAATAATTTAACATTTAAAAGATATGATGGTAAAAAAAAAAGAAAAAAAAAAACAATCCACACACACTCACACTAAAGTAAAAAGATTCACCATATCACTGCTTGGGTGGACATGAGTGCTTCTGCAGGGGGATAGTTTTGAGGTTAAAGGTCAGCCATGTCCTCGTCCATCTGCACTGTCTGTAGTTTGGCTAGCTCCTTCCCCTCCACAGCCTCCATCTCCCCACAGATTGCTCGCACCATCTCATTCACGCCTCCCGAGCCCGACCCGTCCACCTTGCTCTCTGAAAGGTTCATGTAATTACTGTTTAAGCCGGAGCCCATCAGGTGTGAGGACGGGGCCCCTCTGACCTCGTGGCCCCCTAGGTAGTCTGTGGGCTGGAGGTGGTGGCTGTTCGGGTCCGTTTGGGCCATGAGGGGCGTGCTGACAGTGAGGGTGGTGTACACCTCTGGTTCAGGGCTGGATGAGCTGACGGCCGAGACCTCCGTGGTTGAGGCGGGACCTTGGCTGGAAGGAACCTCCTCTGAGTTGGGGGTGGTGTAGCTGATCTGACCGCTGGGGTCTAAGTGGAGTCCGTGGTGGTACGAAGAGAAGACGCCCCCCTCCAGAGGCTCCTTCTTGATGGACGGCTGATTGGTGTTGCCCAGGCTGTAGAGGACTGTGCTGTGGTGCAGCGATGACATGGTCATCTTGTCCTGCTGCTGGAACGAGTTGTCACTGGCGGAAGATACTGCTACATTGTTCAAAGGCATGGTACCTGTGGAAATACATCAATAGATCAATACATACAGTATATCTGTCTCCAGTTTCATTAGATCACATCCCTCTGCTGGATGTCACTTCACACAGTATTATATGTTCCAGCTAGAGCAGACCTTGCTGTTGTGCGTCTCATTCCCTTTGTGCTTTATGTTTGACCCTGTGGTGCCCCACAAAAACAATTCAAAAGCCTGCCAGGAGCCGACTGAAAGCTGCAAATTTTCTGTTTTCCTTATTATTCATCCGGGTGTACATTCTCTGTTTTATGTCAGTGTAAGTGCTGTAATGGCTCATTCCCTGTTAGTGCATTTCATGGCCTCTGATTGTCTGAAACATATTTCCCTCCTCTGCTGCTCTGGAGATCAAGAGTGCAATGATGATGAGTGATGGTGACTTCAGAACTGGTTTTATTCTTCTCGGGGGTTTTCTCAGGACCACCTCTTATGTGTGTGTGTAGCATGTGCAGCCCTCCCTGTTTCTGTGCTCTGTGTTATGTGTAGTATCAGCCCTTTGGGCTATGGCCCAGACGCAGACAAGCCAAGAATAAAGCAGCTCAGATATATTAGATGGACGTAGTAGAGACCTGTTGACAATCCACCAAGGACATGCAGCACTAGAACATTTAAGGAGGGTAAAGGGCATCATTGACT
The DNA here is from genome assembly GCA_029814465.1 of Ostorhinchus cyanosoma. Lineage (NCBI taxonomy): Eukaryota > Metazoa > Chordata > Actinopteri > Kurtiformes > Apogonidae > Ostorhinchus > Ostorhinchus cyanosoma. The sequence continues at coordinate 2,573,608 of JAPTYQ010000016.1, read as the reverse complement.
GTCAACTACTATCAAATTATGAGTTACAGGCAGTAAACACGGTCATACTTTTTGATATTAGGTGAAGGTAGAATACTTTGGTTACCCTAATGCAATAATATGTTTAATTTGAGCCTTTCCAAGGTCTTAAATGCTGCAATAAGGGACAGCATTTTATTACAACAAAGTCAGTTAGTAGATTTACCTTATTGCTAAACAAGTTAAATGAACAAGAATTGACTCAATATGTTTAATCATTATCTTTATTACTAGACAATATCATCTGAATGAGCTCAGCTGCTTTATTAAAATATGGTTTGAGGTCATGACTTTATTATTAATGTTATTATGGCAACAATGAATAACAAAGTATGCAAGTCTTAAGTTTTAATAAGTGTAGTATCCTCTTCTGTTTTCAGACCCACCTTGTTGTGCGATTGTTGAGGAAGAGGAGGCAGAAGAGAGCTGAAGAGGAGGAAGACCTACGTCGCTGTTGAGCAATGAGCTGCCATCATTGTCTGAGACTCCACTCGGTACCTGGACCAGGCTGTATCCTCCCAGCTGGAGCGCACCTGATGCAGAACTAAATGTCAGCACTGAGGAGCCCCCGTTCTGTGGAGCCATGGTGTGAACCTCCTCTAGTTTCACCTCTGATCCGTTCACACAGCCCGAGTAGGAGGCGTACTGCAGGGTTGAGTCCTCAGCAGAACTACCCAGTCCTTTTTCCTGTCCTGCCTGCATCTGCATATCAACTCCAGAGCCACCCAGCAGCACCCCTCCTGGTGGCCTCAGAGGGTTGAAGGACAAGGGCTGGATGCCCAGATTCAGTCCGTTGAAGAGGATGTTTCCAGGTGTGTGGAGATAAGAGGAGCCACCGTTGTGAAACACGGTGGACGAGGTGTTACTGGTCACTAGACTTCCGTTGTAGAGGCCGCCGCTGTTGGATCCAGGGGGCATCTTGATATCCCCAATCTGTTGGATGACCACCCCAGTGTCCAGAGACCCCGTCTGAATAGGGAGGGTCCCATGGGTGATCACACCATCTGAGGAGTTGGAGAGCGGTCGAGGAGACAACTCCTCTTGGCCTTTGCTCGACTCATCCTCTGTGCTGTGGTTTCCATCAGATTCACTGTGGAAAGAGTGGATTCATGTGAAGTTGTGCATCATAAAGTGAAAAGAGCAATAAATAAGTCTTTAGAAGTTGGGAAAATATAGTTATAAAACGTGAATTGTCCTAATATAGATATATTTTGTATTAATCAGGTTTGGGATATAAACAAGTTTCTATTTCAATGAGGTAAAAGGACTTTTTTTTTTTTATCTTTCTCTGCCTCTCCTAAAGAAAGACCCATTTTAGCTGTGATATCACATCTTTGAAGAGCAGCCTGCGTTGTGAACTTATAGCATTCTTACCTCATGGAGAGCTGCACTGACAACAACCAACCAGCATCAACAACCGTGCAACCATTTGGCGCAATAAATTCTGGTGTGACAAAATGCCAGCACTCATGGCGTGAAAAAAACAACTGGCTGAGGGGTTTTTATCTGAGCTGCTTCGATTTAAAATAGCGCTTGTAATAAAAGTTAAATATTTTCAGCAAGAGGCAACGTTCAAAAAACAACTAGACGAATAACAAATACCGTTAGGAAATAAACCTCTCCTCTGTCTCTGTCTCTTTCTTTTTTTTTATTTTTAAAGAGTGATCCAAACAGCTGCACCCTTCCACCACTAACAGACTGTCTCACCCCCCCCCACACTTTCATGAGAAGAAATAAAGACAGTGGTTGTTACAACTCTGAAGAGTCAAGAGTCACGTTTTGCAAGCACATTGTTTAAGAATAACCACAGCGATTTGGAGAGTCTCTATAATGGTGCGTCTGTGTGAGAGACAGAGACAGACAGAGGGGTCACCTCCACCAGGTGCGCCAGCTTTGTTCACTGTGAGGGCAACATGAAAGTCTGTTTGTGTGGAGGATTATGAAATGAAACGCAGGAGCCGGTGGAAGCTCTGAGGGGCTTTTGGTGTGAGAGGGGGGAAAAAAGTGAGGATGAAAAATGATTTATGTGTCGGGACAGACATGCGCTGCTGTGTTTCTCTGTTAAATTCAGTCTGAGTTCGTGTTTACGCACAGAAAGAAAATCGCCCTTTTAAGTCATTCATCAAACTCCTTCTCCTCATTTGTTTCACAGGCAAATGCTTTGGACGTGTGGAAGTTACTGTGTTATTTTGTTGCCTATGGTTTCCATGCCCCTTAGCACCAACACACTTGAAACCGGATCTGAATGGCAACCGCTTCATATTTCAAAACATTAAAAGCGTGCTCCAAATCCTTTTACGCATACTTTTTGGTTTCTTATTTTATAAACAGTTAATGGTTCACACAGTAAAAGTTAGACGTGAATCGGACGGTGCGAGAATAAAATAGACAGAGTGGCCTGTTGTCATTCACAAACTGAGTGTAAATGGTTGTAAACTACAAGGGCAGCTTCGTCCTTCCACAGAGAAAAATGGGATTCTAATTACTTTGCGAAAGTCATTCAAACTTCATTTTAACGCCACTGTTACGCACAGAGCAAGAAGAGTTTCATGCGTTTTCATGGTTTGGGGTTAAATGTTTGTCTGTGTCCTGTCCTTTCATAGTCTCACCTTTTTGACTGTGCCTCGGACGGGTTTCTGTCTCTCTGTCTTCTGTTTTTAAACCAGTTGCTGACCTGGGTCAAGGAGAGTCCTGTGATCTTGGCGAGATTTCTTTTCTCGGCAGGAGAGGGGTACCTATTCTGATTATACAAATCCTTCAGCGCGTTTCGGGACCTCTCCTTGAAACAATACACCGTCTCCTCGCCGTCCCAGATAGTCCTAGGGAGAGGGTACTTTCTCCGGATTCGGTACTTATCTACGGCGCCTAAGGGTCTTCCCCGCGCCTTCTCCGCCTCGGTGTACCGGGCCTTGTACCACAGATCTTGCAGAAAGGTGTGGTTGGACGGACTGAAACTGTGGTTCTCCAGAATACTGTACAGCTCCTGATACCGAGCCTGGTGAAAAGCAACGAGGGCTTGGGCTTTTAAGATGCTTTCGTTGCCGCGTAATAAGTCACTCTGTGGCAAGGACCACAAGAACCTGGCCAGCCGGTCCACATTGCCTCCCTGCTGCAAAGCCTCGCAGACACACGCCACTTGCTCTGGAGAGAAAGCCAGAGAGGAAGCGGCGCTCACCAACAACTCCGTGCGCACCGCGTCCGTGTTTGGAGTTGTGCGCTCCATGGACAACTCCGCCGCGTCCAGCGCCACAAGCTTGATGCACTCCCGCTTATCCACCTCCTTCACATTTTCCCTCTTGATGTCATTTGCTGTTGTGACTTCTCCGGCCGAAGAAGAAGACATTTTTTTTGTTCAAGCCTTCCCTGGTAAAGTCACTCCTCCCAGCTCGATCAGGTTACCTCCTCGCCATGCGAATGCGATCGGATATCTGACAGCAGCTGTAAGTAGATATCTCTCTCCCCTTTTCCTTCCAACGTGACTTTTACTCTGCGGGGACTGGAGCTGGAAGGAGACACACTGGGGTCTATCTGCTGGAGAGCCACGCTATTGGCCGCCGTGGGTCCCATAAGGGAGGAGCGAGCGGGATCCAGACACGAATGTTTGGTTTCCAGCTGTCACTCATATAACTTCAAGTATATTCCCGTAGCTCACCTGTGCAAGGTGAGTGCTTTTGAAATCGTGGGAACGGGATATCCTTGTTGTCTGTATTGTCGGGAGCTGAGTTGGCTTTATGAAACCTGCATAAAGCATTCGAACCTTTCCATGTGGAGCCACTGAAATCCAAGGGGGAAATAAGTCCATGGGAATGTGATTCTTAATTCAATCTAAAATCGATTCAGCAAATTTAAATCATCTCACATAACATAATATTAAATAAGACTTGAGTTTAAGATTAAATTTGTTAGAAATTGGTTATACTCCACTGAAGTTTTTCCTCTGTGATTCCCCGGTAGCGCACACAACTCTCACTTCAATTTTCTTCATTAATACCAGAATGCAAAATTTCACCTAAGACAATCATAAAATCTTCACATTTTTAGTAATAACTATCATGAGAAAGCTGTAATATTTCAAGGTCCAAATGGTGAATGGCTTTCAGTGTTGCCAATGTCTCTCAGAGATCCCTATGAAATCAGTCCAAGCATCATGAACCTATAAACGGTGTAAGATCAAGTAGTATTATACTAGTTTTAGGAGCCCATTGACGTGATTATCTGTATCTTATTATAGCTTTATATCCCTACTGTGAGACACCACATAAATGCGTTGATATTTCTGTCCCTTAAAACAAAGACTATCTATAGACTAGTTCAAGATATTTTCTTCTCCTAAATATAGGCTATAGAATTTAATTTGATATTTAAATAACTTTTTTTTTGCAACTTCAAAGTGAGATTAGATTATTAAACTATTAAGACCCATTAACCTGACATTATCTCAATACAACAGTTGTAGCCAGGTTTCAAGCCAGGGTACAAAATAATTTATAGTCAAAGTTTATGTTACTAATGGGTAGCCTATTAATATATGTTAATAAAGGACATCCTACTAGAGCCTTCTTTGAAGCTTATTAATCAAAAAAGAACCCTGAATTAATTATTCATCTCACGCAACTACACATTTAAAACATTGTGTGAAGCCCTCGAAAATAAGGTCTAAGGATATGATAATAATAATAAGAAGAAAAAGACTACTCACGGTTTGATCACTACTCATAGGGTTAATATATAGGAACCATTGTCATTGACGGAGTTTCCCGTCGGACCGCATTCAGCGTTACGTAGCGGTGCTCGTCTTGCTACCTGAGAAGAGAGCGGCTAGTTGTTGACATTCTCTGTAGCTTTTTATTTTATTTTCACACAACAGAAATGGACGACCAAGGCTGTCCGAGATGTAAAACAACTAAATACAGAAACCCGTCGCTGAAGCTGATGGTGAACGTCTGCGGACACACACTGTGAGTATTTCCATCTGAATGCACGAAGAGAGCAAAACTGAAGCCAATTCAGCCCCTAAAAGAACATCTAACTCTGCAGAACAGCTCCCAAACACGCCCTTAAAGCAGGCATTAAGGTCCAATATGAAACTATGTACACAGTTGTTAAGCAGTTATCGTTATCTGTGACGGCTGTATATTTATATATCATATTGTTCCAGCTAGCTGATTGTAGTTTGCTTTGCTAATGTTGCTCGTGCCAGTGTAAACCCTAATGTTATTATAACTCAGAAAACATACAGGACCTGTTTGTCTCCCAAAACGAGTGTAAATAATACTCTTCTTCCTTCTGACAAACCTGCTGCTCTGTTGTCACATTAGTTATTTCGCCTCCCCAGTTTAACCCATTTAATAAATGCTCTTCAGTATAAAGAAAGCCATTTGACAAAATTACAAGGTCAGTGCATGTTTTTGTGGATTATCTTAGCCTGGTAGGACTGCTTTGCTGAATGCAAAATGGCCAATGTTTCGACTTGGTTTAATTTATCAGTCATGTTGTCTCTTCATTTTATGGATTTGACCTCTACTCATAATTCTTCTAATTAATAATTTTCCAATAAGTGAAAACTTGGCTAGTTACCAAAAACGTTGATGTTGCATAGGACAAATCCAACAGACAATCTTACTAATTTGAATGGTTAACCTCTGGAGCAGTGGCAGTCAAATTGCAGATCCAGGGGTCAAAGGTATTTAACAAAAGTTTCTCATATTATTCTAAAAAATATTTTATTTTCAGATAAAACTTGCACATTACTCCTTTAACAATATGAAACAATCAACAGCAAGGATGTTTTTGCAGTTCTGTTAGTAGTGTTATTTTTCCTTTTATACTTATACACATTTTAATTTAAATCAGTTATCACAAGCCATGCAATTGCCTTGACTTATTTTATCTTTTGGCTACACATCCTGTACGTTAATACACTACTTTATTCAGTTATGCACCACCCTCATGTCACCAGTCAATAAGACTATTTTGCTGTGCATTTCACAAATTTAACCTTGTCAGGTGTTCAAACACCTGTGATTTAAATTGTTATGCACATTCCCTATGAGTATCACAGAGTTTTAGCCTGATGAGAGCATCTTTTCGACCCTGTCTGTTTATTGACTGTACCATCAGGAAGTGGCTGTGCTTTGTCATCAGGTCAGCAAACTCATAACTCACAGCCACTGTCTGGATGCAGAGGCTACACATAGAAAATTAAAATGATTCTGCAATGAAGCAATTTGGAGGGATGTCCTAGCTTAGGTCACCTTGGATTTGTTCCTCTGAGTCGGTACAATGGTGAATTTATGCATCACTTGGAATCACTCTCCAACTGGATGAATATTTTCATCAGTGATGTGTTTAGCATTGTATTTGCCACTGGACGCCCTTAAAAGTTGTTAGATACATGTATGTAGGCCTGTTCAGTGATATATGTAACATGTTATAATTTCCCAGTTGCTGCTTTTCATTTTCTATGGAGAAAAAGGTTAATGAAAAATAAGGCATAGAATCACAGGTGCATAAGAATAAGACAATAAACAGTATGAATTTATACAATGTTCATTCACTCTGTTTTTTTCCGTTTTAACAAATCTTTTTATAGCATTTCTAGACATTTTAAAATGATCATTAGCTACAGGTATGATTGGACTGTGTTCAGTCATTTGCTTTCTATGAATGGCCACTGCACTGACCAAGCCTCCTGTCCTCATGATGCACTGCCTGACCAAACGTCTTAACTGTTAGCTCACCTCTTACTTTGAACCTGAAATGGCAGATGTAGTCATTTTATATTGCTGTGCCAAATGTCTTTGATGTTTTTATTTCTAATAATACAATTATTTGAATGGATGTTAAAACTTATTGTGCAGAAATAGGCTACATCTGGAATCTATATGTGTTCTACAGTTATAAAGCACATCAAATGGAAGGTTTTTTTGTTTTTTTTTAAGGATCATTCACGGATACCATCCTGTGTAAGCAACCATGCTCTGTGGCCTCAGCATTTTTTGACTATGCTGCTGGCTGGCAGGTATTGTAGGTCACAGGCCAGGACAGAGCACCATAGCAGCCTGAGATATGACACAGTGCCAGTTCTGCTCTGTCTTTACTTGTGTTTTCATGTGGTTTGTGGACGTACAGAAAAGATAATGAGCTTTGTGGTGAAAACAAGAGAATCCAGCTCTCATTTGTCTGTAGTGCAGTTTTGCTGTTTCTTGCACATGGAGGAGATGCAGGCAATGTCACCAAAGGGTGGTGGTGGTGGTGGTGGGGAGGCCGCTCTGCTGAGACAGAGCCCTGTTTACCCTCCTATTACCACCCCCTTCTCTGACCTGCTGACAGCTGCAGATGGGGGAGATAGGAGCCTGGAGCTCCAAGCGGGACAGGTGAGAGAGGGAGGAGTGAGGAGCACTCACTCAGCGACAACAGCCCAGGGACACAGAGATGGCAGCTACTAGAGATCTGCCAGCTCACTTTAATGTGTGTGTGCTTAGCAGTACAGTGTGGCCTCAGTGGTCCCACTTTGACTACTGACTGCAGACACACACTTTCAATGGTGTCATGTAGAGAGGGCACACTTCAGAAGAAAGATGGCAAATTGACTCTAAAAGTCTCCTCCCTCCCTTTTAGACATTCACCTCTTTGCTCTGTAGTTACACAGGATTTCCCCTATGGAGACTTCTGTTGTGTGGTCCATTTATGGGGCAGGGGGCAAGCTACGCCCCACTCCTCGTCCTGTGTTGATGAATGGGCTCTTTGTGGGCCTGTGGAAACAAGCTGGATCCCTCCATCTACCTCCATATGGCTAGGCCTATACATCTCCTGTAGCCTGGGGCCACAGTGAACATCTGCCTCTTCTAGTGTTCACAAGAGCAGGGGCTCCTCGTGTTCTGAAGCGCCAACTGGACAATGCAGATGTTTCTGTCCATCTTAGAACTTTCGTTTTCATTTTGTGGCTTAATGTAAGCCACGCTAAACCGACACGCTTGTAACATAGTCCTCGGTGATGCTTCATGTGTGCTGTATCTCAGGTTTGAGTGGCTGTTATACTTGGCAGGTTGTGCTTGTTTGATTCATATCTGACACGCTGTGAGTAAACATCTAAACTCCATGGCGCTGCAGTTTCACTTTAAACTGCCTTTTTTTTCATGTTAAATCCTGCTGATGAGTTTAAATGCCTTTTCACTCATTGATGACACTGGAAACATTAGATGTGTTTATTTGAAGTTTAGTCCCAGGTATGATCTGGTTTTTTAAGTATCAAGAGTTCAGAAACTGGGATTTCTAACAATCTAACAAAGATTCCAGTATCCCAGTTGTACATATCCAGCTTATCCTGGTTTTTAATTGGGTTATTGTTAGCTAATTTTACTGTATAGGGGTGTATGAATAATAATCTTCCATTATGTTTCATGTAAACACCAGATCATGAACAGGATCAAAATCAGTTTAAATCATCAAACTGGGACATATGTAAACACAGTCATTGTTCCATCTCTGAGAATTTTTTTCTGGGCCGCAGTGTCTTGGAAAGAAATGACTCAACCATACCATTAGTGACGTAGATTGAAAAATCTGCCTTTTTCCTCCCAACTTTGCTATATTTTATTACGAAAACTGTCATCGCTCAAAAGCAGATAGAGACATTTGGAAACCAGATGTCCTCCACTTTTGTGAAGGTGGTCAAGAGCGAGAAGGTGAATTCCTGTGGAAATAAAGCTCCACAGAGACTTAATTAAAAGAGTGTACTGTGCAAACGTTTATCCAGGCCCCCCCACCCCATCAGAGGAGATTTAGAAACATTCCCATTGTCTTTAGTATATACTCCTCAGTTGAGTGTGACTGATGGGTAAACGCCTACCTGCATAAAGGTGTGATTAATGGTTACGCTCAGGGTTGTGCCCTCAGGTAGGTCTGCTGGTTGCCACAGTGCATGAAGCAAACCTTCCTGTTTGAACCCTGCTTTGTCTGACATTCCCCAAGATTATAAAAAAAAACATTTTTTACTTTTTGCGCAATATTAGTTACTGTTTTAGGGATGTTGCTCTTTACTCAAGTGAGAGTAGTGATTCATGGTTGCTAATACCAGGAACCAAAGGCTGCCTGAAAAACTCATCATGACTGTTTTGTACTGCTACATTTTTGTCCTGGAGAGTAGTCTTCTCCATTAAGAAAATTTATAGGGGTTATTTAGATCAGAAGCTGTGATTTGGCTTAAACATCTACATCATACAGCTTCCTTGCATTTGGCAGGAAGCATAAATGTATTTTCAGGCAGAAAAAAGGATTTGCATGAGTGTTTTTCTTTTACTTATTGTATAACTAAAGGTTGATTTTTTGAACAGTTGAGTTTACAATTCTAAAATTTAACAATTTACAATACACTGTACTATTGTCCATCTGTCGTTTTCCAGCATTCCCAAATTACATAAGACTCATTCTTATAATGATAGCCTCCACTGTAATTTACCGAGCTGGAGTTTATCATATTATGCAACGTGGCAGAATAACTGAGGTCTGTTGAAAAAACAATAAAGCACATGTTTTTCCAGTGCAGACAGACACTCCACTGATGGGGTGTCAGACTAATTTCCTCTTGTCTGAGAGTGGGAGGCAGCCTAATCGACATTCCAATCATAATCTCAGCCATCTTTGAGCACTCAGAGGAAACATTCATATGCCCCATTATCACCCACGGGGCCTTATGATTACTCACAGACATTAAAAACACAAATTTGTCCGCAAAGAAGTGTATTTCAGCAGCCACGTATGCCCTGCATATCCTGACTTTCAGCCCGGCCTGAGGAGAGTCACCTCTGAAAACATCCAACTCAGCTCATAGCATTTTCTATGTTGTTGCCTTCTCTTTTCACAGATGTGAAAACTGTGTGGAGATGCTGTTTGTGCGCGGCTCTGGCAACTGTGTGCAGTGCGACACGCCGCTGAGGAAGAGCAACTTCCGCGTGCAGCTCTTTGAGGACCCGACAGTAGATAAAGAGGTGGAGATACGGAAGAAGGTGCTGAAGATGTGAGTGAATGGAGTCGGGCAGTGCGAGGGGTGCGGCTCTGCGTGTTTATATGTGATCCCACACCTCCTCCCACTTCTTAAGTCACCTTTGTCTTTCTCATTACCGTGTTTGTTTTGTAGACAATGAGTCTCTCCGGGGGTGGGGGGCTCAAATGGGAAGGCTCTTTCCCTGCCAGGTTTTTACTTCTCTGCCCCTCCCTGCTTTCTCTCCCCCTCTCATCTGTTCTGTAATAGCTCCTTAATTGACATCTAATGTGTGTCTATTAGGCAGCACACAGACATGCTATTATAAAAAGGTTGATTTAATGGAAGCTATTAATGTCAGTGCATATTTTCTTTCATCAGGTTTTAATATTTGTATCATCAGTTTTGTTCTCCTTCTGCAGATACAACAAGAGAGACTTTGACTTTGCCAGCCTGAGAGAATATAACGACTACCTGGAGCAAGTGGAGGATATAGGTATGAACGGTTGAAAACAGGAGAGATACTTAGAACTGGTGTAATGATTTCCCCCTCTTCTGTACAGATGGATGTGTAACAAACATTACAGTCAGCCAGGGTTAATGACGAGAAAAGAGCTCCGCTAATACATCTTGATTGATGCACATCATGGGTATTGAGCTCTTAACAAAGGGAAAACTGGAGCCTTGTTTAGATTATAGTTAGGATAGGATTTGCAAGGATTTGTTGACATAGGTTCAAACCTCACCACCACCTTAACCTTCAAGTTAGATGTATTAGTGCAGCGTTAATGCTTTTTCCCCGGGACCCACTTTTTATGACAATAAAATGAGACCCGATTCACTGTAGGCCTGACCTTTAAACAATTTCGAACAGCAAATTTGTGCATAGATGAACAAATATGACCATTTTTATTTACATCTGCATTGTGCCTTATAAAATTAGCTTAAATAACAAGTTATCTTGAACAGATATGTTTGGTAAATCACAACTTTGTTTTGCTATTCAGTAACATCAGTAATGTGGCTTTTTGCGTTTTCACCTCCCAGCAAGAGGATTCTTGGTTTGATTCAGTAGTTTGCTCCCTGTCACATGGATTCCACCAGTTTTCCAGATTTTCCGAAATACATTGTCAGGTAAAGTCTCTTGTCAGTGATCTTGACTAAGATAGTGGTGTCTGAGTTGGTCCCAGTGCACCGCATAGTGGCAGTCAACTGCTCTTTGTGGACTAGGATGGGTCAAATGCAAATAATGAATTTTCCTGTGCTTACAATTAAAAACAAAACAAAGCTAAACAAAAAAAGGAACTTTAAAAGCAAAAATCTTTGTTATTGAAAATACACACGCCTGAAAAACTCTGAGATCATATTAATGCATTTATCAGGCATTTGTTTTTCATTTCCTGTTTTCATTTAAATACTTTAGATATGAATCAGGCATAAATGCATTTAGCAGAGTTAACAGGTTCTCATTTTGTTCCTGCAACTTCCTTTGGTGACGCAGACAAAACCTCCTGTGTCCCACCTGTGGGTCACGATCCGGTCTTTGAGAATAAATATATTTGAGGATACAGTATGTTCCTTTGGTCCATTCCAACACCTCACAGATGATCTATCTCACTTAAGTCAAGAAAAATCTTGACTAACCAGATTTTTTCAGGCTGTTCCTTTCCAGCAAATGGAATGTTCTGCATGTCATCAGCATCACTTTATGCCCCTTTCCCTGCACTTCTTCTAGATGTATTTGTTATCTTTGGAAAGAGTTGGAATAGATTTTAAAATAATGGGTCTGTGGTTTTGCTCTGTGCTTGACTCCACAACATTGGTGTGTTGTAGTGGACCTACACAAGATTGAACTGATGAAGTAAGAGTGGTTTGTTTCTTATTCATTTAGTTTACAACTTGACAAACAACATTGATGTGGAGAACACCAAGCAGAGGATGGAGCAGTACCAGAGAGAGAACAGAGATGTCATCCAGAGGAACAAGGCTAAGCTTGTATGCAAAAAAACTGTATTTACATTAAAAATATAATTTGTGATACTAAAGGTCATTTAACTTTTTCCTGTTATTCTTTTTACTGAGCCAAGGACCTTGTAGCATTTCAAGCCTGACGAGGCACTCATACTCAGTAGCATTAATTTTGTAACTTACTTTTTGTTTTACCCACGTGTTGCTCTCTCAGACACGAGAACAGGAAGAGCTGGAGGAGCTGCTGTTGTTGGAGCAGCAAGGTAATGAGCAGCGAAGACTTGAGGTGCTGCAAGAGGAGCAGAGGCAGCTACAAGCCAAAAGGAAGAACAAGCAGGCTCTGCTGGATGAACTGGTGAGACCCGCAAAGTACATGTTCATGTGTCTACAGAATGAAAACTTTCATGATGCAAACAGATGACCAATGTGCAGGCATACTCTGGCAGATGTTCTTGTTTAGTGTACACATTAATACACACATTAACACACACACCCTCAGCCTGAGGGTTCATGGTTGTGACATCATTAAGAGCTTATTA
>JAPTYQ010000016.1:2533749-2547690 GCA_029814465.1 Ostorhinchus cyanosoma | reverse complement strand
GGTGGTTGGGGGGGCAGTGTCAGCAGTTCAGTGGTCCAGAAGGACCAATGCTGGAAAGGAAGGACTCTGCCACAGAGATAAATGAGGCTCGGTTCAGTGTGGAACACCAGTCCCACTGGTGCAGGCCACAGGCAGTGACACAGACAGCCCAGCACAGACAAACCACAACTCCCAAGATGCAATGTGCTGTTAAGTAAAGCAAGGAATAGTGCTGACACTTCTGCGCAGTTGGCAGTTTGTGTGATTCAGCTAAGTTTGAGGTTTTGTGCATGCAAGCTCAGATAGACGATGAAGCTTGCACATGCACACTGACGGTGTCCCCTAAACCTGGTATATATTTTGTGTCACGCATACTCAGACTCACCCCTGTTATTGCAATCCCAGCATTCTGGCAACAATGGAAGCTGTGTGATGTGGTAAATATTCACAAGTGTGTGAGCAGAGGAATGAGAATGCAGACAGGGTTGAAAGGGTGAAAAGTGACTCCTCTGTGTAGAGCTGGACCGATCTCCAGTCCTGTGACCTGTGAAGGCAATATGCTTAAATGTGTGAGTAGATATGGATGTATAAGGGGAGGTGGATGAGGTGAAAGGGTTGTGAGGGGGCAGGTACTTATTTTAAAACATGGCTGTTTGTCTTGGTCAAGGCCCACGGTGACAGCAGCACCACTGGTGATTTATCTTGGACACAGGCATCAAGTGAGACTGAAGAGTTGAGCTCTCACACCCCCTCCCTGGTGGCCTCAGGACCTCTGAGGCTGCTCTCTTGCACAGGATGTCCAGTCAATGCAGGACTCACTGGAGCCGTGATTTTTTTTTTTTAATTTTTAACTTGCTTTTTCCCTTCTGTGCTGCTCTCTTTCTCCTTCTTCTGTCTCAGTGTGTCGTTTTCGCCTTGTCCCTTTGCCCCCCAAAAAACCGCAGGAGCGCTGCATGGCTGCCAGGAAAAAGAAGGGCCACGCCTCTTTCACTGTCTCTCCCCCTCTGTCAGCTGTACCTGAATAAATATGGGCTGAGCTGCACTCTTATATTAAAGACAGCTGCCTCAATACTGGAGTAGAGTAAAGGCTGCATGTTCAGGCAGCAGGGGCCTCCAAAAGAGCCCATTCAGCTTCCATCTCAGTATCTACCCCCCACACTATGCGCACACACATACTTGCATACATATCCAGATGCTCCTCCCACAGTGTGTAGAGGTGTGCATGATTTGCCACAGTAGATTGAACCCCTACTGTGTGAGGTTTCTCTAATGGCACTGCTGTGCTGTCCATCTCACTAACTGGCACACACCCAGAACCATGCGTGAGCTGTAAGAATTATGAGCAGACTATGAATGTAACACTACATCCCATGCTCCACATGTCCTTCCATGGCTTTTTGCTTTTATGTTGAACAGTAAAAAGCCTTTAATAAACATAATCAAAGCAGAAGTAAATACTCTTTTGGAGACACAAACAGAAACACATGATGTTTATGTTGACATGGCCGTCATATAATTCCTAGCACACAACAACCAAAGGCTGCAGTGGTAGAGCTTATAACCATGCTATGGCCTGTTGATGGACATAACCTGACTGAAAGCACTTGCATACATCTTATTATACAACACTAATGACCCGTGCTTGCATTATATATGTATATACATTATATATACATGACCTCAGGTGCACATGGTCTAAGTCCTAAGAGTAACTTGACTTTCTATTTTTGTTTTTGCTTGTGTGTAGATTAGCATCTGAGTTTGTTTCTACCAGAATACTTTTTAAGCTCTGACTATGTAGGCGATGAAAGACTGACTGGGATCTTGGACAAGAACAAATCTTATGGGGGGAAAAATAGGGGAAAGAGAAATTGGCTGTGGAGCGTTGAAAAATTCAACTCAAACCTCAAGTGCTGACAATGAAAGCTAGCCAGAACAGTTGTTTGTGTTGGCATAGGTTGCCCTGAAATTAGCCCATCTTTCTCTGACAGAGGTTGCTCAACGTGCTTTGCCAAATGCCAGTGTGTATAATATTTTGAAGTTTTGCCTCCTCCCCCACTCCGCACTGCTTTCTATAATTGGTGGAAAAAGTGAGGTTTTCTGTTGGGAGCGCTTGTCAAGCATCCGTCTCTTTTCGGTGGGGTGAAGGGGAGCAGCTGAATGAGCAGAGTGTTTAGTCTGGAGCTCCTCTCTTGGGGATGCACTTCTCTGCACGAGGAAGTAGTTCTGAGTGCAGTTTCTTCCCCCAAAACAGACTTTAGTCACTAGCTGAGGGGTTACATAGTGATGGGTAGTTTGTACTGAGATTAATTCATAAGCCATTCAATAACCAGGGGACAGCTCTGTGAGTCAGCCTCCTTATGGACATATACATACAAAAATACATGAATTACATACAAACATATAGACTAGCTGATAGGAGTTGACATATTATGAGCCTAGTCAGTTATTCGGTCTGTTAGCCAGCAAATTTATGATTATATGTACTCATTTTCTAATGCACAAAAATGTATTTAAAGCTGTATATTTTGGCTCTGATGCAGCCACCACTTTGCAACGCAGTGAGCAGCTCTGGTTTCTGTATGTCACTCTGGTGCTGCTCAATTCATATTTCCAATTGAAACAAATACAAGCCATGTTTATTTTTATTTCATGAAATTCCAGAAACTTTTTTTTTAGTTATTAGAATTTCTATTTGGAAAAAAAAGCTTCAGGGAGCACCATTTGTTTTTAATAAAATACTGAAATGTTCTCTTTGTAATGACCTAGATTTTTAAAGTAGGGCTGATTGAATAATACTGATAATTGTCATGATCTAATTTTCAAATACAACCTGTTCCATAAATGTTTTATGTATTATCAGTGTTTATGCAGTACTCATCTGGACCATTTATGCGCATCTTGTCAGCCAGTACAGGGCTAAAGTATGCTAGTGTAGGCAATTCAGCTTAACCACAAAGAAAAATAAGGTCAGTATAGTCTATTGCTTACAGTGGCTGAGAAGTTTGCTCTACCTCACATTTGTGAAAGGATCAGCTGTTTGGCAAATCCAGTTTGTAATATTGAGTAATAACTAGTGGTGAAATTTCATATTGCAATCGTATAAATGCCCTTTGCCTCACTCACCCCTGTGGCGGATGCTAAATTCCCAAGTGTCCCTTGATAGTATTGGTATTATTTGTGTGTTCTGGTTTTTTTTAGGTAAGGTAATTAACTCTGGATCACACTCAAACATAGTAGGTGACAATGATGTAGCTAATGACTCAATGCAAGCTGCTGTAAAATAGACACCATGAAATCTGTGCTGAAGTACTGTAGAAATATGGCAGTGTAATATGGACTCTGTTATTATATCTACAGATGGAGGGTCTACTGCTCCAAACACACAGTGATTCCTGTTTTCACTGTTAATGATCACTGTGGCACTACTGCCAGTTAAACTGTGAAGGAGTGAAGCAGGACATGAAGTTGAAAGGTTTTAATCACCTTAAAGAGGGTTGTTTTCCCCTGAATCATAGACTGAACCTTTTAACCACGTGGCTTCTTCAAATTTCACTCAGGCCAAATAATCAAACATTTATTATGGTAAGAATATCGACTGTTGACAATTTTATTTTATCCTGATAATTTTTTTGGTCAAATCACCCTTACTAAATTCTCACATCAAGATTAGAATTTTTGCTGCAAACTGTACATTTGTTCCAAATATCATGGAAAAACCTGTATTGGTCAACCCCTACTAGCAATGTTTAACATGTACTTAAGGAGGCTTGCACACTGTTCTGGTTGAGAGCCAGGGGTTAATGGGTCTCTGAGTGATGCTCTCCTCTTCCCTGTGTTCCTTAGTTTTCCAAGCATCCCTCGGTGTCTGCGTGTTTATATCATTAGTGTGTATTTGTTTGTTTTGTGTTGTGTTGGCTTATACTGCATGTTAAGTGCTTTGGTAGGAGGGAATTGAAATATCCACAATTGTCAGTGGTGCCATCACAGCAGCCCTCAGTTCCTGGCAGCCAGCTTTGCTCGCCTCTCCCTGCCGGCTTGGCCTGACTCCAGAGCGAGACTCTCCATCTTTCCAGCTATGGTCTCTCTGGCCAAGAGCACTACCACTGACCCTGGATTTGGCTCTTACACTAGACAAGCCTACTAAACATGGTCCATAGAGAACTCATGAATCCACTTCTGCCATCACTAAATTGGAGTATATGAGGTTTAAATTGCATACAAATCATTCTTTCCTTCCCCTACATTCCCCTCTCATTCTGTGATGAAAGTGCAAGTCAACCGTTACTTTTTTTCTTTAATATGCAGAGGGCGTTGCTCCAGAGGAATCTCTTGACTTGAGTTGGCCCTGAATAGTTTCTCCGTGGATCCCAGGTTCTCTGATCCCTGCAGGGTGCAGATCCATCTGATGGGCCTGAGGGGCCTGGAAGGGGAAGGGGGAAAGAGAGCATAGGTCACTGACCACAGGGAACCTGAGGTGCAGCACCAGGCAGTCAGAGTGCTGAGACTGACAGGAGCAGAGTGATGGCACCTTGGAGAGACGAGTCTCGTATTCTGGGCCTCAAATAGTCATGCACTCACGCACAATCACAGCTTTGATGCTTAAGTTATGAGCTGAAGACTGAGGCGCCGGTTAGCATGACCTCACATGAACTCCCTCAAGAGCAGCAGTCTTTGATGTGCTCGTACTACTATTAGATAATGTCTCAAGGCACATATTTTGTTCTCATTCAGCCAATTAAAATATTCTGTGTTGCTGCCAAATAGCACCATGTATGGGAAAATGGTTTATTTGGTTCTTGAATAACAATAGGGCTTTCCCTCAAATACTTGGGGTTGCCACCATAACCAAGACCTGAAGCTGAACTTGGTTTTTCAGATATTTGATATCTTCCATTCTTCCACAGTACACACTCTTTGCACATGTCAGTGTTTTGTGTTACTAGATCCAACGTAGTCACTAACTATAGTCTGCAATACAGTGCTTCTCTCACCCTTTAAGTGCTTCCATGGCTTGGGTCGAAAAACTAGACTGCTGCCGCAGATTTAGAATTTGCATAGCCAAGAGAGATTTCTGGCACTAGAAAAGTGTGGAGGCTTGACTCTGGCTATTTGACTTGCAAACCTGTCTGTGTCAACAACATGTACCATCCTCACTCTCGGCACACAGCAACAGCCTACTTTTGATTCTCTTCCTCTCATACTGTAGGTGCTCCTCGTTACTAACTAGATCAGAAACAGAGTGGAGCGCAGCCATTGTCTGGTTCTCCTCCAGCCCCCACCCAGGCCATTATCCTGTCTGTCTCAGTAAACAGACCATTAACAGACAGAGCTGGTGGAGGCAAGATCACTATTGTTTTCCCTCCCATAGATCTGTGCAAATATTGATCTTCTCTTGAAGTATGAGTCAAAATAAGCATGCGCTGTCATTGACTGGAGGCTTTTTACTTGTGGGTGAGTCATTTTTGACCCATAGCACGGGCAAAAACAGAAGGGGACATTACAGAATGACAGAGCAGAGGATAGATTCGTCTTATGTGTGTATTCTGGTCATCTAAAAGAGGTCTGCTTTTAGTGTTATTGTTTTTCCTGTGTGGGCTCTGTGCCAGACAGACCAGCAGTCTCCTCCTGAGATGAACCCAGGCCAGGCTAAACCAGGCCATCGCAGCTGAAGGAGACACCCTATGTGCAGGGGACTCCAGTCCATTTTGCCACCAGGTTTATTTGTGTCTCAGCCTAGAGGCGGCAGGGTCAACGCCCACCCGGCACAGGGTGAGGGGATGTCTCCTGACTATTTTAACCTACACTGATTTGTGTGAAGGTTTGCAAAGCAGCCGTTTACTGTCTAGGGTTGCATGTTTTGGTTCTGACAGTGCTCATAACCATGCATACATGAGCACACACCATCAAACTAAAACTCTTCGACCCTAGGGCAAAGGCCTCACCATGTACAGGGGGATTAGCGGGCTCATTTTCTCCTCTTAAGAGCTGGAGAAAGAAAACAAACTCCTGTCATGTTGAGCTTGGCTGTGCGGACTTGCCACCTCACAAGAGGAGGTACTTCCCCACTATGATGTATGAATTATCACCCTCCCTCCTCTACCTTTCCCTGCCTTTTTGTGTCCTTCCACCCCCTTTCTTTCCCATCTTTCTCCCTAATTGAAATCCTCTTTACCTCTCCCCTGTGCTTGAGGTGCTTCGGTAACTGATACCTGTGGAGGTGAATCCCCCTAGGGAAAACTCTATTCTTCCACTTTGTATCGCTGCTCTATTCCCAGAATGTTACATCTGACTGTTAAGGCTCCTTTGCTGTATGCGTGCATGGGTGTGCCTTCAGCTAGCAGCCATTTACTGAACAGCATATGTCCTTCTATTGTTTACGGCCCCATTTGGTTAACGATGACACTTATGTCATGTCATTATCCTCCCCATCCAGTCCGGTTTGCTCCCCCTCCTTTTTCTTCTCCACACTCCAGGGGACAAAGTTATCAAATGGCAGCTCAGGAGACGAAAGAAAGATGCTCTGTGTATCAAGTGGCTAGCAGGGTGTGTAATGTGCCTCCCTTAGTCCCTTCTGCTGCAGTTAGGTGTAAAGCATTTACACAGCCAGGCTGTCAGTCAGCCTCTACTGCCCCCATCAGGTTAGACTGAAGAGGTGCAACACGAAGACACTACAGAGGCCTGGATGAGGAGTGACAGGTGACGTGTGGAGCAGGAAGTGAAGGCACTTTCGGGTGCTTGTTGCACAATAGGCCTTTATCAAGGGAACCTCCTCAATTCTATCTTTGATAAACCCAAAACAAAAGGAACTCTCTGACATTATCACAGCTTGAAGATTGTCAGCCACCTCATATGAGAATATATTTTTATAAGTGTGAACATCAAGTGTCACCTAAAACTTCTGTTAACACTTTAAACATGTAGCTAAGTGTCAGTGATACCCTCCACCATCTCCTTTTGGGATGCACAGAGGCCGACTGTCCGTGGTGATGATAAGACACGCGATAATGGATAAGGGGTCTTTAGGCTTGTTCGGATATGATGTAACCACATTTACCCACCCCTCCACAATCAACAACTTGAGATAATCTAGTGGACACTGGGTAGGAAGATCTGTCTCACACACTTGCACGTCCCAAAGGAAGCTGCATTCAGTGGAAGAGAGAATGACCTCTGACCTGCTGTGATGAAAGACCACTGTTGACAGATATAGTATACCTGTGAGAGTCTTCTGTGTTTGGCTTGTCTGCAGGGGTTTTTGTTTCTGGACCGCAGCCTGGACCAATTCACACATACATGCTGGTCAAATTCTCATCCCATCTCTTCGCCTCTGGTATCGATACAAACAGCTTTGCCCTTGAATAAACATATATTCACACTCGTATGAATTGTGTAGACATATGGGGGCAAAAGCACACATCCACATAATGCACTCAGTGTGCTGTGTGTCTCGCAGGGGTACATTTTCTCTCAGGGCAGAGTGTGGGAAGGCGGGGCAGATGGGGTAGCAATGCTGTGAGTGAAACTGGAGCTGCTTAAGGAATGCAGGGGGTGTTTTTGGAGGACTGGAGTAGAGTTTGGGGTTGAAGGGGAGGGTGACTTAAGGGGTAGGATGGGTGATTAGGGGGTGACAGCTGAGTGCTGACCCCTCTATAATGACAAATCATCTGGCAGGTGTGTGGCTCTGCCCCCCTCTTCTCCAGCCCCCATCATTCCCAGGCCAGGAATCCTCAACCACTGCCGGAGCAGAGCGCTAAAGGAAGACTTCCGGACATTCTCTCTGCAATCCAGCAGGCTCATGACTGGCCTTTCAGAATTATGAGGCAACCTCCCT
Organism: Ostorhinchus cyanosoma; assembly: GCA_029814465.1. Classification (NCBI taxonomy): domain Eukaryota; kingdom Metazoa; phylum Chordata; class Actinopteri; order Kurtiformes; family Apogonidae; genus Ostorhinchus; species Ostorhinchus cyanosoma. Next base: position 2,539,877 of record JAPTYQ010000016.1, on the reverse strand, counting down.
CAGATATAGTCTGTCCCAGACTTGTCAGCTGCCTTCTTTGAGCACTGCACACTCCAATCTAAGCTCCTACACTGTATTAGACATAGCTAATGAGGCTTCAGTCCTTGAATCCATCTTAGGTAAAGTATGGCTTATTGATTTACATTTGGAGTCATAATTTCCCCTTCTACTGTTGATTCAACAAAAAAAAATTTAGTTTATCACCCCTGCCTGTCTGAAAGTCAGCATTCCCTGTTTGGGTAATGAATCATGCTGATGACAAGCTGAATCCAAAAACCCTCTGATCCTCTTTGCTGTAAAAACAGTGCTGACCTTGGATCAGTGAGGGTGCTGTGAAAGTGAACAGGTGCCAAACCGAGGTCTGGTCTCAGGTCAGTGCTGTGACTTTAGAGGAGTGTAACAACAAAACCAACAAAACCTCAACTTATAGATTCACCCAGTTATTCAAACAGACAAAACTCCACAGAAAAGACATTTTTAGCTCATGGAAGGAATTATTGAACTCTCCCATGCAAAATACCAGTGCAGCAGAGAAAAGAAATACTCTATAACAAGTAAAAGTCATAATTACATAAATTACATCGTAATCTGAAAAATCAATGACTGTGTGAAAATAAAGTAAACGCCTGTCTGTTATAGTTGTTATTATTATTATATATGACATAGTAGATTATAAATAGTGAAACATCAGTGGTGCCGCAGCATGTTAATGTTGGAGCTGCTGGAGGTGGAGGTTGAACTGGAGGTTGAACTACTTTATATGCACTTTTATAAGCCGCGACACCAGATAAATCTAAGGGTTCACCACATGATCAACACAGTTCAAATACACACAAATCTGTTTTCTGTTTGTGGACTTTTCCCTCTTTCATTTTGGCTGATATGAACTTTTGTTGAAATGAAACCATGTGAGAAATTTCGAGGGAAAATCGCTTTTTGGAGGAGCTGTTAACAACTCCTAGATATCTGAAATGTGATCTGACAACACTTTGCTTTTTGTGTCAGAAACCCAAAAGCCTGGAAACCACTGGTTTCATCAGTGTGTTGCATTTTAAAAGTGTGTTATATTATCCATTGTGTAAAATCCCCTGAGGAGACACTGAAGCTTTCAGACAAATGTAGTTTGAATAAAAAAATACAGTATGAGTTCCCTTTGTGCGCTAGTGGAGTAGAAGAGTAAAGGAGCATAAAATGGAAATACCTCAAATTTGTTGTTTAGTGAAGTACTTGAGTGTAGTTATTTACAGCTAGTCTACTATCACAGGCCTCTGCTCTTTCTGATTACACCTGAACTTCCACAGCTCCTCTTAATCCAATTCCAGCCAACACACGATTGTAGACAAGTGGCCTGATGCAGTCTGCATGTCCGTCATATCCTCATATCCATGTGTCCTCACTGCTGTTTCTCTGAAGAACCCAAACACGTTTCTTTCCACAGCAGCGTGGCCGATCCCAAACACAAAGAGGAGACACACACATTCTCAGCTGGAAATCACGCGGAACCTGCCGGAACGTTTCACCACTTATCTTTTCACTTTGAATTAGAGATGGGGCTCTGCGGTGTTTTCCAGGCAGCGGGAGTGGGGAATACTTTCAGGGGTCCCACCAGGAAAATATCTGACCGTTATTAGCATTAGCAGCAGACATTGGCCAGGTATCCAGAGTTCCAGACCCAAGTGGAAAAATGTTGTTAGCACTGAATAGTTTTGATCCAACAGCACTTTATGAAGGAAAGAGTCAGTGCCTCGGTGAGACAGCAAGCATATGTAGAAACTGAAAATAATATCAGCCGTAATATTGCAATCATCTTTTTCAATCGCTTATTATGCTTTTCAGTTTACAGGTCCTCAGTGGTGGAATATTGGATGTAGTTTTTGAGTGTTTTCATTTTGTCCAGCTTTATATTTCTACTCCACTGCGTCTCAGAGGCAAATATTATTCTTTCTACTCAGCTATATTTGTTTGAAAGCTTTTCATCTCCTTTCTGTCTATGTGGTTAAGGATGAAGTGTTATTTTTTGGGGTTTTAAAAAATTATCTTTTTCTACGCTCATGAAAAGTTGACTTTTTAGAGATGTGCGTTTCTTACAGGACAGCAACGATACAAACAAATGATGCTCTTATAGATTGTAATGCAATGGTGTAGATGAATCTACCAGCATGACATAATGCTTCAAATGTGGTCAGACCTCAGTAAAATGCAACACACACAGTAATACAGCAGTAATACGAATCCAGAAACATTAGACGCACATGGACCATTTTACTGCACAATGAAAGTACATGCTTCAACTGAGGGAGGGTTTTGATGCAGAACTTTTACTTATAGTGGACTGTTTTCCTCTCACCAAAGTAAAAGATTAGTACATTTTACACTCATACTGCAGTTGATTCCAAAACAGTATTACAATATTTCATATCTTGTTAAAGCCGGGGGACAAAATTCTCACAACACATACATTATTTATTCTTCTGCGTCTCTACTAATGGAAAACCCCCTGTCATATTCCCTCGTGGCGATCGCCGTCTAACACGCACACTGTCATACCGTGTCATTCAGCTGTCTTCATCACCTGCACTCGTCTATTCCCGCTCCCCCTAAGCGACATAATGGGCCAGTCCAAAGTGACCCATATTTACCCAATAATACGAGGCTTTGAAAAGACCCATATCGAGTTGCAGCTAATGCTCCAGTGGGGCCCGGAGAGTGAAAGATGTTACCGGCCGAAACGGCTTGGGTTTCAGGGCCTTGCGAACAAAAGGCAGTCCAGTCCTCAGAGAGAGAAAGAAAGAAAAAGAAAGAAAGAAAGAGGGGACGGGGAGATGATGGGAGGTGGGAGGGCGAGGGGAATGTTAGTGCACACGGTGAAACAGTAGCGTCAGAGGGGATAGAGGCATGGGTTTCGTGGGGTTAAAGTGTGAATATGTTCTACTACATGTCTAAATTTGCATCTCATTCTATGGTTGAAGGGACGGGAGGACATACTTTTAGAAGTAGTGCAGTTGTCATGGAATTATCTTTTTACTGGCTTCATAAAAACACACGTGATACAACATATCATTTACCAAGTGATACATGAACATGAAGACCATTTGATCCTTAAAGAGGGTTATACGGGGTATTGATGTTCCTAAGTATCAGCAGCAGGGGGAAGTCTTACAGCTACCAAAACCACCAAGAATTTAATGCTGCGTCTCCACAGACTGAATCACTCACTGAATTAAGTGTGAAAGTCATTGTTTACACAGATCTATATTATGGTATCATCAGCTTTTCTCCTTCAAGCAGAAATTGAGTCAGTCAAAAAAACACAGCGTCTTACAATCTTCACGTTATGCGTTAGCTGATAGTTTACTTTATAACTCTGTTAGCTATACGTAAACGGTCAGTGTATCTTTTGGTAATTTGATTATCTTTTCAATAAACAAAAGAAAAACTAGTGGTTAATTGATTTCTGTTTTCAAAATAGACAAATTAAAATTGATTTTCAAGGCGTTTGTTATTTTTTCTGTGTCATAACAGATAAACCGAATTTGAAAAACAGATTGATTTGAGTTTTTTCTTCCTAATAACAAAAAACAAAGTTACTACCTGACAGAAATGGAAAAATGGATCAAAAACGGCTTTTTAAAAAAATATTCTGAGATCTGTTATGTCATTTTCAAGGAAAGAGCACTAATGTCTAGGTCACAAAGATTCGTAGATATTCTTGGAGAGAGCAGGTCTACAATGTCCACATTTCATACAAACTGGAAGGTTCGTACAAATCCATCGTTTGTAAGAATCTTTTTGACCTAGGCATAAGTGCTCTTTCCTTGAAAATGACATTGGGCCTCAGAAAATGAAAAAAAACAAAAAAAAACAGCCATTTTTGGTCCGTTTTTCCATTTCTGTCAGGGAGTAACTTTATTTTTGTGATTGGAAGGAGAAAATGAAAATCAAACTGTTTTTAAAATTTGATTTATCTGTTTTGACGCTGAAACAGAAAAACGCCTTGAATTTCAGTTTTAAGTCTTGTATTTCAAAACGAAAATCAATTAACCACTTGATTTTCTTTTTTTTTTTCTGAAAAGAAAATCCAATTACCAAAAGACACACGGACGGTAAACTATTAGCTTACATAAAGGTTTATTTGGAATCTCTGTCACAGTCACTGTCACAGTTTAGTCTACACTGGAGATCAACAAAATGGCAGCAAACATCACAACATAACAGTGACATTATACTTTCATATCTCACCCTCAACTTTGATGTTTTATTGCCATGGTAGATAGTGACTCCCTCCTCCCTCCTGTGGTCACATACATTCACAGTAACACATCTGTATGTGGACGTGAGGTTCAGTTCATCCCTGTAATACCATACATTTTCATCTTTATGGTAAACACTGTAATGATACTTTTAAGAAAGTTTTTTACAAATACTGTACATAGCACTTTTAATGAGACAGAGGCGAAATATAAGGCGTTTATAGAAAGTCTGGTTTGAACATGAAGACATGAAATCTATTGTGACCAGTTCTCAATAAATGGATCTTAAATTTAAAGCACTTAATTCCATTACCAAGATATTATACACTTGGTCAATCCAGTTTTTTGTACTAGGTATTTTTTCTTAATTGGGAGCGTTTTATTGCCAACATTAATCTTTTATCTGTTCTCCTTTGCATGAGTTCTTCTGGAAGCTCAAAGTCATTTTTTTACCAAAGACACGAACTTCTTCAGGATGTTATGATTTTGTGACCAGAATGGGATCTCAGTGGGGCAGCTCCAGAATACCAGTTCCCACAACATCTCCAATAATCTTTCTGATGAGAATATAGTTTCTTTTGGGAATGGAGTAGAAAAATAATCTCTCCAACAGGCAGAACTTTTCAGCTGGTCTTTCAAGGTCTCTTTCCATTTCTCGAGTGTAATATTTCTGTTTTAATTTAACTGCGGATGTGTTTTCTTTTTTAAGTCAAGTGTGCAGTTTTTAATAGGTTTCCGGTCTGGGCACGTCTCGGTTGTTGTCGGTCCACTCCTGATATTACACCGTGGTCGAGTACAGTCATGTGCAGAGAGTTGAATTCAGCATCTAGAGCCGGTTGTGTGTATGGAGTGGGTCTTTACAGGAAGATGCGGATACAGCCGCTGAGTTAATGGAGCAGAACTGAACTAACCTCGGTGTTAGGGGTGAGCAGAGGGCAGACAGGGTTGGTTTAAGAGAAGAGGGTTCGTGATGATGATACCCAAAGGTGATTTCACCTCATATCCTCCCCTCCTCTCTCTACTTCCCACTCTCCCCTCACCTCCCCCACCTCCATGTTCTCTTTTTGCTCTCCTGCTCTGCCTCTCCTCTGGGGCAGGCAGGTATAAAGTTACACAGAGCTCTCAGCTTTCTTGGAAGGAATGACCACATGAGTAGCTTGGGGATTAGATTAGCAGGAAGAGCAGACTTAGCCAGGCTGTAAATAGCCCACTTTTTTCACCATTAAAAAGGCCCAGTACAATATAATCAATAGATAGCACTCATCTGATGCAGGAAGCCATATGAGAAGACCTCCCTCAAGTGCTCTGAAGGACAGGCTACAGAAGCTTGGGCCTAATGAAGTTATTATTAATCACTGGGCCTCCTGTTTTGAACTTGTGTGTTGTTTCTCTAGTGGGTGATGAGTGGTCTTTGTGTGTGAGATCTGATTGACATCTTGTGCTGCTCTTCTTCTCACTTTCACTTTCTTTTGCAAGATTTTGTCAAGGTCATCTGATGCATAGGCTCATCAACATCATCACAATTAATTCCCACAGTGATAATCATCTCTATGCAATGCCCCAAACGAACCATTCATCACATTTTATGCAGCGTGAATTTCTCTGGCTCTCTTTTAATGACATTATTTTGACCTTTAAGGGTCCTCTTATTAACATTTACAGTGATTTAGTTGGATTTTTTTACTAAGAGATTACGTGTGTTTATTTATGCCAAATCTGCCCTGTGCATTTTTTGAATTTACAAAGTTAAAAGCAAAATTAAATGCAGTGTTTAGTGCATTCCGGTGTTCAGTGCCTGTAATTATGTGTATTCTGTGGATAGAATGACATAAAAGGATTTAATAATTTAATTAACTAATCAGTTATCAACTATTAAAA
>JAPTYQ010000016.1:2514125-2532058 GCA_029814465.1 Ostorhinchus cyanosoma | reverse complement strand
CGGAGGGTCGGGGGGTGGGAGGTGGTATCGACGGGCAGAGCTACGTGTTGTCTCAGTTGCTGAAGGTCTTTGCTTGTGCAGCTTTGTAGTCAGATGCAAAAAGGAAAGCAGCATATGTTATATGTGCAAATGGCGTGTTTTGGTAGAGGAAGGATTAAAGTGGGTGGGGCAACAGGTCAGCTCCCCCCACACCGACGTATGATCTTAAGTAGAGGGGTCTCTATCACAGTGGAGACTAAATTAACGGCTTGACTGTTTTTCTGCCTGTGAATGAATGTAAAAATAAACAGTGACTTTTGGCTTTACTTAAGAACCTGAAAAGGGGCTTTGGCAGGATACATCTGTAAGCACTTAAAAAATAAAAGACACCTATAATACTTTAATAGAGCCATGTTGGAGAGGCTTTTAGGCACAAGGTGTCCCAGTGTTAGTCTACGGGCATGTCTGTCTTAGCTGATCTCATCAAAGGGGTCCGGGTGAGCCAGAAAAAATAACTCTAGTGTGGATTTAATGAAGAATAAACTTACACTCAAGTTACACTCATAGGAACTACTTTTGAAACCAGGTCTCAGGCTGCCAGTCAGTCTCTTTATTTACAAAATACCTCACCACTGTGACTGACGAGGGCTTTCTGTGTGTTCTCAGGTATCTGAACCACGTGCGAGCCGCCATGCCTCAGGACACAGCTGGAGGATACACCTCAGCTTTGGCGTGTCATCGAGCCATCCAGGATGCTTTCAGTGGGCTTTTCCCACCGAGAGGCTGATCCCATCCACAGCTTAAACAGTACGACAGCCAGTGGGTAGAAATGTGACTGAACGGTCCAAAAATACTACACAACTGCCACGATGGAGAGTCACATCTGGTACAGTGAGCAGTATTTTGATTCTTTTTGGAGTCAAGAGTGTACATTTTTTATGTTTTGTTTATTTTTATATATTTAAATAAATTCCTAATGAAGAAAATGTGTCTGTCCAATATTTACAGATTTATTTTAAACAAATGTCATGACTTAAGACCAATGTACATCACAACATTGTTAAATTTTGGTTAGAACACAAGGAATATTTGTTAAACTAAAGCAGAGTTGCAATTTTAGGATGCAGCACTAAAATAAGTATTCAACAGTTAAACAAAATGTATTGGCTGTGAGCTGTCGGGTCCCCAGTTTAACTCTAAATCCAGTTGATTCTTGATGCATAGAAATCCCATCTCTTCCTTGTATTGTTTCCGTGTCCCTTTTCAACTGTTCAATGAAGGCATTAAAATGCCTGAAAACAGATACTTAAAAAAATAAAATCAACTTGAATTATCTGCATTCCTCGGGGTCACATCACTCCCATTGTTATGTTGACTCCTCACATTTCTGTCTTTTTGGGGCTGGTTCTTCTCCAGATTCTGAGGATGATAAAACAAGTGAAAGCATGTGAGGAAACTGTCTTTGGGATAAAACATGCAGAATGTCTTAATGTCAACTGCATAAATGAGTAATAGAAGTTTCTACACATCCTGCAGATGTAGAAAGTCTAATAATGTTAATTTTAGGCAGATCTTGAAAGCTGACTGAATTTACTGTTGGTTTAAGTTTGGAACAAAAAAAATAAGTAAAAACTGAAGCCTGCTAAGGTTGTGCAAAAATTTTTCAAGTTAGGAAAAAGGCAAAAGAAGAAAACAAACATCTATTACATAATATTTTTTCTGTTTTCACAAGGGTAAAATTGAATTCATAATTAAGACCTTAAATGTAACCTGCAGAAACTACAAATAAAATACAAAACACAAACTAAGCAGAAAAAGACTGAGGTCTGTTTGAGAACAGGTGCAGTGGACTTCTTCCTCTACAGCAAACATCGTTTCTTGTCTCATCTTAGTTTAGTTATAATGTAGCAGTATTCATTTACATCAAAATCTCTCACCATTTTACAGTTTCATTCTTACCTGTCTGGTTAGGATCACTGCTGAAGAGGACCTCTTTCGGAACTGTGAAGCTCACACACATCATATCTTTGTTGGGTGATACATTGCGTACAAAATGTACAGAGCACCTGTTCTCCAGGGAGAACCCGAGGCTACAGGATGCCCTCTGCACCATGTCCACCTTAGGGTTTTCCTCTTTGGAGAACCCGTAGCAGTGCACTGTGGGTAGGTTTTCATCAGAGGGAGCCTCCGGGTGCAGCAGACCTCTGAATGCATCCAGGAACTCCAGAGCTAAAGCGGGCAGGTTCATGACCACATGAACACCAGCCTTTTCTTTGATCAATGCAGGCAGCTCCTGCTTCACAGGCCCCTGGATGAAGGCTCTGCCATCCAGGTTAAAGGTTCGGACTTTGCTCTCCACCTTGTTGAGTTTGCAGTTGTGCTGTAGCCATCGATACGACTCTGGGTTGAGATCGTTAGCTAAAACGTTGGCGCCAAAACGTGCAGCTGGAACAGCAAATGGTCCAACACCAGCAAACACATCAAACACAGTATCGCCACGTTTGATGAGCTGCACGATACGCTGGTGCTCTGTGCTCAGACGGGGATTCCAATATACATGAGAAAAATCAAACTCATAAGTCACACTGTTTTCTTTCACCTGCAACACAGAGAAATAATGAACAAAAGAAGCCCAGTAAATGTGGATATAGTTGAAGCTAACATAATACAAATAGAACTATGTACATATTATAGATAAGTGTATAATAAGAAAAAAAAAATACATGAATACTCAATAATTAACCTACTTTGGCTACCATGTTTTCCTCTCCAGCCAGCACCTCCATCTTGAAATAACGGTATGTGGAGTCGATCATGTTTGTCTTATTGACCACACAGGTAACACCAGGATTTTTATCCATGATGACTTGGCCTGCAAGAGAAGAATTACCCTTCTATTAACATCACAGAGGTATGTAGAATTTAGAGAATATTTTACACCTCTACAGTTTTTTTCCAATACAGTATGAAGAGTGCAGATGTATAAATATGACAGGCACAGAAGATAATGCTGATCCAACAAACTGCAAAACAGAAGGGTGGGATCAAGTATTAAAACTTGTTACTTTTACACTCAATTTTATATCATTGAGGACTTCACTGCTACTCAGTTTTGACTTAAACATTTGCCACTTGACTAAATAAAAGATAAAAATGATTATCATTTTTGTCTTGCATCTTTTATATTAATTTTTCAACATGGTGTATATTATATTTCCATTTAGCACCTCAAATAACTGTCTAGTTTCTTCCATTTTCACACAAAACCAAATGCAAACAAATTATTTGACATTTATCATTACAATTATTGATAAACTGATGCGATTATTTTTTTTCTTCATCAAATCACCCATCCCTTCTAATTGCACTCAATAAAGTGGGTAAAGATAATTCACTTTTATGATAAAACACATCTCATATGTTTTAAATGAATACTTTTATGGGTTTTTTTGCTTTTACTAACAGTTTGTACACATAAATGTAAAGGCAGATCATGATATGGTAAAATGGCAAACTTTTTGACACTGTATCTGTGGACTCCTGCTTTATAAATAACATTTCCAAGATAAACCAAAACAGAAAAGGTACAGATTGATGCATAAAAATTCACCAGACTACAGGAAATTAAGTGTTAGAGGATCAAAATGTCCAGTTGTACACCCAGATGAGGACTGCCCCATTGTCCCAGTCCTCCTTGCTCTCACCTATGAGGTTCTTGTATGGAAGCTGGTGGTCTCTCAGGTTCATGTGTGCGATGTGCCCCACTCGGCTGAAAGAAGTGGTCACATCCTGACCCAGAGGGAGCACAGCCTCCAGCACTTCTTCACTCTTCAGGTTGTCGTAGGTGAGATGCAGCTCATAGTCCTGCAGCTCATCTGTGACCTCGAAGGACCTGAGAGCCTCAGCTTCAGCCTCACTGAAGGAGCTTGGAGAGGTCACTTTGTGTGGGTCCAGCAGCAATAAACGAAAGTCACTGCTCTCCTCTGCCTCCTGGACCACCCTAGGGACCCCTGGACGCTTAACGGTTGATTTTTTTAGACTTTTCACTACTTTGTTTAAAACTCCAGTGGGAACCCGTAGAGCTGGGACTGTAATGGTTTGTGTGAAGGCCTCTTTGTCCAGAGAGGTCATACCCCGGACATGAAGAGGAGGTTTATACAGTTTAGGCTCCATTCTGGACAGAACAAGGGAGCCAGGGGAGGAAGACGCCGGTTGCACAGCTGCAGAGCAGAGACTGCGGTGTCGAATGGGAGATTTCACTTTAATGCGAGTTTGTACAGCTATAGACACTCTGCTGAAGAACCTAAAATGACAAAAACACCGCCGTTGTGAAGACGTAAAGTAAACTAGGATACCGTAACTTCAAATTGAGTTTTACGTTTAACAACAACCTCCAAACCGCACACAATTTGCAAGTTATTTACAACTGTGTCGACAGAATTCACATTGAAAACTCACCTCAACATCCTCCGGTCTCAGGCATGCTTTGAGTGCGTCATCAGTAGTCGACCGATGCAGCGATTCTAATTGGCCATACATTGAGAGACGCCGTTTCTGATTGGTCACCTTTCCTTTCGTCATAACATCCGCGACGGAAGTGAGATCTTGTGACGCTTTGATCAACAACAACAGTGAACAGCTGACAAACTGATAAGATAAGATTACATGAAGTTATTTAAGCGACGATGGTGTCATAATTTTGCGGTGAGAATCAAATGTCGGTGCGGTTTGATACCACGTTCTGAGGCTTTGTTCCCTGAAGGCTGAGCCGTGCGCTGAAGTTTCCGGAGCTGAAAATGAGCATTAATAGAAATGCCAGCACAGACTCACACACAGAGTTCACCGACGGAGACACCGAGACATATGAAACTTCACCTCTATTAAGACATGTAAGTACGGACAAATTACAGTTTTCAATCTAAAACTGGAGCATAGAGGAGAGGTGTTTTGTAATTATTCACACAGTATGCAAGCTGTGAAGTTGAACATCATATGATTTTTATGATTATTGCTTTCGTTTCCCCTACTTTTCTGCCTCTGTCAGCACTTAAACAGTACATGCACTTTAAACAGAAATGACTTCGTCGTATTGCAGTGATTTTTAAAGATTCATAGTGCTTATAACCTGGAGCCATATTTTAAAAAGTATACATCTGATGGTGTAATTTTTCATATTTTGTTAAATGGTATTTAACTACATTTGTTTAAGTTGTGACTCCAATTTATTGTGCTGTGCAGTTCTACTTTATTAATTATTACACTCCCTTGTTTAACTGTTATATTATCCAGTTATACACAAAAGTAAATGATTTCAATTAGCTAAAATATAATGTGGTTTGAAAACATTTCTCTAATTTACTTGCTTACTTACTTCAGACACATCAGTTACATAATATAATGACGTCCACATACAATCTATTTTTAGGATAGGATAGTTCTTGACATTAAACATTATGAATAGAGGAAACTGAAAAATATGTTTTAATGTTGCGTTTTTGTTGCATGTTTAGGTGTTGTGAGTAGTTTGGTATATTAGGTAGAGGCAAATAAGTCCAGCTTGTAATATAGAAAGGATTTAACTATGTAAGGTTTTTTTTTTAATAGCTCAATGAAATGTGACAGTAATAATTGATAATATACAATAAGATTAATAGCACAATATAGATATGAGAATATATCAAATATATGAATTTTTTATTATAATATTGCATTGAACTCCACTGTCACTAATCATTGGATATACAGATATGGGGCAAAAGTCAAAGTAAACTGTAGTAAGATTGTAAAGACTTTTCATCCTAGTGGTCAAAATTATCTGTAAAATTATCTGTCTGTTGGGAGTATTCCCCCCCCTCAAATTACATAGATATTCTGTTAAATTGTAGATGACTGTCTCACAGTTTATCAAATTTGGCAGAAATTGTGTCCTTGCCGTTGTCACATTGGGTTAGTATTGTATCATTAGTTGAGATGTGACTCCTGCGACACCATTGTGCCATCCTTATTTTGTCACATCATGGTAGTTTAATTTGTTACATAGTTCTACATTTACATTTCTATTTTTTTTTTCGGTGTCAAAGTTTGCTTCCCGTCTTTCATTACTGTAACCCAGAGTGAATCGCATTCAGCAGCCTGCAGGTCAATCCAAGCTTGTTGAGACACGGACACCGGAGTTGCTACTCGTTCGCTTCAGGATATCCCCTATTAGAGAGGTCAAGCAGTGCGGGCAGCTCCCCTTATCCTGAGCTCGGGCAGCTGTCCCAGTGTTACCAGCTCAAATCCCTCCCCATCCATTCCCATTTCAGTTCCCTGATCCTGCATGCCACTGCAGTGTTGTATCATGACATCCATCATCAGGGCCACCCAGTTGTTCCTCTTACTCTCTGCTGGAATTCTCTTAAATCTTTTACAAAAATAATTAGAGTTTTTGTCTCCATTATCTTTACAGTGATTGATTTAACTCTCTTTCTTATGTCCCTGTATTCTCTCCTTTGTGTGCAGGGAGCAGTGACTGTCAGGACGAGAGGAGCCTCCTTCGCCTCCTCTGTTTTTAACCTGATGAATGCCATCATGGGCAGCGGTATATTGGGTCTAGCTTATGCAATGGCTCACACTGGCATTATTGGATTTTGGTAAGAGTAAACTATTGTGCTGTTGAAATGCCTGACAGCCTTTGAAGATATCACATACGCATGACTTTGATGTAATGCCATACTGATTCTCCTCTGTGTACTACTTTTCTAGTATCCTGCTGGTAGTGGTATCTTGCTTGGCAGCGTACTCTATACACCTCCTTCTGAAGCTATGTGACCAAACAGGTGAGAGACTAACAATAGATACACTGTTAAACTGTAGATAAACATGTCCCTGTGGGTTTATACAAGAGCTTTCATCCCCGATTTTTTTCCTCACTCCATCCAGGATACTGAATCTTGCTTTGATCATGATTAGATCTGTGTTTGCAAAGCTGAATAGCTTTCTATCTTAGCTATTTATTTCTCAGTCTTTATTTCATAGCTGTGACTTTATCAGCTGGTATTAAATCTTATCACACACACAAAAAAAGCAGGGAGATAAGAAAGAAAACAAATAAAAAGTGTTATATGACCCATAATCACCAGCCATTTCACTCCATTTTATGTTGTTTTTGAGCATATTTGAAAGAATATTTAATTGTTTTCTCATAGGTATTAATTCATATGAAGACCTTGGAATGCAGGCATTACAGAAACCAGGAAAGGTGAGTGATGCCTTTATGGGTTCACTTTTATTTTAAGGAACACGCATTCACCATTAACTTGTTGTTTCTTAGCATAATATGTGTAAGACCACATTGGTTCTCATTAGTCATTATTAGAAAGTCATTTTCACGACCATATTCTCCAGCTGCCAGACCATTAGCCTAATATAATTAATGTGCTTTGCTCAGTGTGGGCATATTAAAATCATGATTCAGCCATGACAACAACTTCCTTCCTCATTATCATTAAATGATGACAACATCACATCACGAGAAGAAAAGATGTTAATGCTCTTGTTTCTGTCATTGTGTTACAAATCACACTCTTCGTGGCAATTCGTCCACATTGCATGGAGGCAACAAAAAAGAGGAAGGAGAGAACGAGAAAAAATAAGGCAACTCTATACAGGAGCTGCTTGCACAGAAGTTACAAATAAAAGAAGAAAATAACAGGAAAATTACTCTATTGTATAAATGGTTATTGTGATATGAAAATATATATGGTAGTTCAATATAATATTCCCACATATGACTTAATGTGGAGCGTTTCTAAATTATGTTTCAATGTCAGATGATTGTAATTCGTATGTGTGTGTAATATATATATTAATATTAATATCAAGAGACTTGTGAAGCAATAACACTGATATTCATGTGAGCAAAAGCATGGAAATAAAACCTGGATCACTCACACAAAATGTTTGCCTCACAGATAATAAAGAAAAAAAAATGTACATTTTGTGTGAGTGATGCAGGTTTTATTTCCATGCATTTGCTCACAAGAATATCAGTGTGATTGCTTCACAAGTCTCTTGACTTCTCAGTAATTGTACTTTTTTCCAATTATTTCCAAAGCTTTATACTGTGATGGAATATTTTAGTAACATCACCCACCTCCAATCAGCAGTAATTAGAAGGTAATTGAGGGAAATCTCATTGTTGTAGAATGTGGTCATGTAGAAGGTATTTATAAGTGCTCTATATTCACTAATAAACTGCTGTCAGTGTTCTGTTATTATGTATGTCAATGGGAAACTTGTTAATGGAGAGTATTTATACCTCAATACAAAGTGTTTCCATGTTTTTTTGATTTGCTGTCATTAAGAATCCACATACTTTGTACATGATCAGGAAACATTCAGTCTAATGACTTCCTCAAAAATCTTTTTAGGTTCTGGTTGGACTTGCTATTCTCATCCAAAATATTGGTGGTAAGTCAGCCTATATTTCTGTATTTTTTTGTACTTTGACATCCATTATTTCTGACACATTGGACTTGAAACCTCATCTGCGGTTTTAAGAGCTGAGTGGTAAAAAGGTTGCACAGTCCTTCAGTCTCAGTCCATGGTCAGTTTATTTTGGAGGAACATAGTGCCGCCTACTGGAGGAGAGCGGAGCCCGCGTTGATTACCTCTTACCTCTTAGGCTGTTATCCGGATTCCCTGATAACCTTTGACCCTGTAGCTGCTATCCTCAGGGCCCTCTCCCATGGGCCTGAAACCTGACTTCACATCTAATTGATCACTGATGGTAAACCCACTCCCACCCTGTGAGTGTTGAGTAACCTAATGGGACCCCTCCCTCATTTCCCCGCCTCCCCTCGCTGCTGTCTCTTGCTTCCATCTCCATCCGTCCCTCGGCCACAAACGGGGCTTCTCAGACAGTCGTGAGCTGAGGTGATAGCTCCTCTGCAGTCATTAGTGGCACGGCTGAGTGGATTATTGCAGTGCCCTCTGGTATGTTTGTGGTTTTCCCAGCATGGGGCAGTATGTGTGAGAGTGTGAGAGCCAGCACTCCAGCATGCATCTGTCTGCACCCCAGGCCCCTTTTATAAGAGTGCAATTAGCCTCACTCTGGGTAAACATTCATTTGCACTGCCAAAGGCTGATGGGCCAATTGACCTTAATTACTGACCAGCCCAGGGCTCTCACACGCTGCCTCTCCTCTTGCTCCTAATGAAATGAAAGTGGCTCTGTCTTATGTTCAACACACTTTCCAACTGTGCATATGATGGCGACCACACACAGATGCTTTACTTCACCGTTCTATGTTCAGTAGAATATGTTTTATTACCATTTGGCCAATAATGATCTTTTCTCTTCACTTAAGGGCCTTTTTGTTTAGAGCTGTAAGTATTATCTAAATGGAAGTGTTGTCATGTTTACAATAACCAACTGCATGAAACTAAACCATTGCAACAACTCTGTGGTGTGATCTTTGTCTGTATGTGTTTGTATCCCTTGAACTTGACCTGTAATAAAGAGGTAATACTTTGGTAACAACATGTAATTACCAAATTAATTGCAAGGTATTGGCTTTGTACTAATAGTGGGTATATTTGGGTAATATCTGACTTGGGTAATAACACAGATAACACAGACAATAAGAACAAGACTCAAATAAAAAAAACAAAAAAAAAACAAAATCAATGTTATGGAAGATTTATTATGTTAATTTATATGAACTTAAGGCCAAGCATGACCCAAAAATACAGTTTATTTACTAAAACTATGTGCAAAATCTGACAAATCTGGACAAAAAATTTATAGAATATGCAACAAAGCTAATCTGGATGTTTCTATTCAGGTATTTTACACTACTTGATTAATCAAATTATGTCAATATACCACCCAACCCCACCTAGTAAGCATGTCATAATAAAATTACATTAGTTATGACTGTTATCAGGTTAGTAACCCATTAATGTGACTGTATTACAGTATTTGCAGGTTCAGTTTGTCAGATTTGTATTACAGTGGGAGAAAAACTTCACAATTTTGAGTGTTAAAGTTGCCAATTTCCAAGTTAAAAATGTAGATATTCTCTGAGAATCAAGTGGCAAATTTGCAAGAGAACCCCCCCCCCCTCAAAAACATATAATGATAAAGTCATATTTGTTATATCAATATCAAACCTAGCTTCCTGTTTGAGAGTTTTTTGGGTTTTTTTGCCTTGCATGTTTATTAATTCATTATCTCAGAGAATATCTGAAATGTTGTACAATTATAATCTTGAACATTTTAATTCATTTCCCAAAATATTACCAAAAAATCCCTCTTCCTGTCTGGAATATGAAAGAATGTTTACCTGAAGTGACCTTATTACAGCGTGGTTTCTGCATATGTTTGTGTGACATCTGTGGAGTTTATTAGAGTCTGTTCTGTGCAGAGAAACAGCTCTTTGTTTCTGCAGGCTAATCCCATTTCTTAGCCAACAGAAGCTAATGTTACTGCTGTAGAGGAGCAGATGGGTGGCACTGCTGAGTGAAAACTGCATGCACATATTTTATATTGTATATTGAGCCTTTGAACTGAATATTGGTAAATGTGTTTATTGTGAATGGGCAACCAATATATAGTTGTGCTGATGTGTTTCTTCAGTACTTGTAGTGCTTTTATTACAGTGTTAATGCATGTTATTCACATATTACCCACATATGCTCATTAGTACCAAACTCCTACCTGTATAATTACCTGTTATGTCATCATAACCCCATTATTTTCCATGTTATTGCTGAGCTATAATGTAAAGTTCTGCCTCCATTTATGTAATGAATTAAAACACCAAAGCATCCTGTCTGAAACAAGGCAGAGGAAGAGCTGCTGCCTCAGAATAACCTCTTATAGACAGCTTTGAGTACTTTTCATGAGCATTAGATATATCACAGAGTGGGGGTCCTTGTGTGTGTGTGGGCTGGAGGGTTTAGGAGGAATTTTCATTCATAAACAAATACAGGATCTGTGGGATTATGGTGTAGGCTTATTTAACGGCGAGTGCAAGGCCTGCCTTGGGGCAATAAGGTCCCGGCTAACTCTGGCTCTGCCTGGTTTCACAAATCTAAATCCTTTAACATTATCTCCCTTTATCACCGACCACACACTGTATCCGAGTCGCTGATTTGTCCATGTCTTGGGCCAAATACATCCCCTTTTTATGGTGCATTTTCCATCGCTCCTTTCCCTATTTTTTGGTGTTTTTGGGGCCAATATGACCCTCAGGAAGTGACCCAGATCCCCCCTCTGATTGGCTGTCCGGGGAAGGATGTTGGATCCCGTCTGAGGCAGATAATATCCTGTTTCCTAGTGAGGTAGGGAAGGGGGAGAAATACCTGGATTAGCGTCAGGGATCATTATTGTTAGCATTCCTCCCTCTCACACTTCTGGCTCTGGCTCTCCTGGTCTTGAGCAGTTGGAAGATCTGCATAATGTCTGCTCCTCTGCATCGAGGGCTTTGCTGATGATCCCGTTGAGCCTCCTGCCCCACCCATCTGCTTTAACTCACAGCCACGGTACCCCTCCACCCTGCCTTCCATTTCCTTGTGCTGGAAAACACGCACCAATTTCACACTGCAATTTAGAATGGCTTGTGGCAGAATACAGTCATCTGTTGTGTTTATGACTTAGTAGTTTGGTATGATCATGTAATTTTTCTTGTTTATTTTGTTTAAAAAAAAAAAGGAAAAAAAAGGCACTTATTTTCTAAACCTTTTTTCTTCTCTCTCCTCAGCCATGTCGTCTTATTTGTTCATCTTGAAGTCTGAGCTTCCTGCAGCCATCAACAGCTTCTCAAACTCAGAAAATGCAGGGTTGGTATTGACAAAACTGTCATTAGATACAATTTTTTATTTAGTCTTTCAATTTGGTTCGGATTTCTTCAGTAGAAAAGAAAAGTGACTGCAGATTGGACAAGTTATTTCATTTTTTAAAATCCTCTTAGTCAGCAAGTGAATATTAGTGTTGTATATCCAAAATGTTTTTGAATTTTTCCTAAAATCCTCTAGTTCTGTAAAAAAAAAAGTTGTTTTCGGCAGGGTTTTTATTTTAATTTAGAATCTTAAGAGTTTTAAGTATGTAGTTTTATAAATTTTTTGTGTGAATTGATTAGTTTTCACTATTTTTTCGAGTTATATGTGGAAAATCAAGACTTGTAGAAACAATTAATGCAAGAAAGCCGGTCAGTAAGAATCCAGACTCCTGGTTTTAAGTAGTTTTAGTTTGGTTTTATGGGTATTATGAGGACAAACTTGACTAGAAATGTAGTATATAAGATAATAATGGAGGCCATTTTATCAAAATAAGTATCTCCAATTACTTATTAAAAAAAAAGAAAAAAGTCTTACAACTACAATGCAAATCAAGGGGAGAAAAAGCAGATTTTACCTGTAGTTCTTTTTAGGTGGTGTTGAATTATAGTTTTTATTTAGGTGTTCTGTTTTTGAAAAGTTATTAACAAAATCATTTTTCCCTGCTGGATTTAGTTTTAGTCATATTTTTCATTCGTAGCTCTTCCTGCCACAGTAAGGAAACTTTATTCAAAGTCGACCACCACCGGAGCGAGAACCCAGTCATTCATTTAAATTAACTGGATGGATTTAAAAGTCAGCGCTAAGATAACAAATGAGTCATTCCTGTTCCCATGATGTTGTAGATTATACCTTTGGCCTCTGAATAAGTCACATTTGACACTTCTGCACCACACAGCTACACAAACTGGAATTAGTCAGGCAATGAGGAACGTCTGAAAAATGTGGTGGAAGAAGATCTTTCACTAAACCACAAAACACCAATACTTTGTCTGTGAGCGACTGAGGCGAAACTTGCTCTTGGTGTAGTGTGATGTGAAGACGCCCAGAGGAAATGTATTTAATGACAGCGAGCCATTCATCACCCATCTTCAGCAGCCTTCGTCTTTCATTGGCCTGTGCGGACGAGTCTGCAGCTCCTCGCCCTCTGAGAGCAGAATAGTCCCAACCAGGCCAAGAATGTAACTTCTATTACTTTATTATTGGCCACACTGGTTTAAAGCAAGACTTGTAGCTGCTTTCAGCCCAATCCGTCAACATCTGAATCTTCCACACACAGCTGCTTTGTATTAGTGCTCTCCTTTCACCCCCAAATCTCTCGCACATGTTCCCCGGAATCAGACTGATACAAGGGGATATCAGTTTTGCCATTCTAATTACAGTTCACTGCTGAGGGAAACAAAACATTTCTGTTAATGAGTGGCTTTTGGATGTTAACAGACACATTCCCAATTCCACCAAAGCCTAAATAAACGAGTTGTTTTATATTAGAACGTGTTTCTTTTTTCTGGCTCATTTGTCATAACAACAGCAGAGCAAAAACACAGTTGTGCTCAATCATTTCGTCTGTGCTAATGGAGTGTATGTCCTGTTTATGTTCTTCCCATCACGCTTAACAAGGTCAAGGACACGGACAGCTGAGGATTTCAGTTTGAGCTGTTCTGGCCAGATTTACGCTGATGTTCAACACTTTGCGTAGATTGACTCATTGGCAGTCGTACTCATATCTTAAGTGAGAGCTGTCCTGCATCTCGTTAGAGCGTGAAATGTCCCACATTTCATGGGTCTTGTAGGTATCCTGAGCTCTTACAGTAAAACTCAGGACTTTTGAGAACGGTGCAGGAGTTTTTTGGGGTTTTTTTTCCAAGGAGGTTAGCTTAGCTTTGGTAGAACACTTCAGCTAAACTTAGGCTTGAGTAAAAGTGATTGGACAGGAGAGATTTGGGGTCAGAGCAGAGGTCTTCCTGACATCCAGTTACAGGGCAGAATGTGTGTAGACGCAGAGACAAATCCATCAGCGCCTATAGTAACACCACAGCTGTGAAACTGCCAAACAGGGGTCAGTGGGTGTTGATGTGGTCAGAGCAGGTGCTGCTGACTGTGGGAGCCCCATAAAGAGAAGTGGAGGCAGTCCCTCATGACCCCCACGCTGCAGTCCAACATACAGCAGCACCCTTCCCACCCGACCCCGACCCCTTCGGAGCCGACATGCCTTCCACATGTGTCACAGCGAATGCGCTCCGCCTCCTCCTCTTCCTCCTCTTCTAGCTCCCCAATCCCGAATAAACCGCCAAGGCTATCCCTCAGCAAAGGAAAATATTATTCCCCCTCTCCAAAAACCCGGCAAGTGAAATGTGGTCTCATCTGATGGAGCGACACGACGTTTGCATGTGAATTACATAATTGTTATGGTTTGCAAGAGCTAAAGCCCTTAATTCGTACCACATGATGAATCTGTCGCTCTGTATTTGAGCACGAAATGGAGACAAATTTCCAGAGCCAGTCCGTTTTATGACACCGAGGATTCATCTGTTCTGCTCTCTGTGACATTTCCAAACCTGGGCCCAGTTGGTCAGTAGGAGTCTGATTATATTTTAGATATTGGATTTGATCACATATTGTTCAAAGGAAAAAGAAAGTATTCAGAAATGGAATTACATTCACATTCAGTGTAATGTAATCCAACCTTGGTTTTGACCTAAAGTGAAACTCAAGTATGTGTTGTTCAAAACATTTAAGTAGAATTGGTCTTACCTGTCATCCGAAAAAATCTGGATTTCCCTGATCCCAGCAGCAGCAACTTGATAAAATAATCCTCCCCTCAGCTGTCAGTATCAAACTAAAATTACGTATTTGATGTAAGATGTCATTATGTATAAAAACACAACATCAAAAGTATCAATTACATCCCTAATTACACATCCATTTAGCTCCATTCACTCTGGGTCAGATGAAGAGAAATTAAAAACAGAAGAGGTTGTGTCAACTGTTATATGACGTCTCTTCAAATAAAAACACTTAATACGGTCCAGTTCTACCAGCTACATTGTGTTATATAGCCCCGTTTAGAGCGCTGGTAATCTGGGATTGTATTAATCGTGAAATGTTTTTATGAGCATCAGATGATTCAGTCTGATGTTGCTTTGAAAAACAGCACAAAAACATGTTTCCAGAAAGCAAAACATCTGGATCCTTCTCATTCAGATTTAAGTGGATGCAGGGAAATGATCATTTTTTAGAGTATGGTTTGATTATGTCCTTTAACCTTTATTAATCTATGTCTCCTTCCTTTTTTCAGAGATGCCTGGTATGAAGATGGGCGGTTGCTTCTCATCATCATCACTCTATGCCTTATTCTGCCTTTATCAATATTACCTAAAATCGGTGAGTGAGTAGATGTCGTCGTGTTTTGATTTTCATTTGCCGAATAGTTTCGATCGGTGCATCTCGACAGATTTCTTTCTTACTCCATCAGGCTTCCTGGGCTACACTAGTAGTCTCGCTTTCTGCTTCATGGTGTATTTCACAGTTGTGGTGAGTGAACTATGTTTTGGTTTATAGGAAGCATACTATTTTCACTTTTTCATATTCAGAAAATGATAAATACATTTATACAGATTGAGGTTTTATTTATCAGTATCCCTACTTATATGAATACGACCAAAGAAAATATAAGACAAAACAGATGAAAACTATTCCCATGCATCTTTCATAGTAGTTATTTATTATTTCAGTAATAACAGAACATATTATTATATAAAATTATTTTGTATTCTCTTTAACAGGGATGAGACAAAAAAAAAGTCAAATCCCTCATAAATGTAGTATCTGAATCTGGCTCCTCACTCTTTATTTATCATTATTCTTATGACTTCATGCATCATATATCAACAATAGAGTAATTTTAGCCACCATCCATAATGTTGTGGAAATAAAAGTATTATTTTGTCAGTGTTTTAGACCCCACAGGATTCATGGGTACACATGTCATGCTCACCTTGGCTTTCCTGTCATTTCCACCCTATTTAATCTACAGTTTCCTTCCTAATTATGTTTTTTGTGCTCTTCCATTATTGACGTTTGGTTTTTATCTCCAGGTTGTTGTGAAGAAATGGTCCATCCCTTGCCCACTTCCTCACAATGCTTCATTTTCAGCTGCTTATCAGGTAAGAACTCCCCCCTTTTTCTGCTGTTCTTATGCACATGCTGACAAATACTGAAACACAAGATGCTATAGGTCTGAGTTATTTAGTTTAGAGCAGACGGTCATGGCCAGGAAAACCCAGGAGACCGAGTTCCCTGATTGGTTTGGCTGTGGTTGATGAGGACCAGAGGAGGCTGCAGGGAGCTGTAAATGGTAAATAGAGGCAGACCTGAAGGGAAGGAAGTTCAGGTGACCTTGCCTAAGCCTGGAAATGGCCTTTGACATTTTGGAATTATACAGACCGTAGAATAACTTTAGACCTTCAGACCTGGTATGGCTAAACTTAGACGGTTGTTTTCCTTTCTCTGAGCTGCAGCAGCACTGCAGAAGTCATCTCCTCTCAAAAATAACACGCTTCGTCCTTCTCTTATTGTTCCTCCAGATATCAAATTCCTCTGACTCAGAATGTACGCCCAAACTCTTTGTCATCTCCAGTAAGGTACGTATATAAAACCAGCTTGTTTCTCTCGTATATCGCACATGCAGAACCTACGAGGCGGCTGTGAGAAGCTGTTGAAAGTATGTCTGCTGTGTTGCGGTTTTTTGACTCTGGTTGACAAGTCCCACTCTTTACTCGTGAAGGATTGGGCTGTATATTTGGAACGCGAGTGCACCACGCAGCTGCCACTCACATGTTTATTACACGTTACAGCCATATGTGCATGCATGTGGCTTGCAGATTACTTGAAGCACATGTTGGTTCCAATTATTTAGAAACAACATGACAGTGTTTCAGGCGAGATCCTTAAGAAATAACATCTGAATTGTGTAAAAAGATGTTTATATCATCCATCTGAATGAATTTAATGAATGAGTGGAGTTTACACCTGAACTTTGCATCTGGTAATTACTACTCCACACACAGTACCTTGACCCAGAAGCCCCTTCACTTCTGTGTAACGACGTAAGCTGATAATTTGTAAATGACAGCTGTGCTTTGCCTCATGTGTGTTGCAGAGTGCCTACGCCGTCCCCACCATGGCGTTCTCCTTCCTGTGCCACACAGCTGTCCTGCCGATCTACTGCGAACTTGACCGGTCTGAACTGCAGCTCCTGTATTTTTCTGAATCTACTCAATCTACAGCACAATAGATTTGTGAAATTTATATCTTTATCCCTTTCAGACCTACAAAGGCGAGGATGCAGAATGTTACCAATGTCGGTATTAGCCTCAGCTTCCTGCTTTACCTCATTTCGGCACTTTTTGGTTACCTCACCTTCTATGGTAAGTCAACACCAGATACCATATAATGCAATACGGCACGTCACGATACGATATGAAACAATACATGACAATATGATGTGCTATGACACAATACAATATGACATAAGATGGTACGATATAATATGTCACAATAGGATATGACACAATATCATGACTGATATAATATGTCACAGTACAATAGTACATGATACGTAACAATATGATGCACTATGACATTATATGACCTAAGACGGCACAATACATCACGATATGATATGTCACAATAAGGTACGACACAATATCATTACACGATATGTCACGGTACAATAGTACATAATACGATACGATATGATGCACTATGACATAATATGGCATAAGATGGAACGGTACGTCACAATAAGATATGTCACAATAAGGTACGACACACTGTCATGACATGATATAATACGTCACGATACAATAGTAAATGATACGTGACTATATGATGCACTACGATACGATATAGCATAAGATGGCACGATACGACACAATACGATATGTCACAATAAGGGACAACACCATACAACGCTGCACAATCTGATATGTCACAAAATGATACGTCATGACATGACACAACACAACATGACATGTCTTGAGTCAAGATTTTCTTTTTTTTTGCTTAATTCAAGCAAAAAAAAATCTGCTAATGGAACAAGTGAAAATTATCTTGGTAAGATTTCTTGAA
>JAPTYQ010000016.1:2461113-2480117 GCA_029814465.1 Ostorhinchus cyanosoma | reverse complement strand
GATGTGGTGGTTTAGGGGCTTAGAAGTCATTTTTTCATTTCCAAAACAAAGCTCAAGTACAGAAGAAATAACCAATTGAAAAAGAAATGCTGAAATGTGAGAGGTGGAGCCTTACTGGTGGGTATTTTCCAAAGGAAAATTACTAATCTCCTCTCTAAACCAGGAACTGGATTAATAATTCTTTCAGTTATGTTTTTTTCTGTGGTTGACAATTTTGCAACATTTTCAAATCAGTTTGGACAGAGAGAACTCGACATTAGGAGCCTAAGGGTTTATGTTCATTTAGATGAGAGTGGATTTTGATTGCACAGAAAAGTAAAATGTACATATAATGCATAACGACTGTTAAATGCAATACATGTGGTACATAATGATAATTAAATAAAAGAAATTACTCAGACAGATATAAACTAATTTAGTGGCTTAAAACATTAAACTTGAAGACAAACAAGTAAAAGTCATTGAAGCAGTTAAGCACACAGCAAAAGAAAAAAGCACGACTATTGAAT
The DNA here is from genome assembly GCA_029814465.1 of Ostorhinchus cyanosoma. NCBI lineage: Eukaryota > Metazoa > Chordata > Actinopteri > Kurtiformes > Apogonidae > Ostorhinchus > Ostorhinchus cyanosoma. Next base: position 2,479,608 of record JAPTYQ010000016.1, on the reverse strand, counting down.
GAACTTATGATAGCTAGTGAGTGCCATTAAATTGCTTGATGGGACTCAAAATTATTATTATTATTATTATTATTATTATTATTATTAATATCATCCTGTTGTTTGTGGTCTATTATCTCAGCTGCATGTTCTAAACAGCCTGTTCCAGGATGTTCTATATCTTGTGTCCTGAGCGCGTACACGATGGAAAAAGGCATGTGATTGCGCGTCCCCGCGGACAGGGGGGAGGAGTCAGAGCTTCTCTACGGCGCAACAGTGTCTCACCAAGTAATCTCTCTCTCTCTCTCTCTCTCTCTCTCTCTCTCTCTCTCTCTCTCTCTCTCTCTCCAGCGTGGCACTGTCTTTGATGAAGAGTGAAGGAAAGCTGGCGTTGCGGATGAAACATTGATCTCTTTAACCGAACAGAAACGGTGAAAAGTCCTACGGTATCGGTTTGTGGATTTACAGATTTGTTTAGTGGAAAAACCGTGGGATTTTGGTTAATTTCTGAGCGGGCCCGGATACAGCTTGATTGCGATAGTGAGACTCAACTCAGGTCCTTTCGTCCTGACATGGACACAGGAATTGTACCCGAAAAAAAGAGGTAATGTATAACCATGGCTAACCTCCGTGTAGCGGATTATGTATTTGTCTGACACAATATTGGGATTTACGTATAACAATTGTTGGGGTGTTACGGGTTATATTTCAAGGTTATCCGGTAGTTTAGCTTGTTTGGTGGACAAATGCGACGGCTAGCGACGCTGTTAATCGTTAGCTTGAGGCTAACACAGCTAGCTTACACAGAAATAATCAATTTTTAACTGATGAAAATACACCCAACCACCACTAGCAGATCAATACAGTAGTTAGATTAATATTTAATTTTGAGTAAATATGCTTTCAGATTATTTTCACTAGCTAGCTCAATATAGTTAAGTTTTGTGGCTGTCATTGCTGTTGTTCTTAGCGATGTTTACATTGTTAAGGAAAAACATGTCGGTTTATAAATTATTCATAATCTGTAATAGCCATATACAGGTGGAGTACAGTTTATGTGTGATGTTCTTATCTTGACACTGTTGAGTTAAGAGCTCATGTGAGCCCTGCAGGAGTGCGGTTTCCGTTAAAATATTTAACATTTCGTGACTCTAGCCCTTGGTGTGAATTTCTGTTGTGTTTCCTGACTGGTAATAATTAATGATTACATTGAAAGGACAGTTATGCAAATTTGGAGAAAGCTGGCAGGTTTACAACAAACAGCATTTCACTCAACCCTTTGATTACCTCAGTATCAAATTTGTTAATAAAGTCTAATAAGCAAAGTAGAGTGTAGACAACACAAAATCAATTGAGCTCCATTAAACTGAATCAATTAGATAAAAGATTTTTCTGATTAACTTGGACAGTAATGTATGTCAGAGCAAAACCTTTAGACCTCACAGTCTGCATATGGTGCACATTATTTGACAATGATGATGATGATTTGTCAATGATGAGTATAATATAAAAGAAAGGAGGAGTGTCCATGTTGAGGATAATGTAAAATACTCTGAATTCAATGAGGTGACAGGTGGTACACTAACAGCTCTTTGTGTGCATAACACGTTTTGGTTCTTTTGCCTGATTTCTGGTGGGATATTGACTCACAACACAAATGCAGATAATAAGACAAAGTGCTTTTACTGGTAAAATAACACCAACAAGCAGGCTGCCCACTTGTTAACGGCTGTAAAAGGCTTCAGCTAATAGCCAACATGGTTATTAAAGTGGGCAGGGTTTTTGTTGTTTATCTAGAGAAACAATGAAATTCATGCAAGAGAAATGATTTAATAAAATGTTTCTCCCCAGAATATGCTATATGCAATAATCTTATATTGCTGCATAAGTAAGTGTATGTTGCACTGCAGTTTTTCCTGTGCAATGTTATGACTAATAATTGTGGTAAAATTTATATAGAACTGGAAAACGATATCTGAGAAAATTTACCTTTTCGTTGTGTGAAAATCCAATTAAATTGTTCTGAGATGACTGTAGCTTCTCTTTCCTCTTTTGCCCTGCTGGGATTAGTGGTTGGTGTAGACTTAATGTCCTTATTGGTTTAAAGAACTATCTCTGTCCGAGTGTATGTTTTTTTTTTTACACTTCACAAAAACATAATCAGAGAAGGCATCATCCATTTCAGGTTCAGTCATGTTTTTTTCACATTTTTGTCAGAGTCAAATAAGAGGTTCAGTTTATTTTGATGTGGGTAATGCAGGTCGCTGTGAGTTGCTTGGCATTATTTCTGTCTCATCTCTTAATCACCATGTCTTGACGTCAATAGGAGTGGCCAAGTGGTGTAGTGATGTACGGGCTGGTATTTAGCCCCAAGACATTCACTTACCGCTTTTGTGTAGTTGGTTCTTGAACCTTAACCATGCTGTGCTCTGTGGATGGAGGTGACAGGTGAACAACTCTGCATTTTACTTTATTTAATAATACTAAAGAACAAAGGTCTTATCAGTGTTGAATCTAAAGGAAAATAGAGTTTCAAGGTAAAGACTGAGGGGAAAAAGCCAGCCTTGGTTGGGTCTGTATTAATACATATCACCAACTGCTAATGTTTCATATTGTCACATTTGTAAGTGTGCACTGTGGGCTTCTTTCATCTGTGGGGTCTTCCCGGTGTGTCTCACAAACAATGAAAGGAAGGAAATCTAAAAACAATACCCTCTTTTGTATCCACCTACCTAGATGCACATTTAAAGGATTTAATCAGAATATTTGCCATGACTGGATAAGAGTGGAGTACTTAAAGGCTTGTCTTCTCCTGATATTTAACGTATTTGTTGAGAAGCAGCTCTGATGGATATAAAGTTTGCCCAAACAATGCTAATACAACTTTTACATAAAACACTGGTGTAATGATAGGATTTTATAATGATAGGTTGTGACTTATGGAGTTTTACCAAAGATGGGAATTAAGGTGAGAAGAATAAGGTTTGCTGTTTGTAGGATTAAGTGAAGAGCCTCAACCAAGAGCTCATCTCAACCCCGCTGTATTGTTTAGTGTAACATAAATTATTTACAAGAAGGAATAGCTTCTTTTGTGCTGAAGGAAAGCCAATATAACAAATGTTTTGCTACATTTTGAAAACTTTGGTCCATGTTCTAAAGGGTAAAGCTACAACTTTGTCTATAAACCAATTAATTTAACATGCTTTATGCTCAAAGATCTGCAGTTTACAGCCCCAAGTTGCCAAAATGTGAAACTTATGCACAGCAGCACATGTAATATCCTGTGTTTGTAGTGCTGCTGTAGTTAAGTGTAAATTGCAATGTCTACAGGAAACATGGCTTAAGCTTTTGTAACGAAATGGTTCCTGTTGACCTGCTCTGTTCACAGCTGACATTACTGTCAGTCTTGGTTGATCTGACCACAGGTAGAAGTGCTGGTGTGAAGGCACCTTTGAGTACCAATCACTTAGACCACATTCAGCGGTGGTCTATGCCTTTTAGCTGTGTGTATACTAATGTATTGTAGACCACACTCCTAGACTGCCTATTCAGTTCAAACCCTTTTGAATAAGCAGCAGTATGTACACATTAAGTAAAAGACACTTACTATACTTAAGAGCTGTCCGCTTTTGATCAGCTCACCAAAAACCACATGTTAATGCCAGGTATGAACAGTCAAAAGCCAAACAAGTTACCTGCTTTGTGACTCTTCTACAGTGTTCCTTCACCAACATCTCAAGACATCTCCCATAATATACAAAACGATAGGGAACACAAGAGGAGGAAGTAACATGATTCATCAAGTGGACAGTTGAATGTACAAAATAGTCCACAAAGGATCAGAATAACCCAACTCCAAATTAGTGGTTCCTTTTGTTTATTCAGGATCATTCATTCATTGAACTTGGATTAAACAGAAACAGTCTTCAGTGTGTAGCAGGCTTTGTCAGGCATTGATTCTAAAGGTTGCTATTGTGTCAACATTTATCCAAATGGACTGCAGATTAGTGAAAAAACAAATATTTGTATTGGAGTATTATTGTAAGCCTAATTTGTGATAACGATCCCAGAAAAAGTGCTTGGAATGCAAGTTACATTGACTTAGAATGATTCATGTAGTTGATGATTTCCTGTATGTTTGCTAGAAATAACACATTACAAATCAAACATTTGCCAGAGATCTCCTAGCAGAGAGGGATGGGCAGGAAGCCCCGTTTGAGTAAATCTCCATATTGGGTAGAGATTTTTGGTTGTGGTGTTTCCCTGAACTGGATTATATAATAGATAAGAGTGTGTTTACTGTCAAACTAAACAGTGCTGACAGAGTGAGCTTTTCTGTAGTGAATTGGGTCATTCCCTTGTATGAAAATGCTCAATCGAACTGTGTAGCACTGGTCAGGGTGACTTTATTTTACATGGTTGTGTATGTTTATTATTATTATTATTAACATTATAACAATATATTGATATTATTAATATGATAATAATATACATTTCATATTATTGTTAATTTGCATCCATTTGTTCACATCTGCTTGCAGCACTGCTAAATGTTTACATAATAGCAAGAATTTCAGCAAAAATCATATGTGTCATTGAAGCAAAACAAATATGATTGTGTTTGCAATGAGGCTTGTCAAACAGAAGACTGTTAGCCATGTGTGACCATGTGCAGTAATAGGGTTATGTAACAGCGGCCTCTGTGTTTGCCTTTGTTTTAATTCCACAGAAAGTGTTTGTTTGGAATACACGCTTCATGTAAAAAAACCAACTAAAAACAGCAGCAGTTTAAGGAAATGGTAAATTATTGAATAGAACACAGAACAGGTAAGGATATACTCGGTAGAAAAGCAAGAGTGTAAGAGACATTTATGTGTCTTGATTGAAATGGGATACAGTAGATTAAGTTCTTCAGCTGTTTATATCCATATGTTTACTGCTTCTCTTCCTCATCTTTATAGTTACCGGCTACATGTTTATAGTAGTATATAGTGTAGTAATACAGACAGTGGCTCAGACACTGTATCATATATCCAGGGAGAAAATGTATTAGGTCTGCGGCTGTCGTTACATCATCGGTATTCTAACTGGCAGCTTAGCAAAATTCACACATCAGTTTTAGGTTACCTTGAGTCTAGTGTCCATTACGATCAGTAGCTCTTTTTTTATCGTTTATAGTAACATCTGGTGCTGACTTGTGTATGTGTAGAAGCTGAAAGTCAAACCTGGAGGTCAGGAGATGTTTTGACACCACAGAGAGCTCCATGAACACTGCACTCAGATGTCATTTTGCTCACACATTGGAGCTTTGTCTTGTGGGATTGACAGAAGATTATGCATATTTGTCAGTGGTATTGAAACATGTGGATTTATGTTTGTGCTTGTAGCTGTTGCGTCAACATCTTGGTTGAAACATGTTTGTCAGTGCAGAGATCTGCTGAAAGAAATTTCACTTACAGTGTTGTTTCCATTATAAAATACAGATTAGTTAGCACCAAAGCAGTTGTAATGGCAGGACTTTTTGCAGAACTGTTGATGGGCTGGATGTTCACACAACTTAGTTTGATTTTGAAGTATTGCAAAATGCTTTCTGTTTATTTTCTGTTTTGTGCTGGGAACACTTGTGTGAGTTTCACTTCAGAAAACCCTGCTCACAGCTGTTTGTTGCAGGCTTTAGATCAGTTTCAAGTTTATGACCTTCTGTGAAAGCAAAGCCACACTCAGACTTAACTTAATGCTTTTCCTCCAGAGGACTAATTTTTTCATTTGTGGAGTGGGTCAAGCTCTATTTTGACCTAAATGCTTTCCAACACGCTCTGTGCTCTACTATAATAACGGGAAATCTGTCCCTAAGGCTGCCAGGTTGGATACATAGTGGGCTAATTTTAGTTTAGCCGGTCCATTTTCTTGTTAGAGAACCTCAAATATCATTACGACCTTGGCCAGAGCTGTGTAAGTGCTCAACAGATCAATTTCACTTATGTGTGCTTCAAAGTTTGTCCTGTGTATTTTAAGCGTTATCTGTTTTGAGATGATGCCTGATTGTCATCTAAGTTCATTTGAGGTTAGGAGGTAGTACTTGTGCGAATGAATATTATAAAACAAAATTTGCTATCAGGTGCATTTATGCTGAAACCTAACCCTGTCTATTTATGTTAAAGGTCATAAGTGCTCTGTGTATGTTCAGCAATCCAAGACTTTAGTTTAAAATCCAAAGGGTTTCTAAGTATAGTATAATGTAGGGCTGCGCAATTAATCGATTTTAATATGAAATCAGATTGTTTAATTAGGACGATGTTTAGAAACGGTCATTGTCAAATCGAATTTCATCTCTCTCGTGTTTTGAGGCCACGCTCCTCTGGGCCACCGTAGACTGAACAGAAGTCTGTGGACCTCTGAACTGTGAGAGCGGTCACCACAGTCTTTGGTCTCCACACACCAGTACAAAAATGGCGTTTGCTAAGGAGGGTGAGAAGTTTGTATCTAAGAATAGCAAGAGCAAGTTGGTTGTGTGGAATTGGAATGGCTTCGAAGTTTCCGCTGAAGACCAAACCATTCCTCACTGCAAACTGCCTGAATGCGGTATTTGTCAAAGACGGCGGCACATCCGACTTATTTCAGCACCTCAGACATCATCACATGCCAGAGTGTGAGCAGTGCATTGCATTGTGGGCTGCACACGAAAACAACATGTCGACTTCTGTTGTCTTTTGTAGTAGAGCTGCTCAATATAGGAAAAAACTGACAATGCGATTTTTATTTAACCCTGAGATATATATTGTGATATGAAAAAATACCCAGGAGGATATAACAGCTGTGTGGCGCCAACAGAAATGGTCAAACAAATTAGTTGTGCTACCTCTCATTGTGGCAACAGGTGTAAGGCACTGTCGACACAGAACACGTTTCAGTATCATCCTATTTGTAGCTGAAATAATTCCAGATAACTGACGTTGCTTTTCTTTTTGGCACCAAGTCTTCATTTTCGGTGATTTTTCTCTTGTTCGTTGCTCATTTTTCAAAGTTGTTAGTAGCGATTCACTCTATGTGCAGGGGCGTGGTCTGCGCCAGCAAACTGATTAAGAACAATTGTGATTGGTGGATCACTGCGCGCAGTGTGTGTCAGGTACCCTTGAAATTAGGTGAGAATGCATTGAGTTCATTTGCCTCCTACATTGCAGAACTGGTGATGTGACTATTGTGCACATGTACATTGTAATGACGATACTCAAACAATATATTGTGCAGCTTTATTTTGTAGTTTCCCCGAAAATGTAAAATCTGTTTTTTAGAGGAAAGAAATTGGGATTTTATTTTTGGCCAAAACTCATGCAGCCCTACTTTAATGTAAAGATGATAATTTTGTTGTGACTTTCAGAGTTCAGTGTGCCCTTTACAGTCAGCTGTACTTTGTAATCTGGAAATACTGCCAGGTCTTCTTGTTTATGGTCAGACTGTGAGTCAGTCAGCAAGAACTTGGATACATGCCCGGACAAATACTGTGCATGATCTGAATAGAGGCTATTATAAACACTGATCATGCAATGAATGCTGACATAAAATAATTGGACATATAAACAATTATGACAGGTTTGTATTTTGTTCTGGTTACTGAGGTGTCATTCATTTGCTGCTGGTTTGTGCTCTCTGTGTTGCTACCACTGTTGTTATTCTCCCTTCTGTAGATCTGTGGAGCCGTGCTCATAAATGTCAGGATGATTGGTGTTGCACTGTAGCTTGGCTTCGCCCCAGGAGACCGTCAGTGGAGTCAAAGCTCGTCCTCGTAGCCAATCACTTTAAGGGGGTGGACTCCTTTGCTTATTGTCAGCAGCCACTAAGATGTTTGTAGATAGCCATGTATGTAAATGCGCACGACAGGGTCCAGACTGAGGACTGGCTGTCAACTTGTCCGCTGCAGACTCCAGCTGCTGCAGCCCTCTCCAGTGACCAGCCCTTTGGCCGACCGGACTGTATACAAACACCCAGTCTGGAACAAGGGATGTCAGCGCTGGTCGTGTGCACAGTGGGCTCAGAATCAACGTGTAGCCAGACTGTTACTGACCTACCATCTCCTGTCTCTCACAGAGTGAGCTCTGAACGTAGGAAGGAGAAGTCGAGGGATGCAGCAAGATGCCGTCGTGGGAAGGAGTCCGAGGTGTTTTACGAGCTGGCCCAGCAGCTGCCCCTGCCCCACAGCGTCAGCTCCAGCCTGGACAAGGCCTCCATCATGAGACTGACCATCAGCTACCTTCGCATGAGGAAACTCCTCAGCACTGGTCAGTAGTAATGTTGTCATATCTGCTCTTCTAGGGTTTTCTCAGAATTTTCAGGGGGCTCGGTTGTATCTAAGTTAGTGAAAGCAGTCAACAGTTATTTTTTATTGCCGATTAATCTGTTTATTATTCTTTCCATTAATTCATTGTTTGTTGTTTGGTCTATAAAATGTCAGAAAATATTGAGCAGTGTTGATGAATATTTCCCCACAGCACAAAATGACTTCCTCACATGGTTCACAACTCAAAGATATTGTCATAGAGAAATTACGAAACCAGAAAATATTCAAATTTTAGAAAATGGAAACAGAATTTAGATTCAGAGCAGTTAATGGATTGTCAAAATAGTTCTTGATTAATTCAACACTTAACACTTACTTGATTGTTTCAGCTCTGACTCATCACTCACTTTTTTTTTACCATTAGTAGTGTGCACAAATTTGGAAAAGCTAGAACAGATAATAAATGAACAAGATCTACAAATCTTAAAAACAAGTCTTGCTAAAGAAGTCCATTAAGAACCATCTGAAACCATCACATCCGGGAAAAGTCATTTAGTGTGTTTTGATGCTCTCTACAGTCATTTTATGTTAATTTTGATGATGCGGTGTCCAAAATGACTTGAGTGCTGCACATGGTTGGAAAAACCCTGAATTTGAAGTACTCAGTGGAAAGACTGCATGAAGAAGGAGCTACGCATTTATTATTTTGATTCATGTTTTAATGTTAAAATATGTAGTTAAGAAAAATTCTGAGGCCATCGTATCAGATTTAATGAAATGATGAATGCAGGTCAGTTTCAGAGGAAGAAAACTCAGATAAACAGCAAACACTGAGTCAGCTTTTCTAAGAAATCGACTTATAGATCTCTCTGCAGAACTACCTGTGGGTACAATATATTTTCTGTGTCTTGCAGTATTCTTCTGTGGAAACCTGCGTCTTATTTATGGAATGGTGTTTATGTTTGTTTTGTTTTTTTAATCTTTCCCTCACCTACTGTTATCTGTCCCTCTTTGCCTCCTGTAGATGAACCAATGGCAGCGGAGGAATCAGAGCTGGATGTCCAGCTAAACAGCTCATATCTGAAGGCTCTGGAGGGCTTTCTCATGGTGCTATCTGAAGACGGAGATATGATTTATCTCTCTGAGAATGTGAACAAGTGCCTCGGGCTGGCACAGGTTAGTGTGATATGACCTGCATTTGGAAAGAAACCCAAACTGTGCCAGCATAAAAAAAAAGAGCAAAAAGGAGTAGGGATGAGAAAATTAAAGGCCAGTGGGTAGAGGTGTTTCAGTAATCTAGGAACAGATAGATTTTTTATGGTTATTTAAGTTTGCACAAACAGATAAACACCAATAAAATGATTTTACTTTGTCTTATTTATTGGGGATTGGTGTGGACATTGTATTTAGTTAAAAAGTTACAATAAGACATTGCAGTCAGTCTATCATTAACGCTGTTGCTAGTAGCCGTGTGTGGTTAAAGAGCTTCTTTTGTTTGCAGTTTGACCTGACAGGACACAGTGTATTTGACTTCACACACCCATGTGACCAGGAGGAGCTGAGGGAGATGCTGGTCCACAGAACAGGTGAGGATCAGGGAGCAGTGTAACGTCGATACACTGGAATCTGTCACACAACAACAACTCCTCTGTCCCTTCTGCCTCTGCACCAATCAGCAGGAAGTCCAGTTCACCCTGAGCTGGCAAATTCATAGTAGGACGCTGTCAGAACAGGTTATCATTGTTCCTCCTTACTCCTGAGGCCACAGTGATGAGAAGTGGCTGGTGTGCACTCCTCAGAGGCCTTTTACCCAGTGTTAATGTAACAATATGCAACACCACTGACACCGTTTTGTTCTGCTTCTGTTTTTGTCTTGGTGGATTAAATGTAGGCGGGGTTTTTTTTCCTCACCATTCTCAGTTGGTTAAATATATTTTTGTCTATCACACCTGTTGCTAGTAGGTGCTGATTTTAGAGCAACATTTTCCACCAGACACTGGTATCACTACAGTTGTAATGTCTGTTAATGCTACTTCCTGTTAGTATTATACTATCCTAAGTTCTCTACAGTGCTAAAACGTTACACCAACTTTGCTCTGTATGGAAATTTGTGACAGTTGGTTAAATTAAACTTTGAACTGCCACAGTCAGTGGGAACTACTGGTTAAAAAAAATGTAGAACACTGTAATAAATGGAAAATACTGAGATAGAGGAGTTATAAATGCAAATAGTCAGGTCTGGTGTAACCAAACACCATAAGATCCTTATTTCCCCTTTTCTCACTGTGATACTGTTCCTGTTTGTGTAATTTCAGGCTCCAAAAAGACCAAGGAGATAAACACAGAGCGCAGCTTCTTCCTCCGAATGAAATGTACTCTCACAAGCAGGGGCCGCACTGTCAATGTCAAGTCAGCCACATGGAAGGTAGGCTTCACAAGAACCATGGGTAAAATGAGAGCACTTATGTGGTTATGTGGTGGGTATGTGGACTTATTACTTTAGGGCAGTGTTTTTCAATCTTGGGGTCTGGGCCCCACGTGGGGTTTCCTGGAATTCAAACAGGGTTCCTTGAAATTTCTAGTAATAGACAAAAATAATAAAAAAAAAGACTTAGTAATAAAAAATATATGGTGAGTTGAGAGAGACAATCACAATACATAAAAGACGTGACAAACTGAAGCTGAAACTGAAGCACTGTGGTTCTGTTTATCTGTCAAATGTTCATTGTGGTCAGTTTCAGATGCTGCAGCTCTTTCATAATTCATAGTTTCAGTTACTGTTTGTTCAGTATTAATTGTCTTCTTGTAAATACAAGCTGGACCGACTGTACATATCCTGACCATGGAAAATAAAATTCTCACTTTGTGCAGTAATTTACACCTGGCTTTTCTGCCTCCATCCAAAATAGTATACATTATATAGACTAAATGTGACCTAAAATTAACATTTATTTGCATTTATTAGAAATTTGTGATGTTAAAATTGGGTCACTAGCCAAAAAAGGTTGGGAACCACTGGTATAGTCATAAGTAAGTGAGTAAACACATTTTACCAAACATTTCACTAAACACAGGATTGAAAACAAATATATACTCTTATAATTACATTTTTAAACCATTAGAAATTAGTTTACAAAACTGAATCAAATTGATGTCACTTCAGAATCGTAATTACAGCTTTGTTTAATAAGCTGTACAGTCATTGTGTTAATGGTCTCCCATTTCCTTCGGCCCCAGTGCAATAAGAAAGCAGCTGGGATCATTTAGTATGATTGTTGGTAAAGTGCTAATTTATATTTAATAGAAAATCCATGTTGGCCACAGTAGTAAAACAGGACTGTTTAAATTACATATGTATGGAATGAACTAGATTAAAGCGGATGTCTGTATCAGCACTAATCATATAAAGGAAATGGACTATAATGCTTTAAACTTCTAATGTCAATAACCACCAGTGCCAAGATTAATGTATACACAGATGGGAAGTAGATGTAGCCTCTAATTGAATCTGTCTTTGACTGTTGAGTAAATACAGTATCAAATGGAGAACTCTAACCATATCTAAAGAAGTTGAAACATCCTCTTAGGAATATAGAGACCATTTATGTGTGCAAATGTATCTCTAAAGATGTCAACCCTTTCCTCATCTTTTGAAAGTGGTGTTACTTTTATTTTTACATTTATCAAAACATTTAACGGCACAAAATAACATACATAATCAATTGTATTTAAGGACTAAGGGTTACATTGCTGGGATCTTGGTGTTCGGATGTATAACAGATGAGGATATTATGTAGGGGAGCTAATATTTTGACCTACTGGGCAAGATGAAGATTCACACACCCACAAAAAACAATTAACCTTTATATTGACATAAACAGGAAAAAGTAGTAGTATTGATTGCACAAGCCAGTTTCCTGTAATCGTTACACTGTTATATAATCACTGACCCTAATTGCAGCTGATATTAAACCCAACAGTAGCTCACATGCTTAAAAATCACTTCTACATATGCACTGTTGTCTTTCTCAAGGTGCTCCACTGTTCCGGTCATGTCCGTGTATTTGAGAACGCTGATGAGGAGTCTCCGAACGGGCAAAAGGAGCCGCCGGTCCCATATCTGGTTTTGATCTGTGACCCCATCCCTCACCCGTCCAACATTGAGGTTCCTCTGGACACCAAGACCTTTTTGAGCCGCCACACGATGGACATGAAGTTCACATACTGCGATGAAAGGTGAGTCTATCTACTATTGAGGGAGTGTTCAGTGCTTAAACTTGGACCAGAACAGACATACAGAACCACCTAGTGTTCAGTGGAGGAATTGCATTTTAGAAGGCTCTCCATATAATTTTAATAACCGTCTCAATATGATTTTATATCTCTCCAGGATCACTGAACTCATGGGGTATGATCCCGAGGACCTGTTGAATCGCTCTGTGTATGAGTACTATCACGCTTTGGACTCAGACCATCTTACAAAGACTCACCACAACTGTAAGCATCAACACAAAGAGTGGAAATCTGACACATACATTTAGTTAAAGTATAAAAAAAACAAACTTTCTCTTTGTTTCCGCTTCTGTATTATTAGTGTTCGCAAAGGGCCAGGTCAGCACAGGACAGTACCGGATGTTGGCCAAGAAAGGAGGCTTCGTGTGGGTGGAAACACAAGCCACAGTCATCTATAACAACAAGAACTCTCAGCCACAGTGTGTTGTCTGTGTCAACTTTGTGCTCAGGTACTGTGAGGGTTTTAAATTGCTGGTGTCAGTACAGACTGTAGTGTTATATAATCAGTTGGTTTCTGTTGCACTTTCAAGTAATGTATTTATTTATTGTCTTTTTTTTCTGTATATTTTAGTATAAATGAGCCCAACAATCATTTATTTGTACAGAGTAAACCCAATAGAAACAAAAAATACAAAAACAAGAAAAACAAAGGTCTACAATGAAATGATGGCGATCAAATCTCTTTTTATACCCATGATTGAACACATCTTGCAGGATTATATTAAGTAATTGCAGTTAGCGTAGGCAACTGTGAAACTGCGTGTATTATGACATGTATATTTATTCTATGTAATGGACTAGAGCTGTGATCAAACATATAACATGTGCATTATAAAAGTAAACTAAAACTAATGGAATTTATGGCGTTGATTTGCAAAATGACAGAGTATAACCGTCCTGTCTGTCTTTTCCTGCAGTGGCATCCAGGATGAGAAACTGATCTTGTCCCTGGAACAGACTGAGGACGTGAAGCCAGTCAAGGTGGAGCAACGGGAGGAAGAGGAGGAAGAGGAGGAAAAGGTCGTAATAGAGAGCAGCCAACCTGATATGTCTCCAACTCTGCTGAAGGAGGAGGAGAAGGTCCCAGAGCTGGATGTGATCAAGCTGTTCACTCAGGCGGTGGAGACCCAGCCGCTGGCCAGCCTGTACGACCAGCTGAAGGAGGAGCCTGAAGCCCTCACCCTGTTGGCCCCCGCAGCCGGAGACACCATCATCTCCCTGGACTTCAGCTGCCCTGGTTCGTGACTTCACAAAAACACACTAAGGTTCAAACAGTGAGCCCGTTTACATGCACAGCAATACACCGATCACTATCCCATTTCTGGAGTTGTCCAATTATTCACGTGATCATTTATACAGGATACTCTGATATGTTTTATCAGACAACGGCAGTATTCTGATTATGAGAAATCAGATTAACACACCTTGAATTTCTCCCCAATACTTCCTGCATGTGTATAGATTAATCTTATTTATTGTGTTCGTTTATGTTTGTGCATGTGTAAACACAATTAATGTCGTAGAAAACGGAAGTTATATAGATACATAAATTTAGGTTTTCGATTATTGTATTTCTTAAGTGCATGTAAACATTAGAATTATCTGATTACTCCCACTTATCGTATTTTTATGGTCGTGTAAACAGGCTCGGTGTCTCCATTCAAGGTCAAACCGAGAAACTAAGCGTCTCTTTCTCTTGTACAGATTCTGATATTCAGCTGCTGAAAGACGTCCCCCTCTACAACGATGTGATGCTTCCTTCCACCAGTGACAAACTGGCTCTGCCTCTTTCTCCTCTGCCACCCAGCGAGCCTCTCCAAGTCACCTCCACCGCCTCCGAGACTGTAAAGGCTGAGAGCTACACTCCAGCCCCATCCACTACAGCAGGCAGCCACAACCCCACAGAGGTAGGACCAAGTGCAATACAGAGCTGATAAGAGCCTCTTACTGTCATATACAGAAAACAGGTGAAGTATTAACTTGACTTCTGTCTGTCCTCTTTAGACTGATAGTCCACTGGACTTTTGCTTCCCCATGGATTCAGATATGAGCTCAGATTTCAAACTAGATTTGGTGGAGAAGTTATTTGCCATTGATACTCAACCCAAGACCCTCTTCACCACACAGGTAATCAGGCCAGAAGATGCATAGCTAGAACTGTGTAATAGGGCCATTGTGGGTTTTAAAAATGAAAATATAGAGAAAAAAACATGGATATTCTCTGAAATTATAGTAGAAATTTTTTTGTGTTGTATGCTTTTACTAGTTTGTGCTAATTTCTAATATTTGACTGAACTGGAAGTTGTATTGATGGTACATTTTAATTGTTAATGTTTTGAGTACTCAGCTTTACCTCACTCAGCAGTTTGGAAGCAAACAAAAAATATTAAGAATTATCCATCTCATATGAGAATGCACCATGGCCATGTATATTACACTATCATAAATAACCCTCTAAAGTCATAATTTTATGGGTTGTTTTTGCATCGTTTGTTATCATACAGCTGAAATATTATGTGTACGTGTAAGGAAAAGTCTAATTTCTGATTTTCTTACCGCATACGTTTATAAATCATTATTATTGTCTCTGATAATATTTGAGGGTTTATTTTTCTGTATCCATTTTTTTTCTTATTTTTTTCTAAATATACCACTTAGATCTCTGTTTTTTAAACCTTCAACGGCCCTAATATGCTGTTATAGATATTTAATATACATATTTCCGTTGAAAAGGTCTGATTTATGAACATTATTTTCTCTTGCAAAGGTGATGGAAGACCTAGATCTAGAAATGTTGGCTCCATACATCCCGATGGACGACGACTTCCAGCTCCACAGTCTGACCCCAGCCGAGCCTCTGCCTTGTGGACCAGTCAAATCTCTGGAGAGCTCTCCTGTCCGCGTCACACAGGAAGTTCGCAGCTTTCCCAGCTCCCCCTTCAGCTCAGCAGACAGCCGCACGGCCTCCCCGGCGCCGCCTGAAACTGTAACCGGCCCTCATCCTGCCACCATCATTTCAAAGAGGTAATATCTTCGAACATGCACCACAGTTCTATGACCTTTAGTTTTTGATTTCACTATTTATATATATCCACTGCTCTGGTGCAGGACCCCACAGTTGGACAAGGAAGTTTCACTGCGGACGCTGGCAGCTCAGAATGCACAGCGTAAAAGGAAACTGGGAGAAATAAAAGAAATAAATGTACAAGTAAGTCGTCTACTGTATTAGCGTGATTACAGTGAGTCTTACTTTATAGATGGAGTTTTTAAGTGTGTGTTTTTTCTGACATTCTCAGGGAGCTTTGCCTCCAGAACCGCTGAAAAAACTGAAGCCGTCAGAATCTGTAACAACTGAAGGAGTCACCCACAGGACCATACTTCTGCTGCCTTCAGGTGAGTCAGCGCAGACTTCACTTAAACACCATTAACTAGAGATGAACTGATCACCGCTCCAGGTTTTAATTTGAATTGAAGTGGAAAATCAGTCTCAGTTATTTTTGATTCTTCCCCCGTCTGATTCATGCTCATAAATTATGGTTTACGCTAAACCACACGGAGCAACGTCACATCTGAGAAGATACGAGTAACACATTTATTCGAGGTGACTTGCCATGTGAAATGAACATTGCACGTCTCTGTGTGGTCGTATTGCCAGGCTGTTAAATGAAACATACGGTAATCCCTCATCTGTTACTGCCACTGTGTGTACATCGCAGTAACATGTTAGACTAAAGGGAGCACTATGAGAGCGCTCACCTCACCAGGGCCATAAGCTTTGGTTTTGCTTTATGGATCTTTCTTGGCTTTTCCACCAAGTTTCATATAAAAGCAGCATGATTCTGCCAATATAGCTTATTCTAACCAGTATGGAATAATAATGTGCAGCGTAGTTTATAGTAGACAACAGTCTCATTCATTCATTTTCCAAAATATAATAGGCCAAAATCTGAGTCTCTAGGTCTGGCTTAAAAATGTGGAGAAATGTCAGTTGCAGTTGTTAGGGTTGCACAGATACATCAGCTGAACAACAGAATCAAGACAATGATTTATCTGACGTGTCAAAAGTTGTTGAATAAATATAACAGATTGAATTTATGCACATTCTGAACCATTGTTTCATTTAGATATAAAAGATATTTTTGTTACCATCTTATAAAATGGGATATAAATAACAGTAAAAACAAAATAAACAGAAAACAACATCAGCTGTTGGCCAAATGTATTATTTCAAATACAGTGAATCTGCTTAACTTAAAATAAAAATGAAAAAACAAAACACAGCCCTGAAGGAGCTTGTTCTTTCAGATCTGGCCAGTCGCTTGCTGGGAAGCACATCGGAGGGCACCAGTTCCCCCTTCACCCTGCCTCAGCTGACCCGTTACGACTGCGAGGTCAACGCTCCGTTGCAGGGCCGTCAGTACCTGCTGCAGGGGGAGGAGCTGCTGCGCGCTCTTGACCATGTTAACTGAGTCAACGCTTAGCCCGCTCACTGCTGGACTAGACTGGACACTACAGTTTCTCCCTCCCTCACACTGTCACTGTCTCTCTGAAGACCCCCCTCCCCACCCCCTCCACCCCTTATTTATGTATCTGTATGAGTTTGATTATAGTTTGGCTGCTGTTTGTGCACATCATGTGATATCTGCAGCATTCCACCGTGACAAACACCATAGCAGCATCTGGGTTTTGGTGCAAGGGATTCAGGCATCATAAGATGCCCAATTATTGTTTTTTTGTTTTGTTCTTCTCTCTTCTGGGGAGTCTCTCAGCACACGGCGCCTCGACATATGACCGATTTCCAGCAGGTCACCACAGAGCCTGGCGCTACTGCCAGCAGTGTATTGTAAGCTTCAGTCGCACAATTTATATTTTCTTAAAAAGAAAAATATTACCAGCAATATATATTAAGCCTTTTTAAAGTAGTTTTAATGGGATTTGAACAATGTTATTTTTCCTCCCATACTTGTATGTTGTAGTACTCGTACCTAACAAGATGTCTTTAGTCCAGAAGTATGAACATATTGTTTAAACCTAAAGTGGTTTGAATGTTCTATCCATTTAATAGCTGTCAGTCTTTGAGGTAAATACATTTAATTGTGTAGCAGTCCAGTACATGTCACTTAATTACTTTACTGTAAGTGTGTGTTACTGTACATATACCAGGGAAATTAATTTACTCATTTTAGCTTCACCGCTTTCTTACTCTCAACATGAAATCAGGGAGTATGCACCTTTTGTTCTGCTTCTCATCTTGGAGAATTGGCATTTTAACGTAACGTGAACTTTTCTTTTTCTGGTTTTTACTGTGCGTGGCATACTCAAAACTGTCAAAATAAGTGGCATCTCAACAATTCATATTTTTCATTTACTTGTGTGATGATTGTCATCGTAGTAGCAGTTCTGAGTTGTCTAACTTGTTTGCTCAGTTAATGGTTGTCATTTTAACACCGGTGATCCATGCCATATTCTTGGGTCGATCATGCTTCTTGTTGCAGTCTAACATTAAAAGGCTTTATTAAAAATTTTTGTAATTGTTTTGGGTCTAATTAACTACTACTTTTCATTCATTGTATTTGACAACATTGATAACCATACATATCACTGGGCCTGTTTACATGACCGTAAAAGTCTGATAACTGGTAGTAATGGGATAATTGTAATAATCAGATCTAACAGATTTACATGCACTTAAAAAATGCGATAATCAGTAAACCCTGGTTTAGACTCTCCAGCCCGTTAATGGATTTCTTTCGGAGTGCATACGTAGTGATGGTAGACTTAAATTTCCGGCTAATGCCTCCCATTTATGTTTGACTACGTAACTTCCATTTTCTACAGTTTAATTGTTTACACATGTAAAAGAATGAAATAAATCAGAGTAACCTGTATACATGCAGGAAGACATCGGAGTATTGGGAAGAAATTCAGGTGTGTTAATCCAATTTCTC
>JAPTYQ010000016.1:2436796-2457097 GCA_029814465.1 Ostorhinchus cyanosoma | reverse complement strand
GCCCCGATGGCTGTTCTGTGTTCAGTCCCACATTTGTCACACCAGAGCGTGCTATGTTTAAATGGAGTCCTTCAGGGAGAACGGATTACTTAAACTCAGGTCACATGCATTAATAAGGGGCAATGCTAATTAGCTACAGGTTAGCGGTCACATTCTCATCAGTGCTAAAACTATAATTGGAGTCTATCCCCTTGATGTGCTTTGCTGGGGTGATACACACGTGATTGGTCAAAGTATTTGCGATTCTCAATTCTCAATTATGATAGAATTTCATTTTTTTACCGAGGTTCCAGACACCCAGGGGGTAGGTATTCTGTTGATGACCACCCAGTAGTTATCTGACAGTGCAGCCATGTCTGGATACGCCCTTCCACTGGTGTTGTAGTAGGACTGAGGAGGTAGGGATGCAGCTACAATCTTCATGTACCCGTTCACTGCACTGATCTACAACAAAAACAGCATGAATTATAAAGTAAGCCAGGAAAACAACATTTGATGACATGGAAAAACACCCAGGATTGTTGGCATTGTTACCTGATAATCAGGCATCTTGAAAACATTGCTGAAGCCTCCTCCGCTGATATAATCTGTAACTTCATATGTCAGTTTAAATGGGTTCTTAAATGAAGTTCCTCCTACAGTGGTCACATACGGGCTGAAGAGGAAGCAAAGAACAAAGGATCAGCGTCTGCTGCTTTCACTCAAACATTTTAAAGAGAAGAATACTTACAACCAATAGTGAGATTGATTCTTTTAAAAACTAAATTCCAATGTAATTGCACATAACAGAAGAGCTGATAAACTTCAGTACATCTGTGTGTGTGCGTGTTACCAACACAACACTTGCAAAATATGCAGCTTTATAAGAAAGTTAATCTGCTAGCGACTGCCCACTTTACTTTAAAAGTGTGATTTCTTTGGCTTCACAGAATGTGTTAAAATTTGGCACAAATGTTCACTTGAATTCAAGGATGGCTAGTTACGTAAAGAGACTTTTCTATCCATTATTAAATACTGTGTTCCTTCACAAAACCAAGCTCTAAGTGCAGCCCACATGTTTCTCATTTTCTCCTTGTGATTGATATCATGTGCAGATTCTTTCATCGTCCTTTTTTACTACTTATTTGTTTTGTGCAAGATAATGTTTTCTTGAACATGAAAAAAGGTGCATGCTACTACAATACCACTGAGTGTTGCTGCTCATGCACCCATTAGTTTGTCACTAATTGTACAGTAGATTGGTAGTAACAGTGTGAAAGGATTATACAAGAAGAGTGAATGCCTCCGATTACTGTTTGCTTTATAAATTTCACAATAAAAGACCATTTTCTTTGAGAAGATTTTCCATCAGCAATGTAGCATGCAACAAATATATTTTCAGGTTCATTACATTGTTAGTGGTATCAGTTCATGTTTTACCTTGATGCAGGGAAACTTGGCCTGAAGGTGTTTCGTTCTGACCCCATATGTTTACAGCCAGCACCACTGTCACCTAAACATGAGAAAAGATCAGAGCAAAAAAAAAACAATTATGCTTCCTGTTCTTAAAGAACAAGACCAAAGAGATTAAATCAGGTTAATGATGCATCACATGTTAATGATTGCTGACATCATCTCCAATCTTGGATAAATAGAAAAGACAAAAGTGTTTTTCCAAAGGTGCTTTGTCATTGTGGGTGTTTATTTAAAACAATGGTGTTGTATTCATGTTTCAGACAATGATCTAGTGATGACAAGGGAGTGAAGCTGAAATGTTGCCAAATAGGAAAAGGCTCCGTCTGGCTGCAAAACTAACATTGTGCTTTATTAATTCCTCAATATCCTAAAAAAGCAAGCATTGAAACTGCCCTGTTGTAATTAGTTCTAATACTGATACTGACCTGAAGCAAAGAGCAGAGAGATGCCCCTGACCCCGGCCTTCATGAACTCTGTGTTTATACGCATCATGTAGGCGACAGAAAGACTGTCTTCGTCGTCCCCGTAGCTGATGGTGTGAACCCAAGGCAAGTCAGACATGTTGCTAAGGAGAACCATCCACTGGAGGAAAGGCTCCTGGGACTCATGACGCCCTGAAAAAAATGTTAACATCAATATTCTACTGTGAAATTCACCATTTCATCTCCACTTTCATCTATTGGATTAAATCAAGTTAATATTTCAAGTGTGTTCAAAAACTTGTAAACAAAAATTGTGGAGAAAATGCAGCACACAGGCTTGATCTTTTTTTCACAAACCTGGATTGGTGAAGAACCAAGTCGAGATGTTTGCCCCTGTGCTCATGATGTACTCTATATCCAGACTGGCTTCAATGCCAGCTTTTCCGCCTCCCTGTGTGCCTACGACTCGGTCAACTGCAGATCGATGCTTGAAGCCACCGCCGTACAGGGTCATGAACTCAGCCAGGTCTGCAGGGTGATAGTACTGCTCCAAGAACTACAAGAGATGGAAGCTTTTCTGATGAGTATCATATTGTATAAAGTACTCGGATCGTAGTAAAAATGAAAAGCAAACTACTACAGAAAATACTCAGCTATACAGAAAATAAAATTGAACATTTGAATCCTGCATAAGTAAAAGTATGCAAATAAAGTTAGCAAAACGTACTTGAAGTATGTGATCTTTTTGTATTTGATGCTTAAAGAGGTAATATGTAGCATTTACATTCTAAATTCCCAATTGCAGGGGTAAGTCTCAAAACAAACATGTCAAATATATCAACGCGACCAGAAAGATGTTGAACTGGGGAGACACAAAGATCCACGAGCTGTTGTTACTTCAGGTAGAGGACTCTATCCAAGCTAACATTTGTGGAATGGTCAAAGACAGGCCGACTCTGGAGAGGTTAACTACGAGGCTATGCTTGGGGTATTTCCAGTGCACAAGTTATACATCACACTATACTCTGCGCTGCGTCACCGCCCCTTTGATTCCAGAACACAGGCCCGCTGTGTAAAAGTCCAGCCTGTCTCACCTCTGTTACTCATTTGACTTGTCTGTGGAAATCAGTCAATGGTGAAAAAAAGCTGGGATCACCATCTCACCTTTTTTCTGGGATCTCTGTGTAAAAGTGACTTCAGTAATCCAATACATTGGCATCTTTGGTAGAACTTCATAAATCTTTATTCTAAACACAAACAATATTTTTTAATGTTGAAAGTAGAACTACTACATATACCCTATTTAAACTCAACCCATGAAGGAATATTTCATCCTTCAGTTTATCATCATTCAACAGCAAAACATTTCAGAGTATGTGGTTTTCACTGGACAGGAAGACTATCAAAAGGTGTAATCTAAATGACTAAAACTGACAGATAAATGTAGTGGAGCAAAACTATTAAGTTGCAAATCCTCAAGTAAGCACAGTAATTGAATAAACGTTCTTGCTTTGCACCATTGTTAAGGTGTATATGTCCAAAAGCACCATTTCACTATGAAGAGAGGGTCCTACCTGAGCTACAGCCTGGCTGTTGTTCTGTGCTGTTCCCACATCTGTTGTTGACAGGTTATAGCGAGATCTTAAAATGGAGGGTGTCACGCCCAGGTGCACCCCAGTCTTAAGGCGTTCAGATGAGGCTTTACTTAAGTCCTTTCCTTTGGGAGGTAAACGGTGAAGTCCTCCAACTATGGATGTAGAAAAATTATTTATCAACAGGTGTTATCATACAGACCATAACTCAAATATACAAAGATTATAGATTTACATTTTGCTCACCAAAGTCAAGGTGCTGGTGAACGTCATCATGAACAGAGTAAGGGCCCGAGGACCTCAGCACAGATTGACCATCTCTGATGTAACGGTGGAATCTACTGCCAGGAAGCAGCGTCTCTGCAACCCTTCACGCACAAACCACACAAGACAAAACACAGCCTGAAGGTCGGTCTACAAATCTTCTACAAATGTATGGACTTAACAATAAGCAACACCAGGTCTTGTCAAGTTTGAACTTCTGCACGAAACTGATCCTAATGCTGACTTTAACTGATTCATGTCTCACTTTGGTATGCTTAAACACAAACCTATCCTTTAAAACCTTTAAATAGATAGATAAGACTTTATTGATTCCACCATGGGGAAATTTCAGTTACAGCAGCAACAAGACAGTACACCAGTTTCCAGGTAGAAGAGAAAAAAGTGGACTACAAGAGTAAAAATATGAAGGAAAATAAAATCTTGTGTTCTAAAGTAATATTTTTAAACATATTTTCATTTGTTGACCTGTTTGGTTCAATTTTACCCAAAATTAATATATAAAAGCAGTACAAATATCCTAATTCTTGTTTTTTGGACTTAAATTAATTTTCTTGAAATCCTTATGGCTGTTATGTTTCTATGGCTTGCATGATATTGTATGATGACAAAGTCTCTCTGTAAATAGTTGGTATATAATCCAAGACACATTGTCCCTGCTCTGAAGCCTTTATTATGCATTCATGAACCATTTATTCAAACCAGATCAATTATTTATGCATTCTAAATACATCTGTGGTGCAGAAAATAGTTGTTACAATGTGATTCTTGGTTCATACTGTAAAGGTATGGAAAAAATGTAAGGGTTAAAAGAAGTGGTTTACTTTCTGAATAATCTCAGCATAGGTTCAGAGATTTCAGAAGTCTCCACTCGACTTAGTTTGATTTTGACCAGTAACCACAGAAAGAGGAACTGCATCACAAGATAAGAACATGGTCATTGTATGATGTACACTGTGGGAACTAAGTATTAAAAAGTGCTGTTTAGTACACGATCTGTGTCAAGAACAAGAGAAAATAAATGTTGAGCAAGCAGAACAAATTTATCTTCAAAGTATTTGCTTACTTTGCAGTCATGGTGCACTGTAAAAAGTCCTGAGTGTGAACAGTTTGGCAGTTTGTAATCCCATGACTCTGCAGCCAGTGATGCACTACCTTCTGGGTCAGTTGCGATGGACGCACAAGGCTGGCGACTTCATCCAGACTGAGGTGTTTCCCTGTGGAGGACAAAGTCACCTCTGTCAACTCATAACCATTTAGCACAAAGACATAATGAGAGCATAGTTATAAGTATAGAAAGAGGTTAAACTAAGACAAAGTCAATAGTGCTTAGAGTCCATTTAACAAAACACAAACAGAAATAGAGGAGGGGGCAAGTTGTTTGACCTGGTAGTTATCAGACTCAGTCCTACCATATCGTGATGACTCGGGGTCTGACACCAGTCTGAGCGTTTCTTCCAGCATGTGAATGTTTTGCTGCTTTAGTGCAAAGGTCAGTTCCAGTTCCTCTGTAGGACTGACCCGACCCATATCAGTCCAGTCCTTTGGCACTCTGAAGAGCAACAACAATGGTTTTTAAACCTCACACAATCCATTCAGGTGCTCTGGATAAATACTGACAAGGTTCCCACACATTTCAAAGAAAATTCCAACATCACCCAAGGGCTGGTAATACAAATTCCATGACTGTTTACAAGCTTTAAGTACATTTACAGAAGGTGACTTTAGTTAATAATTGTAAGGACATCACAAAAGAACTTTTAATTCTATATTTATGTGTTATTTTTATATTCATTCTACTACAGTGAAGACAGACTTCAGGGATGTGAACTCATTAAGGGTGGAAAAGGTGATAAATATGTTAATACTGTATCAGTTTGAAAATGTGGCTTTGTGGTCTATTTCTACATCAGGATATAAACACACATACATACAATAATTGGTTTTACTGCTCTAAAAGCACAATAACATGATGCAGTAAAAGGTCTGATTCTGAAATGATGTGACTAAAATTTTACATCTGTAGCCTAGGCTATATATTCAATCTTATTTTGAACCTCAGCCTTATTTTTAACATGTGCTGGGTGACCTATTTTGTTTCCAAAATGGTCATGACTTTTCCAGAACAGTTTGATGTAGCGCTGAAATAATTAAACCATTACTTGCTGACTATTAAAATGACTCAATCAGCACTTGCCTTGAGCAATAAAAAATGCTGACAGACTAATATCAGTATCAGCATATAAGATGTCTTAAAATAATGTTTTAAAGTAATTTTTCTGTCTTCATTCAAAAATAATATGATGAAGAACCAAAATAAGACAAAAAAGTAACACAATGAAAATGTCTTTGTTGAGGGGGGATAAAGGACAAAAACTAAATAAAGAAACAGAAAGTATGATGATTGGTAATGGCATCAGCTCTCAGCCAAAATGTAATTTTAAATATACGTATCATCCATAGTTAGGGACCAAACAAGATATTTGTTGTTTTATAAAGAAAACTCTAAATCTGTAGAGAAAACGATATGGAGATTAATCAACACTGAAATTAATTAGTGATACTTGTAGCTGTAAATGCAAGACTTTTTCAGGCTTTTTGTGTCTGTGAGAATCCTATTGAAAATATGGTGACTGACAGACTTGTTGAATACTGTCTGGACATGTTACTTTCAGTACATGTCCGCAATACTTACCTTGTTACTTGCAATGTTTTTAAATGATGCTAAACGGCAGAAATACTCTGATTCTGGATTATACAAGTCCTACAGATTTCACAAACCAGTGTTTTAATAACTTTTAAACAAGTAAACACACCATGGGCCAATCATAATCTCAATCAACCAAACATACTCAATATACATGTTTTTATTAAATGTCAAATGTCATAACCGGAGGACACACTTCCTGGAATGGCAGCACACTTTCACAGCTTGTGTTCCTTCCTTCCTTTTTATTTTAGGGGTTGTTTAAAAAAGGATATCCCCCTGGGGATCAATAAAACTCATCTGTATCTGTTCACTTTTCTTCAGATCATAGTGGATACAGGTCTGCACAGTAATTAGGTGTGTGTCATGTCATTGAATATCTGATCATAAGACACTAAAAGGTGGAATTACCGGTTCTGTAAAGATACAAAGACATTAAGGAAATGGCTTTTGGAGGCTTACAAAACATCTTGGTCGTATTCTAGGTATCCACTCCAAACCGACGAGCTGCATAACAAGGAGATGAGGAAGGTCGTTCTGTTGGAAGAGTACAATATCACAGGTTAAATTAGATATATTATAGAGCGGGTAGGTGAGTGTGTACAGTTTAGAGTTGTCTGAGGGTTACGACAAAAACAAAATGACCTAACAGATACACAATACGAGCTGTTTGTCTGTACTGTTCTTACATGAAACGCTCCATTTTAGCTTTAAACGCAGCGGTAACGTAAAGTACAGAGTTAACCTTTGTTTTGCTTCTGTTAGCAGTCCGCTATCTATGTAGGTCAACACAACAGACCCCAGAAAACACACAGCAGGTCAAATACAAGCCGCGGTGACAGCGTCGACACTGTTTGACTGTGTAAAAATACCCAATAAGCGACATAAAGTAAGTCAAAAGGCACTCACAGTGTGTTCATGGTTCCAGGGTTAGTAAAGTCAGCCGTTGTGAAGTGCCAGGACGAGGCGGGCGCATATAGACGCAGAGGTCACATGACACACACGCGCCAGTCACGTGACCGGCTGACAGGAAGTTTTATTTTGTCTCACCTTTCTACACTGACCCTCTATGCATTGATTACTGTCACATTTTTCTGCTCGTATGAAAAGAATACAAGTGGGTTGATGTATGAAATACGAAAAAGAATAAAGAAAATGCAAAAGTCAAAATTCTGAGAAAAAAAGTCACATTTAATCCTGAGGGGGAAAAAAGTCAGAATTGGGGGAATTCTGACTTTCTTCTAATAATAATAATAATAAATATGTATTGGAATATTGGGCCTTAATTTTTTTCCCCCAGTGGCCCTAAACCTCTTCTGTAACATTGAGATTATATTTGATATTCTGCAGTGTATATAGCATGTAGGTAGTTTGCAACTCTCACCCACATACACAACATACCACGTTTTTTTAACTCATTCATGCCAAAATAATGCAATCTTGTAGAGTAGTAAAAATGATCAGTTCAAAACTAGCCCACATTGACACCCAGCTATAATAAAATGCATGTATCATGCTTTAATAGAAGTGAAATCAACAACTGCATTTTCAATGGCTTTTTTTTTTGCTGAACAGGAGTGTAACTTTTTCTTGTAGTGTATTTTGCACTCATTGTAGGAGCTGAGCTGGAAATGACAATATAAAATAAAAATGCACAATGTTGCCCAAATTCATGCCTTAGGTTTAAAAAATAAAGAATGGAAACCATGTGAAATGCAAACAGACTCTAGTGTTAAATAAAACTATTTGCCTAAATGTTGGGGTTCGCCCACAGCATTTAGAGGACCTGTGCAGGTTCCTCATTTATTACAGAGCTGTTTATCGAAAACTTGATCATTTCAGAACATAATTTTATTGACTTAAGTCATACCTCAACTATATGATCAGAACTAAGGCCACAGCAAATAGTTTGTTTTAGGTAAAACAGATTTATTGACCAAATACAAGTTAGAATTCAGCAATGCACATAGAGATAATTACAACTGGCAGCGACTATACTTTCCAACAAAATATTTACACAGCAATCTGGTAGCCATCTACAAAAATTTGTTTTAGACAAAATATTTGTGGATCATTTCAAAAATAATACATCAAATGTGTTATTCCCCAAAGTGCAGGTTGTACTTGAAAAGTTTAAATCAAGAACTACAGCCAATCAGTCAGATCCTGAGTTTTTATATTAACAAAAACACTCCATCAATGTACATGTGAAAGAGGGAAATTATGCCTTATTTTTCCCATCTGATGAGTTAAACAATGAAAAATAGCACGTCTTTAATTTCATTTGCTTTAATTCACATGAACAGTTAAAGTTTTCCAACATCTGAGGTTTCAGTTCTAACTATTCAGTCGTCGTTTGAGAAGTAAAAATCGTCATCTTCTCCACTTTCAGAGAGTACGTCTTCTTTGTCTGGAAACATTTCCCAAACGACAAAACTGTTTTCTTGTGAAAGGGAGAGAAAATGGAGAGATTTCACATAACAGGAAAAAAAACAGCAATCACCACTTTAAATGCAATGTATTTTAATGTTAAGAACCTTCATGTACAGTAAGTTTATGGCCCGCATTTCTCAAGAAACTTACCTGTGTTACCACATCTTTTAATTGTTCGTTTAACTGATGGTGTGGGTATGAGGCCCTGGAAGAAACAATGTGGGACAATGTTTTAGAACAGAAAATAAATCTACTGGCAAATTTTAAATCAAAAGAACCTCCAAAAATAACTCTTCAAACCTTTGATGCAGGTGCGTGGACGTCAAAATATTTTTTTTTCATCCTCTTCTGGAGTTGATAGACATATTTGTCATCATGAGTCCTAGAAATGAACAATTATGGGAAAAATGCATCAAACAACATTTATACATTTAACGTGATAAGAAATTTTGTGGTATCTGAAAAGAGGATAAGCCAAAATTCTAATCTTCATTCACCTGCTTGGAGAACCCATCATTCCAGGGGAGATATGCAGACACTGGGGGGTCTTTGCCTCAGGGATACCTGTGGACATGGGGGTCCAGGGCTCCAAGTCTGACATCGCAAAGTCATGGTCTTCACTCGGACACATGGATGGCATCTGTAGAGACAAAAAACAAAGAGGAAAAAGATAAGCCCGCCAATTTTACAGACTAGAAAAGTCAGTCAATGGGTAAAAAACACCAACACACCTCGAACCGTTTTCCCTGCATGTGTGCGCTGCTGAAAGCATCATCAACATTTTCTTTGGGCATGGATTCCAGAAATTCACGCACTTGCTGCTTTCTCTTTAAGGTTCCCACTCGAGCAGATATAATAGGATGCTGTGCAGCTACAAAACAAATTCAGAATTTGTTAAATTCAATCATAAAGCAATATCAGGTAACAGGGAGTATGCAGCAAATAAGGGAGTAAAAATACAATATAATCAATCTGCATTTAACAGCATAATAATTAATAACCATCATCTCTCAGGCCCTCATTAGAACCAGTGTTTCATCTGTCCTGGGTTTTAATGTGTATAAATCACTCAAAGATAGAAGGTGCTTTAGTGCCACCTACTACAGAGCAGAATAAAAAGAAGAGGAAGTACCTTTATAGATATACAGCTCCATTCTAATGTAATGGAACAATTCTCATTTTGTTTAGATTAAAATTCTAAATATTGTATGCCCTTTCTGCATTTAGAGCTTCCTAAAATCTAAATCTTACCCCCTGAACCTTTAAAGACAAGTATATGTGCTGTGATAGTTGGTTATCTTAGGCAAAAGATGAGGAAAAAATGGCTAAACAGTCACCTTGCATCACGTTATCAAAGAGATTCAAAAAATTCAAAGGGTTGTTGTCCCAGTCTTCAGACCAAAGACAACCTAGATTAAATGTCCTTGATTTTTACTCCATACACATAAATATCACTTTTGGAACAGCACAATCATTACAGGGTTCCGACAGGGTTCCACAAGTTCAATTTAAGACTTTTAAGACTGAGGTGCACTAAGTCATATAACACATACATGTCATTACACGTCACTCAGTGTGACTGGCAAACATACAATACTGTTGAAAAGTCTGCACATGGAGCTGCATAATCGACATCCTATACAAAAACTTTCCTCTACCTGGATCTTTTGGTGGCTCCACTTTCTTCCTTTTGGTCTTGTCTTTTTTAGTGGGAGTCTTGAAGCTTCCCATGGATGTTTGCTGATTATGGCATTCTTCTGCAGAACGTGTTCCTACCACCCGTGCCACCTTAGCCCAGTAACCACCAATGTGCTTAGGATAGTAGGAAACAGCCCTAGGAAACAAAATACATGCATACTTAAAGTACACAGAACTGAAACATGAGATTATGATATTTAAAATGGCCAATCCTACAAAAAGCAGCCTTACTCTTTCAACTTCATAAGCTCATCCTCAGTCCACTTGTCCTCATCTTCCTCTTGCAGAATATTTCTGTTGCCTTTGCTTCCTCGTTGCACTTTGCTGGATTGTGGGAACTTGGGCAAATATTCCGGGGGTGTTGGTATTTTGGTGTGTTTGCTCCGTTTATTGTCGGTCTCTCTTGGAACAGTATGATTCTTTGTTACCCTTTTTTGAGACTTTTTACTTCGTTCCTTCCCGCTGTTACCAGAAGATTCTGACTGACTCGATGGAGACACGTAGCTTGGCTGAGACTTCTTAAGAACGTTTGCACCTTTCTTTCTGTATGCTCCCTTTCCTCTCCTCTTTTCCCTAAATGATGAATCATAATCTGCTAACAGATTTGGCGATGTGTTCTCGCTACCTGTGGATGAATCTGTCAACACAGCCCGTCTCCTGGTTTTTATTGCGGTTCTATTTGTGTCTGGTGTCTGTTTTTTGGACCTTTGTGTTGAAGACTTCTCAGGTTCACTTTGCTTTTTTGATGCACTGTCCATATATAATGTTCTTTGACTCTTATGACTGGATCTTGTTACTCTGTCACACCAATTTTTAGGGCTCTTGTTTTGATGGGTCACTGCCTTCTCAGGTGGTTCAGGTGGATTGGAGGGCTTCTCCACTAGATTACCCTGGATTTTGTTACATTTGCGGAGTGGAGGTTTCGCCCTTCTCAGCACTGCAGACGGGTCAGTGTCACCAGACTCACATGATTCATAATCTAGAAGACAGCAGTCAGTTTGTCAGCACACAACTTAGAATATATCTCACAGAACACCATATATATAGCATACATACTTTCAGGCCAGGACAGGATACCACGGGAAGGTTTCTGGGATGACTTAGTGGTGACTGTTGCAGTGACATGCTGCAAAATTTAAAATAAATAAATAGAAAAAAATCCACAGTGACACCAGGAACACTGACAGTTTTTACGCAATTTTCAAAATATTTTCTGGATTATAATAGGTGCTTACAGGGCTGCAGATGGAGGTATTGTAACATTCATGAATGGTAACATTCATCTGTGCGTCCAGAATGACTCTCCCTCCTTTCCAGTACTCTAGAGGTGGTTTGATCAACCGACCGCTACGAGATGTTTTTGTGTTCGACACAGCAGAGGAATTACAGGAATCAGCTGGAGTAAAGAAAAAAAAGCAATGTTTTAATTAAGCCTTTTTAATAACGAGAATCTGGTTTCATCCAGCTCTACATGTAAAGTGTCAAGAGATAACTTTTGTTATAATTTGGTGATATAGACATAAAATTTGATTGATTGACATAAGAATTGCCTTTAAGAGCAATTCACATCCTGTCACACAGGAAACACATTTTGGTGATGCTTCTGATGTCAATACAGAACAATACTGAGAGTAGGGCTGGGCAATATGGGGAAAAAATCATATAACGATAATTTTTTTCATATCAGATGACAGATATGTATCGCGACATGAATCTAATCACTATTTTTTGTCAAGCTTAAATTTTCTGTTACTCGTAAGTTAGTTATGAAGATAGAGGGAGAGAAAAATACATATGTTGGTACCTATGGAGAAGCCTCTCCCTCCGCTGTTAGGTACCCCCCCCCTTACCTCCGCGTTATAACCGGCGTAAACCGAAAGTGAAACAACATACTTTGACCAACCGACTTCTCGGTCATATGTTCTCCTAAGGGAACACTCAGTACCTGCCGCTACAGCTCGAACACTTGCGCGTGTGCTGCGAATGCTCTGTGCGTCAACCTAACTTGACATGTCTCTAGGTATTTGGATCGGTGAGGCGCTACTTAATTATGATTGGCTGTTCTCACGTCTGTCAAAACATGAAAGAATGAATTCTATAGAAATTGCATCGAGCATGTCTCATCTTTCTATCGAGGAAAACTTATATCGCGATATATGTAGTTATCGTTTTATCGTCCAGCCCTACCTAAGAGGTAACATGCTTTTAGTTTTCCTCATGTGACTGTGTGCCGTTACAAAGTTAAGCAGTTTAACCATTGCTTCATATGACTTATTTTTAACAGGCTGAAACCTAATTCCACATGTAATATCTTTAAGACCTGTCAAAATTATTTTAAAGCCAACAATTCACATGATCAGAATTTGGCGTTAAGGACTCATATAAACAGTGAACAAAAGCTATGTGTGACACATCTGCATTTCCAGACTACAACACTTTAGTCTGATGACTGCGTTCTTGCTAATTCTTTTGTTTGATTATGTTTGTTTTTCTTGAGCTGATGGGAAAAGTGAGTTTTCCCCTGGGGATCAATGCATTTCCTCTGCATCTGTATTTGTGTAAATGCATATTATTCATTTTACTATTATTCATTATTCCTATCTTTCAAATTGACATAAAAGAAACCGTGAAAAAAATTGGGTGAACACAGGTTGTTCCATATTGAAGGTTGTCTGAGTATTTATGTGCAATAAATTTATCTCTAATACTTACAGGTTTTGAGAGGTTTTTGTCTGCATGGTTTCACAGAACGCTTGACGGCAGATGTCTCGGTTTTCTTCTTGGGTTTGCTTCTGCTTTCACCCTTTGTCTTGCTTTCCCTTCTCAGGTTGCCACATGAAAACAAAAGTAGATGTCAGGTCACACAACATCTAACAGTTTGTGTTTACACATTCAGATCAGTTGCATCTCATGTTTAAAGAACTCAATATCTCCAGCAACAAACACACAATGCATCCCATTTATTGTAACCCTTTGTGGAGTGAAATTAATCCGCTTACTCTTTTGACAGAAACATCTCATAAAGCGTCTTCCAGTCTGGAGGGAAACCTTTGGCAAACTTTTTTAAAAACCATTTTGGAAACTCTGTGAGAGATTTAAGTTAATAAAAAAAATGTTAGTCCACACAATATTTCAATCTGCCTGTAACTGCATGCAGGTTTGTGGTGTTTTTGTGTATTTTGAAATGATTTCTTCAATTAGGAAATAGATTCACAAAGGCGACAATCTGCACATTTAATGGTAACTTGGCTTACCAGACTCCATACTAAAGTTCATCTTGCCAACCAAGATGTAAACTCTGCCAGAAACTGTCTTCAGCACTGAACTGGAAACCCTCTCCACAATGATGTTACTATTCCAAGGTATGTTTTCTTCTCTGAGTGAAAAAAAAGTGTTTACGTGAAAAACACGGAAATTTAATTCTATTTTTTTTTTCTAAATTTCTGGAATTTTAAGTGGCCTTTTACACCTTACCTATGAATGCCATCGACAAACAGGCCCCTTTGACCCTTCCTCAGGAACCACCTCTTCAGATAAATGACACTCTCCTATCAGAAGAAAGTACAAGATTTTGAGCAAAATTGTAAAGAAAGACATTTGTCAAGTCTTCAACTCAAACCATAGCACTTCAGTTGAGCAGTGGCATGGTTTTTCATGTTTCATGTTTGCTATTATAACCATATTATAACTATTACAGCTGAGCATTGCCATTTAATAAATTTTTTATTCTCCATTTTGTTATTAATTGCATATTTAAGAATACAGATAAACTGAATTACAGGGTCTTACACGTCATCATACTATCTTTGAATGGACACAAATTCAATCATTCTTATGAAACAACTTTTACCACAAAACAGCACATTAATATCGGCGTCTGCCAGCAGTGACATGACATTTTATATACCGATATATATGTGCATCCGTAAAAGCTATGGGTTTTTAAATAAGCTTCTACTTACAGTGGGGAATGCTGCACGCTGAAACCCCTTGTTGTGCTTGGCCATCTCATCAAGTTTCTTTGGGATGGAAACCTGAGGTGAATTAAGCACAAGCGGATCTTCAAGCAAAACGGGCTGTGACGGCACCGCAGAGAGAGGTTCACTGTCAGGAGGATGGATGTCTGACTGATGGTCAGAAGACTCTATTTTGGTCGGACTGGCAGAAGTCATATTTTCATGAGCACCTCCAAAATTTGTGTCTTCTGTTCCATCTGGTTGAGATACTATAAAGTCTGGCTCATCTCTGGACTGACACTGATGATCTATAAAAGTTGCAGATTGGACAAGGACATTCAAGAAAATCAACATGTGCCATTTTACATTAACATTGAGAAGACTTAGGATTAATATACTGGCCTGGCCAAGCGAAAGTGAACATCAGGGTCAATTTCATTTTTCTCTAAAACAATATTTTGGATTACTCAGCGGGAAACACATATATCTCTAGTTTCTAAAACTGAATTTATTTAATTTGTACCTGAATTAGAACTGGATATATAATAAATTATATGAGAATACAGGGTAAATTAAGAACAGTGAAGGTTGTAAATGAATGTATGCAGCATAAATTCAAAATGTAAATAGCAATATGTAAATAAATATGTTCAAAATATATGCCTGTGTCTAATCTTATACTTCATAATAATCAAATAATATAACGATTTTGAATTTATTATACAAAAACAGCAGAAAGATGTGTATTAAATATAATAATGAAACATATGTCACCAAAGACTGATAATTTTATCAGTATCTTATTAAAATATTTGATTATTATCATTATTATGGTACCTCACACTGAACAAACACCTTACTGTTACTTTTTTGGATTCTCACTCTGTTACCATGAACTAAGGTCTTTTAAAACTAAAATAAAAAGGATATCAGTTTCATTTTTGGATATAATGTACTCTCATATATTTAGCAAAGTGTGGTAAGCTAAATATTTACAGTTTCAAGAGGAAAAACACTTTTTGGTATTTATTCCAAACCTTGAATAACTACTATATATTTTTTCCCTCACTCAGTTACTTGGCTAATGATGATAAATTCATGTTTTTATTAAATATTTGCTTATTATTCCTTAATGGCAAGTTAAAGTACTTGCTTAGACCTACTTTTTGAGCTATTATGGTTGCAGCTAAATTAATTTTTAAACACAGATATGGAATGACACAGTGCTTTCTCACTCCGTTACTCACTTGGCCAGGCCCATATGTATTTCCTTTTAAGGATTAATAGAATAAATCTATATGTGTACAACTTGAATTCAGCTCTTCCTGCATCTCTCTGCTTTACAATCCACTCACCAACATCATCAAACAGCTTTCTTGTAGTGCTGCTGACTTTGGGAACTTCAGTCTGCTCTCTTTTGTTCTCCCTTTCCTTCAAGTAAGCAAACATCTTGGCTGGAGACATCAGGGGAAATCTGTCTAATCCCACCTTGCTCCCTGTGCAAAACACAAAACCATTGGTCAGTTTAACCCACACAACAAACGCAAACATAGAGATCTGTCTCAGAGCAAAGCAGCAGACTCACTTGGCTTAGCGGATTGGGCTGGAATTGCAAACATTGGATCACTGGGAATTGAACATGTGTAGGTATTGTCCTCAGTGGTTTTCCTTTCCTTTGACTGACATTTACCTTCCACTGCTCTGTTGTTGACTTCGTTCAACTCCCGTGGTTCCAGTTTTCTCTTCCTCAGCCTCATCGTAACTGGAAATACCCCAGTGTCCGCAGATATAACACGGTTCTGTGGTGCAGATTCCTCCTGGAAAACATTCCTTCTGCTGCGGTCCTTAGTTCCAGGCGGCGGCGTGTGTACGGTAAACCCATCCAAATCAATGACCAGAGGCTGTTCTGTGCGTATCTCATTTGATGGATGGTAAGACAGAGTTGTTGACTCCAGGAAGGCTCTCTTTGGCGGTTTACATCCATTTCTTGACGTCAGAGTGTGCCCCGTTTCCGATACGTAAGGCACTTCTTCAACAGGTCTTGAGTTGAACTCCGAGTACAAAAACCCGAGACCTTTTTGAGGACTCAGTATCGGAGAAAGAGTTAGAGCCTTAACTTCACCGTGAATGTCCCCCCTCCTCTGATTCTCCTTAAACTCATCGGAGACCTTTCTCCTCCGGGGTGTGTGAAAGTTAGATCCATGTTTTTCTTCAACGTTACATTGCGCATCCTTTCCTCCAGCGGTCCTCTCGTATGTTTCTCTTTGCACTTTGGATTTCAGCTTCGCGAATACTTTAGCAGGAGATTCAGTGGGGTTTTTTGAATGTTGAATTAAATGATAATACGACGCCATGGTTCTCGCGAAAAGGAAACTATTTTCTGTTGTCCATTTTAGATAAGTGCTAGCTTGCTAACTGCTCGCCCGCAAATTTCAAATTCACACTACGACCGCCTTTAAGTGATGTCACTTCCTGGAAAATGTCACTTCCTCTTGGTGGGGGCGGAGCCATAGACACATATACATGCTTATATATGTCTATGGGCCAAGTAGCGCTTGGAAATGTTTCCTGTGGTATTACTCTAGGGACAACACAGAGCTTCACCACTGTCAAACTCTTGAAATAAGTCAAATGTAAACTGATGCACTTATGCATAGATCTGAGACAAGACAAATATTTGTTTAAAATGTACAATTACATATTTTTTCATTTGATGATTGTTTTTATACGTGAAGTACAATGAGAAACATGTCATGTGCATGGTTTGACCAGAGGAACGTACAGTTACACAGTAAACAAAGATTTTTTATTTTTTTTCAAATAACTTCTACCAATTCTTCATTTAAATGCATGATACATGAGTGAGGCCGTTTATGATATAACTGGATGCATGCAGAACGTCAGTTACACATTATATAGTTACAGTTACTACATTATACACACACACACATATACATATATATACACACATACATATATGCATTCAGTTATGCCTGCCTCACTCATATATATGCATATATAAATATGAAGGCTTCCATCAGCCTGCCCCAGGGCAGCTGTGGCTACAGATGTAGTTTACCACCACCAGAGGGAGAATGTGAAAGCGAATGAATAATGGATCAACAATATAAAGCGCTTTGGATGCCTTGAAAATCGCTATAGACATCTAATCCATCGTCATTATTATTATTATTATTATTAATTTAGTAAAAATGAAAAAAAGAGTCAGTAAATCACAGTGGTTATAGACAGATTTCTTACCAGACAACATAATTGTACAGATTTAAGTTAATGAACTTTTGAAGTATTTATTTTATCCTATAGAGGGCAGTATTACGATAAGTGCCGTCTGAATTTCCAAGACCATAGAAGGGAAAGTGGACTAGTGCGCATGCTCAGAGCACTGACATATTTCCGGGATGAGGTTTCCTCTTAAGATTTCTGCTTTCTGACAGGGGTGGATACCGCTAAAATTTAGAGTAGTAAATAAAACTGTTTTGTTTACATTTTACAGACAGTCAACAGTGTAACGAATTCTACAAAAGCCGTCGGTATTGCCGTAAAGGTATTTAGGAAGGGATTGTCGTTCTCTAAAAACTCCTTGAACCGGTGAGTGAAGTGATGCAACATGGCAGCAACTGCTGTCAGGAGGTGTTTTCTCACCGCTGTGAACAGACACTGTCAGGGACACAGCCGAGGGGTCACCTCTGTGGTGGACAGGTCAGGGGGCCGAGTGTCCTCTGTGGTCATCTGTAGCCAAAGGACAGAAAACGGAAACAGCAGCCTGGACAGGAGAGCTCCTGCCCGGGACAGAGGCGGTGGAGGACGGGACAGCAGCGGCTCTCATCTGCTGAAGTCCGTGTCCGTGGGTTTGGGACTGTGCGGTGCGGTGCTTGTGGACACTCAAAGGGACGATAAGCAGGACAGGAAACGGTTTATTGAACGCATTTTGCCGTCAGCCCACTGTGCCTCCCCCTTTAAACCCGACACCCCCCGGTATAAATACAACTTTATTGCAGACGTTGTTGAAAAGTCCACTCCAGCTGTGGTGTACATTGAAATCGTGGGCAGGTGAGTTTATTCATGAAATGAGCTTTTGGATTAGCTGGTGAAAATGTTTGTAAATTGGACCCAAATTGTCTTGACGTGCACATTTTCCATTCCTTATTTGTTCATTGTTATTAGTGGTGTATTATTTGTTGTTGTACCCAGATGTTTGTATTTACTCAATTAAAGATTATATTTTTCTAATATATAAAAAAATCACAATATAACTATCAAAATGGTAAATGGTGAAGCAAATTATCAACACAAAAGAAAAAAGAATATCTTAGTTTACAATCATATCTAATTTTGCTCAGTAAGATGTTTGAACCACTAAAGCACAATATCATCTAAGTCTTTGAAATGCATTTGTTAAATTTGATTACATGAAAAGTACACCAAACCCACTAAATACAATTAAAGGTACCTGTCTTGTCTCTTAAGCCAGGAGTCAAGACTTAGCACAGTGTTTCCCATTATGTGCCCACTTAGGTTGTGAAAGATTATTTTATTTGCTTTACAGGCAGCCATTTTCAGGAAGAGAAATAGCAGTTTCCAATGGCTCTGGTTTCATCATCAGTAGCGATGGTCTCATTGTCACAAACGCCCATGTTGTAGCCAATAAGAGAGGTGTCCGTGTCAAACTCACCAACGGAGAGACGTACCAAGCCACTGTGCAAGATGTCGATCCTGTGGCAGACATCGCCACCATCAAAATCTCTGCAAAGGTCAGCATCAGACTGCACCCATGTCTTTGCCAATATCAGCTCACACCAAAGTGAAAATCAGTACATAGACAGATACAGAAAATGAAAAGTGAATGACAAGAAAAGAGTGTCAAACTAGGGTATTGATTTGTTATGACAAGGTGTGTTCAAATCTATTTCTAGCTTTATACTATTCACAGTATTTTATTGAACAAAAACATTTATTAACATTTACGTTTTAGAGAAAATAAATATAAAAAATAAGAAACTGTATTTAGATCGAACAAATAACTACTGCTGAACATTGTGTTTGTTCCTGTTCCCTGACTCACAGAATCCTTTGCCCACGCTCACCCTTGGACGCTCGTCTGACGTGCGACAAGGAGAGTTCGTGGTTGCCATGGGAAGCCCGTTTGCTCTACGAAACACAATCACGTCAGGAATCGTCAGCTCGGCACATAGAGGCAGTAAAGAGCTGGGCCTGTCGAACTCCAACATGGACTACATACAGACAGATGCAGCCATTGATGTAAGCATTTTGAAATTTTCCTATTTAACATGATACATTTTTAATAAAGATCATAATAATAACAATCTGGAATGGATTTACTGTGACTCAGTAATGTGTCATGTTGTGTTTTTTGCAGTTTGGAAATTCTGGAGGTCCCCTGATTAATCTGGTGAGTCAGTAATCCTGCCGAGATGTTGGTCATCCGAAATGTCACCAAACCTGTTGAGACTGGTTGAAACAGAAAACCGGGATAGAATGTGTTTAATGCATTGTATAGAACACACCAGTTAATACAATACAATACAGCAGGAAATTAACTTAACCCATAAAGACCCAAATATACGCCAGCGACTAAAAGCATCTACTGATCTAAAATGTTTAATACATGTTGATCCATTAATCTTATCAATACATGTGAATAATTGGTGTAAAATGCAGTTTGTCATCTTTTCATGGTCATCAGATATGACCCATTTGGACGTTCAGAGGCTCTG
>JAPTYQ010000016.1:2373146-2385399 GCA_029814465.1 Ostorhinchus cyanosoma | reverse complement strand
ATTCTATTCTATTCTATTCTATTCTATTCTATTCTATTCTATTCTATTCTATTCTATTCTATTCTATTCTATTCACTAATAAAAGCCACTGAGTCGGAACTGAACAGCCTGATGAAAACCCATTTTCTTGTCACCTTCAGAGTTTTACATTTAAATGTGCAGTAAAATCCAGAGGAATATCCCTTTAATTGAAACTTCACAGCAGCAAGGTTAAAAAAAATCCAGAGACCCAATTAACAACTTTTCTGGAGTTGTGATCAGAGAAATAAGACGAAAAAACAAAAAACAAAAAAAAAAACAAAAGCAGCAGCAACACCTGTCACGTCACACCTGTTAGTCTATTGACATGAATAAAACATGTGGCTCCCGGCAGAGAGGAGCTGCGATGGTTAATTTAGCACGTTATTAACAGAACAAGCCCCCCTGCATCAGCAGCAGCACCTCCAGCTCCCTCTAAGGAGGCCTCCTGCAGCAGCGCTCCCCGAGGAGGCCTCGTTCAGACACCAAATCTAATCAAAGCTAATCTAATCAGGTCTTTATAGCGAGCAGCAGAAAGGAGAAATGACCCAGTTCACTTTTCCCACACCACACGCGTGAAAAGCTATTTCTGTCGCTGCAGGTTACACCGAGCCCGAGGAATTCTGTGAATTAGACCTTTATAGTCAATCGATGTTATGTACGCGCTGCAAAAAAACATCATAAATCCATTAGTTAGTGCTTTGATCCAATGGCATCCATGAAAACACTTCTGTAAAAGCAGTCAGTGAAGAAATGTTTTCTCCAGACAGTTCACTTTATACTATTACGAGAAGAAGCAGAATCATGTTTACTGGCATATACGTGAGTAAACAGGGTTCATATTGATAAGAAATGACTTCAGTGGTTTGGGCCATACGTAGAACAAAAGATAAGATAAGATAAGATAAGATAAGATAAGATAAGATAAGATAAGATTTCAAACTATACAATATAAAATGTGAACACAACTATAAAATAAGAAAAGTAGCTGATTTTAGTGGTTTAATATCATCCATGTGAAAAAAACATCAGATCTTAGTGATTTTTATTTTGTTAAATTATCTTTTACAAGGAAAAAACTTGTAGACATCTGCATTACATGATCATCCCCTCCATTCAGACTGATCTCATGTAAGTCACGCCAGTTCTTACGGCATTTGTCATGTTATACATATGCATTCAACGCTATTTGATCACGTGTAAATTTTCGCCAAGATCTCCGGTTCACATAACCCTAAACCCTCAGTGTGTGGTATTTGATGCAGTGTGAACGTAGACATGGAAAGCTTATAATGTGCACAGAAAACACGGCAATTATATCATGATATCATGTTGGCATATTATGATCACATGCCTAATTCATTATGTTTTACTACTGTATTAATTTATGTCTTGCATTGACAGTACGCACAAATCCAGCTCAGCTTTGCTAATTAATACTATTAGTCCAAAAAGGGTTTTTTTTGTGTGTGTTATTTGGAAAGTGATGTATGTGCACTGAACAGGTAGGTATACAAAAGGCATTACTGTTAATTGATGTTAAATTGTTAAAATTAGTTATTGACCGATATGGATTTTTTGGGGCCGATACAGATACCGATTTTTTTTTTTTTTAACATCAGCCTTAGCCAATGACCGATACACGCTGCTGATATTTCTAAGCCGATACTGATTTTTTTTTCTGTCAAATAATAAGAAATGACAGAAAATCTTCTTTATTTACAATTAGAAAACCAAAATTGTGACAGTTAACCTGATAAATATTACTACAGCAAAAAAAAAAATCATCATTTTCGGTGTGGACAGCAGTATCTCCAAGAACACGGAGGTGCCGTGAACTTCACCCGCCATTAAATCATGTCAGGGAAAAAAAAGGGCATAACAGCCAATGCAACAGGCTGATACAGATAAAAGAAAAAAAGTAAATATTGGCCCGATATATCAGCTGGCCGATATATCAGTCTGTCACTAGTTAAAATGCAATATTTTTGCTTGGAGTTTTCAGAGTTAACAAGTGTCAGTGAATGTTCCCGTCTGTAAATGAGTCAAAAACACAAACCAAACTACCAGCAGATTCACCCAAAAACAGCAGAAAAGGAAAAATAAATAAATAAATAAAATGCAAATTATGTTTGTTTCCATAAAATGCTGGGAGCGGTATAGGGATAAAACTAGGTTGTGTTTCAGCATCAGACGTGGCTCTAATGGACACGATAGAGGAGGCTGGAGGTGTTTTCCATCGGAAACCGCTGTCATGTGTCTGTTCACAGATGAGACAGAGGATTTATTCAGTCTGCTTGTCAGTTCACAAGATCTGAACCAGACAAGTTTTCACACTTGATCAGAATATCTGGGATAAAGGTGCTTCTGCTCACTGTATGTGGATTCACTTTTTGGGAATAATAATTTAAAAAAAAAACAGTATAATTGGTATTTGTAATGTTATTATTAAAGTCCTTTTGACAGGGGCTACCTAAGCCTTGGAAAATGTGTCTTTTGATGCTGACCTTCTTTTCTTTACTGTCTTTCTTTTCTATATGATGTACCACTGTGAGCGATTACTAAGTGTGTTTAAATAAAAATGTAAATTAAAAAAAAAAAACATCGAAAAGGTAAAAAAAAGAAAGGACTAGGAAACAAAAACTTCTCAGCAAAATTTTGTTTCGACAGCTCAATTTCAAAACTCATATTAAATGTGTTTATGGAAATTTAACTTAAGTGACAAACTCAACAAATGGAAAATCCACACAAATAT
Source organism: Ostorhinchus cyanosoma (assembly GCA_029814465.1). Taxonomy (NCBI): domain Eukaryota; kingdom Metazoa; phylum Chordata; class Actinopteri; order Kurtiformes; family Apogonidae; genus Ostorhinchus; species Ostorhinchus cyanosoma. The sequence goes on along the minus strand of JAPTYQ010000016.1, from coordinate 2,382,626 downwards.
GTTGGTCCAACCTTTAAACCTTTACTCATTTTAGCAGAAATGTGTCTGAAATGTAAAATGTTTGAATTATAATAAAAAAAATACATTTTATTTATAACGCACTTTTCATTCAGTGAATCTACAATAAATAAACGACAAACTGATTATGACATAATCCTCTTCCTGTGTCATGAAGTTCACGTCAACATTTATTGAACTAGTTTTTAACCGTATTTAGTTCATTTGTGAGTAAAAACATTCATTGGTTGGTCTTGAGTCACTGGTCACATATCGACAGTCGCGAAAAAAATGATCAGACCACCCTCGTTTTCTTCAATTTCTTGTTCATTTTAATGCCCTGGAACAACTAAAGGTACATTTGTTTGGACAAATATAATGATAACAACAAAAATAGCTCATAGTAGTTGAATTTCAGAGCTGATATTTATCCATTTAACATGTTTTCTTGATAATAACTCAAATCAATGGGTCAATGGAAAAGTGACTTGTACTGTAAGAGCCAAAAGATGATGGCTAATAAGAATGATTTATTTGTGTGAAGTTGCAAATTTCTGATTTTTTTTCATTGCTATTTAATGCACCTTCACTCTGTATGTGTGTCATTACACCTTTCTGCGATAAGGAAAACTAGAGCTTACAGAAGTTATGAGTAGATCGTTTTTTCTACCGTCTGACATGATGTAAATTCACTCTTGTTTTAACACATTTTTGGAACCGATTACAGTCTTGTCATTCGCGTCATACATGTTTTTTTTGGAAACAAACGGAAGATCACTACACGACTAATGACTGAAAACCATTTGTCTGTTTTTTTCTTCCTCACTCGCTGCTGCTACTTAAAGTTAACAGAGGCAACGTGATGCTAGCGTTCCAGTCGTGACAGGTCAGAATTTAACGGAGTTCCAGTCTAGATTAGGATGACATATACAGTATGCAGACTGTATTATAAATATAATATGTTAATGGGGTGAAAAGTGCAGTACGTCACTGCCTAATCACAGCTCTAACAGATAGTATCAGGCTTCTGTGCTGCTCTGAATCCAACACCGTAACCCTTATGTTGAATTCATTTAACCTCCATGTATCAGTAAAACCGTATCTTATCTAAATATGATCATTCCCACTTTTTAATCTCTATTTGACTTGGATAATGTTTAGAGTGCAGCGTTTTCTATTTGTTCTTTATCCGATGAAGTGCCAAAGACTTCAAACAAATCGCAGTGTTCTCAGTAAGTCAGAGCACGAACGGCGATAAAATCTGATTACAACAGTCAGTCTTTTATTACCTCCTCATCAAATCGTCTGTAATCAGATGCTGCCGCTGGGAATCTGGCTGTACTTACTCAACGTACACTCCCACAATCGCACTGCAAACTGGAGTATCGCTACCTCCAGTCGGCAGCTGGGATGTTGTCGTATTGTTTTTAACTACTTTAACTCGTATCACAATCACGGATCTCTTATCTCGCAGGGAAAGATGAAGCTCCTGTTATGAATGCACCGTATCTATGGGCAACAGTAAACATGGATTCATACTTAATAGTCTGACGGAGTAGAGATCAGGGAGAGGCTGATGTATCTAAATATGTGAGAAAGACAAACAATAATATTTAATAAGAAATTTGTTCTGTTTTGGTAGAAAACTTTGCCATTTAGGTACAAAACCTCCTTTTTTGTGCAAAAAAAAGCCCTAAAAGTATAAAATATTCATGGGGTGTTTTCAAAATGTGAGCCGTCTAATGGGTTCTCTGAAGCTATATTTGCACATTTTTAGATGAAAACAACAGGCTGCAAATAGAAAACTATAAGAAAAGACCAACCGCAGACAGAGTTTAAACCCAAGAAAGGAAAGAAATGTCAAGATGGAGCCACTGAAAGGATTGATTTGTATTTCTGAGGCTCTTCAGTCAGTAGAGCCCGACTGATATGGGATGTTTGGAGCCGATGCCGATATATAAGTCGATATCCGATATTGGCCAATAATCGATATACTGGCTTATATATGAAATAAGAACATTGATCTATACAGGATATAATAGTTGCAGGGGGGCAGTCTGTGATTTTCAGAGCAGGGAGGGATAGTGGTCCGCTGGAGCACAAGTGAAAGTGACACTAACTCACTTTACTCTTCCTCGAAACTCTCCGGCAGCAAAGACAGAATCTAAAAAGTTCATACATCGGTTACATATGGACTGATGTTAATTAATCAGTGAAACGCTATAATCAGCTTCATTAATGTGTCGGATTCTATCAGTGAGTATAAGAAATGACCTGAAGAAGTACGACTGTCATCACTAAAACAGTACGTGCTTTTCTGACATATTCTACATATCCTTTATTTAACCACATAAAAACCTCATTCCTATTACAAACCTCTTTTCCAAGAGTGACCTGGTCAAGAAAAGCAACTTAACACACAGTTTCTGATAAAACACCATCAACACATAATACAAAACACTTACAAAACAATCATTTGTGCACATTTAAAAACAGTCACATTGACCAAGTTCATTGATTTGACATAAAGTCTGTAAACAAATATATTAAATATGATGTAAACTGATTTTTAAAAGGTATTGAGTAAAATTATGAATACAAAAACACTGGATATCTGCTGCATGTAATGAAATTAAAGTAATAAAATATATATAGCAAGTGAATCCCCAACTAAAGGCTAAAGACCTTTGAAAAACAAAGACATGATGATGTTATTTTTTAGATGTTTTAACTCCACTTGTACTTTAGTCATGAAATAACTGGCTTTACCCAATTAGAAAACAAAAATTGTGGCAGTTAACCTGATAAATTTTACTACAACAAAAAAATCCTTTTCTTTTTTTTAGTGTGGACAGCAATATCTGCAAGAACACGGAGGTGTCGTGAACTTCGACCTTTCAGAAAATCATGGCAGGAAGAAAAAAAGAGCATATGGAACAGGCCAATACCGATACTAGAAAAACACGTAAGTATCATTATCAGGGACACATTCAGTTCATATTCAAAACTGATAGAAGTCGTATTTAATGTGTAATATGAATGAGCACACACAAAAAATAAGATTTTACAAAGAAAACTTCTGTCTGATCGTAGCCTAAGATCTAAGACATGGGTTTTTCTCTGATATTCACCATCCTCATCATTCAAAGCTCTGCGTCAAGTGAGAAACCACCAGTGAAGCCAAGCGTGATGTTGAGAGCAGCACAAGAGAGGCCTTATGTAAACGCTCTCAAATCCACTCCTGACATTTCGCCCAACACAGCTGCCCTCCTCTATCTCTGTTTCCTTCTGTTTACATCTCTCCCTTTAAGCTCTCTGTTTCCCCCCTCCCTCCACTCGTCTTGATAACTCAATATCTGGGCACAAAAGCCGAGGTATAAAGTCATTGTTCCCGCTGAAAGGTGCGGTGACAAAGAGGTTAAGGCAGCCCTCGTTTCCACAGCGCCGCCGGGAAAGTGATATTTACGCCGTGGGAAAACCCCGACCGGCTCCTTCATCATTGATCCACCTGAGCACAGATGTGACGAATAAACGGCCCACCTGTGCTCCGACACAAAACCACAAAAAAACTCTAAATGTGACGCTGAAAGGAGAGGAAAGACTCCGTTTCATGGTGACGCTCCGACACTCTGCGGCGCGAGGAGGAACTCGAAGTGGCGTCAGAGCAGTTATGGTGAAGTGAAGCTAATGTAGAGGAAAGATACGCAGGCAGAGAGAAGAGGGAGACGGTGAACTGAAACATTTACAAAGTGTGAGAAAAAGGAAAACGGATCCAAAGTGGACTGACATTTGAAGAACTCACCTCACATTGCACTCACTCTCCTGTTCTCCTGAGCTTTCACCCACATCATCTACCTTTCTTCTGCAGAAATTCAACCTCAACAACAAGCGTCAACCTGAGCTTTTCAACAAACAAGCCTCAGAAAACCTAGAATCAGCCGCGGATTAACCTGTAAAGACCCAACGCTACTTTTATGTCAGTTCCCAAATGATATTTTCTCTATATTTAACCTTTATTTATGATATTCTGCTCTGTGTTTTTGTATTTTATCAGTAGAAATCAGGTATTTTCCTGTATTTCATTCACTGATCATGACGATGTTCATAAAAACTCAGATTAAAGTTGAGGGTTAAACTGCAAAAATCTACGTGTATTTTTCTCATTTCTAGTCCAAATATCTCCTCACACTTCAAATAAAACAGAATCACCTAAAGAGTAACTTTTTCAGTGAGATATAAGAACTGACTTTTAGACTTAAATTTTATTTCAAGAAATCTTACCACGATAATTTTCACTTGTTCCACTGGCAGATTTGTCTTTTTTGGCTTGAATTCAGCAAAACAATCTTGAATTACGCAAAAAAAATCTGCCAGTGGAAGAAGTGAAAATGATCTTAGTGAATTAGCGGTTAGAGTTAGCAGTTATGGATAACCTTGGCGTACATTGACACATGATTAAATGATGCTGCATAACACTCAAAGGATGAAAATGCGTACGTACAGCGCGCCAAATACCATAAGAAGCGGCGTGACATACGACGTGATTTCATGAGATCAGTCTGAAACTGCTGTTTCAAAAATAATCAGACGACCTTTGTGACCTTTCCATATCTTTCTCTATCCTTAGACTAGTAACTTATGATGCCACCTGATAAGATCCAACATCAACTAAATGATCATTTTCTGATAAAAGAGACAAACTGAGGCCCATTTACTTTGGTTCTACAGTCTGTGTTTAGCTGAACCACAGATCAAACAAACACAGATGATTTGGATCCTTCTTTTCTTTTTTCTTTTCCTCCTTATGGTAAAAATAACCATCCATCCATCCATCCATCCATCCATTTGATGCATTCCTGTTATTGTTTGTGTTACTGATCACATGACCTGTAAATGTGTCTGTGAAGAGCTGAAAACCTGCCACTGGATCCAGAAACATAAGGTTTGTTGCTCATTGGAAATGCGATAGCAATTAAACCTCGGTGGTTTGTCCCCATAACCTTCCAATCTATGGATTACTAAGAGCTGAAATTATTTTTAGTATCACTTATCTGACAAGCAATCAATTAGTTTACTACTATAATCAGTTGTTATTACCATTATAATGGAGTATATCGCCCTCTTTAAGGTGCACGACATGTTGTAAAACTCCATACTTTGCTCTTTTACACATATTTTCTGCATTTATTTATAATTACAGATTCTACTGAGTGATATCTTAATTATTCCTTCAATAAAATGAAATAAAGAACCAATAAAGTCTTGGATATAATATGCAAAACTCAAAAATATTCAGTTCATTACCACCTGTGACAATGAAAAGGCATCAAATTTTCACAAATAAGAAAATGCAACATGCAAAATTTTCACTTTCTCCATTTTATAGTTGATTATTTAGCTGTTTTTTGAAAGATTGATCAGTTCGAGTATTTGTGGCAGCACTGTTTAATTTAATTAATTGGCAGAGAACCTATAAGTTGGCATGTTTCTGCAAAATACAAGGAGATAAGCATGGATAGAAATGTGTGAGAGTGATGAAAGATGGTGAGTAACTAACTTTTGGATTTTTGGTCCCCAGATGTGTTGAGAAAACCTGCTGAACCTTCACCCAATCCCTCTAGAGAGAACACTTACAACAGACTACACACACTGTTTCCACCCACAAGAAGGTAACAGAAGTCACATTTAGTCTTTTATTTCCTTAGCGCATTGTATGGAGCCCAGAGTGTATTTACAGCTCAAACACTGACAGCGTTATTCCTTCAGTTTGGGTTTATTTGTCCGTGAAAAGAATGGCAGTAATGTGAGGGAGTCACTCGGGTCCAACTAACACTTCATGCTCTTTACTGAGATAAACACAAGTGTCCGAGGATTCCATCACGCTTTACTAAAAGCACGCTGCAAAAAAAAAAAAAAATCTATCCCAAACACGCACCGTACTGATGCCAAATGGGGTTATGAGAAAGCAAAATCCGCAAAGTCTCGATGGAACGTCTGAGTCCATTCCCCTCATGGACTGGTTCACAGCGCGAGTCCGAACACAACAAAACACAAAAACCATCTTTTCCCACTCTGTCTCCGACCAAAGAAAGCAAACTGTAGGTGTGATCGCGCCCTTAAAGCTAGCAAAACAAGCTAACAAAAGTGGAATACGCCAGCCAAAACGACATGTAATGCACCAAATATGTAGCTGCAGGGTTTTTCTTCCCGCTGGGGAGAAAAGAAGCAACGGACAAGATAAATATGAGATGGATGAGATATTAGGAGGTAAATAAATATAGAACAATGGAGGGTTTGGTCGTCTACAACCTCTTTCTCTGTTTCCCATCATGCCTCCCTCCTCTTTCATAACCCCTGAGTGTGTCAGTGAGGTCCAGCTGAGCTCCATTAGCTCTGTGAACAACTCAGAGTCAAGAGGGAAATTAAGCTGCTCTGTGTGTAATAACAGGCTTTAATCACCAGCGCTCACCTCAGCGCTCACACCGCGTGCATTTCATTACCTCTGCCTCACCTGAACACACACATTATGAATACGCGCACAGAAACACAGGCCTTCTCTATAGAAACGCAAGCGTAAACACACACCGGGGTTGGGCAAATGGACGCTAATGCATGAGTCTGTAGGTGGTAATGATAAATGGACTGCACTTAAAGGGGACTTCTGCAAGAACGTCACCGTCGTCATCTCAAACTGCACCGTGAAGCAGAAAAAGGGCGTCAAATTAATATGTCGGGTCTGTAAAGAGACTGTTGCGTGTCAGAAGAGAGTCAAGCATATTGTTTTTATACTATTTCAAGCGATTCTGCAGTTTCTTACGTCTATATTGTCTTTATTTTAACCCATAAAGACCCCAAATGAGTTTTCTCTTCAATATTTAACCTTTCTGAAGTGATTTATCGCCATTAATTGTAATATTGTCTGTGTTTTGCATTTTTTTTTAATAGTGAAAAACAGGTATTTTCCTCTGTTTATTTCACTAATCATGTAGATGCTCATGAACGCTCGGATTGAAATTGAGGGTTATTGAATCAAAACGAGGAAAACTGAAGAAAAAGTTACTTTTAAAGCCAAATCTATCACCGACGGAACATAAATCAAGCATCTCCGTCCACTGTCACTGATTAAACTCCATGGGTTTTACTGGTAAATCAATGTTGTGGAAGATGACTGTGTTTCCATGGTAACTACGGAGCCTCTGAAGGTCCAAATAGGTCATACCTGATGACCATGAAAAGTTGAATAATTGTATTTTACACTAATTATTTCCATGTATTGATAGGATTATTGGATCAACAGGTATGAAACAGTTTATATCAGTAGATGGTTGGTGTTCCAGTGACTGTTTGGGTCATTAGGGGTTAATAATAAACCAATAATAGTACATGAGATTAATCTGTTGGTTGTCTTTTTCAGAAACACTTGCATCAAAAGGCCAGAAAACAATACTAGTGGTCCTTACAAGAGATCAATTCCATGATTATTCAACTTTATTTTAGTGCTTATTCTAGAACAAAACACAGGTTTTGTCAGCTTCAGTGGTTTTAATCATCAAAGTAAATCTGACATCATTTCAGGGGGAGTTTAGATCAAGTTTAGGCTTAAAAATGAGTCCTTTCATGTTCAGTCTCTGTGTTATTTAGGCTTCAACGTGCTTCACTTTAACGTCATGTTCAGTTGCTTTGGGTCATTTTGGTGCCAGCTGGAGGAAAAGATTCTCCAACAAGTGTATTATAAAAGCCTGAAGTTGCACATAAACTTTTAAGTCATGAGAAAACTTCTGAAATGGATGATATTTAGCGAAGGTAAGGAGATGTAACTCAGATTTAGACACTGATCATTACTTGAAGTAGAGTTATTCCGATGTGTCACTGGACTGGAGGGGTTCTTTAACGTTTGTGCTTCCAGAAAATTACCTGCAAAAGTGCATCTACACAACGCGTCAACAATCGATCAGCCGGACAGACGAAGCAGTAAATGTACATTTGCGCGCCTCCAACCAGAACCAGGTCATCTGACGTGAAACCAGCGGCATCGTGGGAAAGCTGAGCAGACTCGTCCTGCACCGTAACAGAGTCCTGCTGTGGCCGTCCTGCAGCTTTTAGACTCATTAAAGACACACACAATCTGCTCCGTCTACGGACGACAGTGACAATAAAGTGTGTTCAAACCAGAGCAGCTGCAAACGGACGTATCTGTAAAGTTGATAATTATTGAGAATGTTCCCTCTGGCAGTCAAGGACGTCTTTATTTAACTAGCTAGCTCTTTACACACAACAGAAAAAGATGGAACAAATGTGACTCCAGTGGGTCATAATCTGGTGTTCAAACTCTAAAATTATTATTTAGTCCAAAAACGTGACAAAAAAGTCCTTTAATCTGACAGGAAATGGAAGGAAAACTGAAGAAATGGCGTGAAAGCAGACTTTAAACTCTATCTATGGGATGTCAGGGATTCAGCCCAATGTGACCAGTCAAATAAAATACTATAAAAATAAAATACAAACTATAAATAATGTTAATTCTGAACTTTTCTCCATGTTTTAGAGTGAAAGAAGCACAACTACTACAAAATAATGTGAATAACAGGAACAACCGGAAATTTCTGAAGAAAAATAAGTGCAAATTGAACGATATTATGTCAGTTTATCATTTACACATGTACATTAAAATGTACAGATTACAGTGGATCTACAAATACACAAAACATTTAGTTATTTTGAGTAATTAAAATAAAAAATAGGAACAAATATAAACGAAATAAAGAATAACAGCAGCAAAACTTGTCCAAAAATGAACACAAATTTGAGAAACACGAACGAAATGAACACCAATAAAACAAAAAAGCCAATAAATACGATCAAATTCAGCCAGAAAATGAACAAAAGATGAGTAAAAATTTGGAAAAACTTGAGAAACATTAACACATTTTCACACGTTCCTCCCAGGGCCTGCAGTGAACTTTCGGTGGGCCAGTTTTGGGCCGCGGGCCGCATGTTTGACCCCCCTGCTCTATCTGCTTCTGCTTTTCTTTATTCCAGTGCATTTGCCTTTAACCAGGTTACAGTGTTCTTCCTCCAGTAAACTGGTTTCTTCACTGTCTAGGTACTGTAATCAGAGCAGGGGATTAGAGAAACCTGAATTGCCCGACTTGAATACTGATTTGTCTGTCATGTATACAGGTAACCGACTTTCTAAATGTTGCATGTAACCAAGTGCAAAACGAGCTGCTCTTCCATATCTGTACCTGACGTAAATGTGCATAAGTATTTCATAAAACACTGGTGCTGTGTTATTTTAGAGGAAAACTGAGCTTTTGCCAACAGGGTTGTAGCAGGGAATGGAAACGTAATGAGCTGTAAAATCTGATAACAGATACAGGGGTTGTACACATTTTAAGGTCATATTCAAGCACTTTTCAAGCACTTTTAAGGGCCATTTTCAAATGTTTCCAGTGCAACACCTTATCACTGGGATAAAATACA
>JAPTYQ010000016.1:2033664-2053900 GCA_029814465.1 Ostorhinchus cyanosoma | reverse complement strand
TACCCCTTGCCACTCATTTTCAAGGGGTAGGGGTAGGGCCAAGGGGTAGGGGTAAGGGGTGAATTGGGATTGGGCCTCAGTGTTAGCCTCACCTTTGACAAGGAAAAACACTCATCAAAAAATATTAATTCAGTGGCAGCAACGTTATTAATACATAGTCCAGATGTACTGATGTACTGATCTTTAGCTCTGCGCGCAAATGTTAGAGGAAGGATTCTTCACAGATCTACTACTGTATATGAATATCTACAACATTCGGTTGTGACAGGGATTTTGCTGTTTGTAGTGAGCATAAGTATCCAGTGGTGACCTCATGTGGGATCTGTGTTTTTGCCTCTGGAATTCAACACTGTCACAAGTGGAAACTATGAATTTGTTTTTCGGGCAGGGAAGTGAGATCTAAGATCTACTGTAAAGTGACCACTCATGATGCATGTAGAGAGACATTTTGATGTAAGGAGGAAACAGGCTTTCCACTTGCAGTCCGCATACTCAAGACACTTCTTAATGCTAGGTCTGAACAGGGTCTTCGATCCATCTCACTGCCCAGTATTCACAATCAACATGGCATCGTGGAGATGTGACTGAGTCACTGGTGAGTTTGGACTAGTCACCTCAGTGAATCATGGGATGCAACAGTGGTGGGGTTGATTAACAAACACTGAAAACTCACATCATACAAAATGTAACCTGTTCTATTGATTCTAGATTATTGTGGAGCTCTTTACATCAGTGTAGTGCATCATTCAGGTGATGCACTACACTGATTTAGCTCTATCTTGGACTGATCAGTAAGAAAGTTTCTCATTTTACTAACAATAAGCCTGACTGGCCTTGCTCTGTCTCTGTGAAAGCTTTCTGCTTGAAATCAAATCAAATCAAATTTCCAATCACATCAAATCATAGCCAATGATCTACTTTGATTTGTAGTGTGTCATAAGCCTGCTGTGGGACTTTGTCACTGGTAAGCAGTGTGGTTGTAAAAGGGCCGAATGATGCATTATTTTGGAACTGGCATGTTTTGTATTTGAGTTTATTGAAAACTCCTCTGCTGAAGCACTTATAGAGTTTTGGCATGATGCAGAGCTTCCTTTTAGCTTTTAATTATGACAATTATATATTTTAAGAGATGAATTCATAATTTGGCTTTCTTAAAATAGCTCATGCCATATATACTGACAATCAAACAGTGTCTTCTCTGTAGCGTAATTTGGAAGTCACAACATTAAGCTATATGTACGCAAAAGACATCCGCTCTCTATAATGTGCTATATCCATCGCCATGAATGCTATGATGCTCATAGAAATACACTAACTCCTTTCTAATTTCAATATTTAACCTTCCTGATCATTTCTGACCATTCCAGGACCACAGAGGACATCTCCAACAGTTCCCAAAAACATGCCAACACCACAGCGAGTCCAACACAACACTCCAGCTTTGAGGAAGAACCCGTCTTTGTCTAGAAACGGAGGCAGTGATGCTGAGATCATGGAGCTAAATCAACAGGTAGGGTTACAATGAGAGCTCATCTATTCTTAAACATGGTGATATTTGGACTTCTGCTAGTACACATTTGACTACTTATACTTAACTCTTAACTCTATTTAAGTTTAAACTTTTTGCTCAGTTTCATTACAATTTTGAATACCTTACAGATTACAGTTTTTCATCTCCTTCTATTCCAGTGAAAACCACATAACTCTAAATTTGGATTTTGAATGTTAATGATAAACTGTGAAGTAAAGAAAGAATGACATTTTTCAAACTATCTGCACTGGTAGTGATGGTGCAAATGGTGCTTTTTGGCTTCTCAACTGGAATTACTGATTTTGAGGATAGAAAGCAGCTCTTGTCCAGTGCAGTGTCTGCCTGAGATCTCCCAAGACCAACTTCAAATATTTATTTTCATATCTGTTCTTGTTTGCAGTTCATATGTTTGAATATAGAATATTCATTGACAGTGCTGCATGTCATGTCAAAGTGTGAAATGTATAAACCCAAGATTGATCACTACCTGAATTCAAAAAGAATTTGCTGACATTCTATGCTAGGTTATGCTGAAATGTACTTTTCTGCCCTGGGAGAAAAGTAAGTTTTAGTCAATAAACTAGAGCTTCAAATGTTAGATAAGCTGATTATACCTGTCAATCAAAACCCATGTAGACTCAGACAGACTCATCCTGTTAATCACAGTGGCCACAGTCTCCTTTAATTATGTCAGACTTTTTGTCTGTGGTGAGACATATAACATATTAGAGACAAACAATCACTCTCACATTCACACCTATGGGCAAATTAGATTAACCGATTAACCAATCAGTTAACCTGTCTTTGGATGGTGGGAGGAAGCTGTTGTACCTGGACAGAACCCACGCAGACATAGGGAGAAAATGCAAACTCCACACAGAAAGGTCCCACCCCTGCACAAATTAACTATTGGGACCTTAATCTTTTTTTGGACCAGTCTATAAACATGTTTTTTCCTGCTCTGAATTTGTCCATTCTAACATAAGATTTTATGGCGATTGACTCCCTTTTGGAGCAAGCCCCCTAGTAGACATTCAGTTTACTGCAGATTTTGACACATTAGCATCAGCTTTAACTTCTGGACCCAGAAAGGGTCCCTTAGTTAATCTGGGGCTCTTGGTGGCATAGTGGCAAGAAGGTTTCAGGTTTGACTCTCAGTTGGTCTGTAGCATTTTAGTGTTGAGTTTACTTGTTCTCTCTGGAGAACCCAGGTTTCCTCCCAGTGTTTGGTTTCCCCTGTCATTAAAATCAGGTGCATATGTATTCGTTCTCCTTTCAGTGCCCTGACCTAGTGCTGTTGAAGATATGGATTTAGTCCCTGAGTGATTTCAGAGGCAGCTCACACCTCCAAATTTGTGCTAATGCAAAATGGGTAAAATGTAGAGACCAAAGTTCCATATGTGAATAAAGGACGCAAAGGAAATAGCAAAATAACCTTTAACCTTTATCTGCTTCCAGTATTTCACTGGAAAATGCACTGCCACAAAGCTTTTAGCATGCATTTTTAGAGATATGTAGTTCTCACAAGACAGCCACACTTGATCTTATAGAATACGGTACATTGCTGTATATTAAACTACCAAGAGTTTATTAAGTAGTTCAAATGAGATCAAACATGAATCTGCAAAGCAGTAAAAAAGGAACATACACATGAATGAAGCAGGAAAAGGAATCTAAAACAACAGCATTTTAAGTACATTTTGTTGCTTACACACACTAACTTAAATACAGGATTTAAATGTTTAAGTGTTCTAGAGTTAACCTGACTTTCTCTATCCTTTGTAAGTTGATGGAGTTGAAGTTGACCGTAGACGGACTAGAGAAGGAGAGAGACTTCTACTTTAGCAAACTACGGGACATCGAGCTGATCTGCCAAGAACATGAAAGTGAAAACAACCCCATCCTCAGCAGGATAATTGACATTCTTTACGCAACAGAGGTACCTGTCTTCACAACAACAAAACACAGGGTGCACTGCATGGAAATGAAGTACCGGTACTTTGTGGAGGGCAGTTTGACAAACAAAGGATTTTCCAGGTTTCCAGCTGAATTTCAATTTTGATTTTAACAGTGATTGGGTTTCATAAGTTGCTATAAAGAGCTCGGTGTAGCTATGCTTAGTCTGGGTCACAGGATGTACTCTGTGGGAAGAATCTTGCCATTAGGTGACTTTCAATACTGAACTGGGTAACTTTTTCTGCAAGTACTGGACCAGCTTTGAACCATGGTGAGAAAAGCACCACATTTGACACAGTGATTCACCATGGGGATATGTAGTGAATTGTTAAAATCCCAGATGGCTGACTTAACTGTCAGCCATAAATTTGTAGTGGGGTAAAGGAGGATTTTCAGTAAGCTTGGTCTATTTTTAAAATTTTAAATATATTAAATAAATATTTCTATGTTTTAGTTCATTAGGTCGGCCAGGTACATTTATCAATCAAACTTGTGTTTTCCTAATATTGGGTCTACTTAGATTCTATTTGTCGTTTGTTTACTACATCTTCTGGTATTATTTACATTTTGCTTTTTTTAAATTTATTTGTCTGGACACATTACTATCTTCCTTATTATTTTTTTATGTAATCTTCCACTGCTCACTTTTAACTGCCTGTATTATTATTATTATTATTGTATAAACCTGAATAGTGTGGTTAAAACAACTGATTTCTTTGTCTTTCTCAGGAGGGTTTTGCACCTCCGGAGGATGATGACCTTGATGAACAAGCTCACTTGGACCAGGATGAATACTGAACCCTTCATCTCCCTCCTTTTCCTCCTCTTCTGTAACATCCTTTTTTTTTCTTCTGGCCTCATTTGTTTTCTACTCTCTGCACGCTCTCTACAAATACCTATCGTTACCCCTGCTCTCCGAATATGTCTTTTTTTTTCTTTCTTTTCTTTCATTCCCTCCCCCCATTCACCCTCTGGCCGTCCTCATACTGTTCACAACTACTCCATTCTGCCATTTGTTCCTCCTCCTGGCCTCCAGTGACACAGTAACAATTACAGTAATGTACAACATATCCCACTTATTTCAGCATGAGTAACAGAAAATTGAGCCAAGCCTGACATGGAGGTAGAACATAAGTCTGTAAATACTACTGATATTATTATTTCTGAGAGAACAATGTCCTTGCTCATTAAGGAGTTATTTATTTGCCTTTGGTGCACTGTTATATACTTCCATTAGACCACAGACCACCACTGCTCCAGTGTGCCATCCGGACACTCCCAGAGCTACTAAAAACTGTAACTAAAGTGACTTTTTAATAACAATTTCTTATTTATTTAACTTATATTTCATTTAGATGACCTTTCTGTAGCAGAATTGGTGCAAAACCTACTGTATGTTTATGGCCTGTGTTATATCAGTTAAGGTTTGTGCTTGAGGCATTTGGTTTTTGTACCAGTGGGTCCATGGCATGCAGAAACGCTGAAGGAAAGACTTTGGTGTAATAATGACTTGAGGCATATGATCAGTGCTCAGCAATTATTCATTATAGATCCACAACATATCTGAGCACGAGAATGTTAGTACATTGACTGTGAATGACTGATATTTTGTAAATGTACTTTGTGTGGAGATTTTTGTCTGACGTCGCACGCAGTTAATTGCCATTGTATCTTTAATGGCGACATGCAGTAGTAACCCATGACTTAAAAAGTTAGAGGTGGACAGACTCTTGCACACTGATGTGGTTTTACATTGTAGGGGTTCTGCTGTTTATTGGAAAATTAAGGCAGCCTGACTGAATTTGACACAAAACACATTTCTGCATGACAGCTTTGGTCATGTGTTTAAAACTTACAAATGTTTATACATACAGTTTGCTGTTAAAATGGATTCTTCCAGGGTGTCTGAGTTGTAGTATATAGAAAACAAAGTTAGTTTTAAGTCTGTGACCACAGTTGACTGGTCATCTTTAAAATCCGATTAAAATCAAGCAGGTCCCTTTGTCCTTATACCTAGTCGTTTCTTTTCTTTACAAACTGGCTGTTGTCTGCTCTGGAACATTCATCCACCATGTAACATCTACAGGACACTCATCATCTTAGTTTTGGATAAATAAACGGTTGTGAAATAAATGTTCTTGTGGGTTATTTTGTGGGGGCATGAACTTGTTTTTCCTTTCAGTTTTTCAAATTGAATGATGGCTCGCTGCATAATATATCCAACCCAGTGAATGGTGCGGCTGTTATGAAATTATCAGTATCATTGCCACTTCTCCTGTCAGTGGTGTTAGTGTTATGGCTGATTGTTGTAGTGACCAAAATCGGTATTTATACCAGGCTTTAAACATGAGGTGAGTGATAACAGTGCACTCCCATCTCTTACCACTACGTGGCATCAAACCAACACATTTTCAGAGTTGAAAAGTGTTCACTGTGTGAACATGGACCCTACACTTCCTCCATATGATCAGCATGAGACTTTCTGTCAGTGTTCTCCTTAAGTATCATATATAATGGCTTTAAAACCCTAACCCTTCAATTAAGCCTATATTTATACCTTAAAGCTTTAAAGAGTTTCTCATTCTATACCACAGACTTGATGGGCTGCTGTATAAAAAGTCTTACATTTGACATCAGGCCATGTCTTAATCATACAATTTAGGCTACAACATTCCTTACAAAGAGTTTCCAACAAAAAAAGGCCATATTATATGGCATATATGGCAGTTTCATCTACAACTGGAAATACGTGCATTCAAATGTAGATGGAACACAGTAATAGACCTGGTTCTCTGTACAGGTCTTGGCCCACTTTTACTTCCGCTTTGTTTTTGCAGTGTTTTTATTCAGAACCAAGACCACAATATAATATGGACATAGTATAAAAAAACATTCATTCATTCATTCGTTCTCTGAACCCACTTTATCCTCACCTAGGGTCACGGGGGTCGCTTGGAGCCTATCCCAGGTACATAGGGACAACCCTGGACAAGTCATAGGGACAACCCTGGACAAGTCGCCAGTTCATCGCAGGGCTGACATATAGAGACAAATAACTACTCTCACATTCACACCTATGGGCAATTTAGAATAACCAATTAACCTATAGGTGCATGTCTTTGGACAGTGGGAGGAAGTCGGACTACCCGGAGAGAACCCACGCAGACACGGAGAGAACATGCAAACTCCACAAAGAAAGGTCCCACCCAGCTGGTGTTGGTATCAAAAACACAAAGATATCAGAACCAAATGGCTTCTAAAGACACCTGTCTTCTACCTCTATACCTGTGTTCTTAAGTAAAAAGTGGTCCACAAAATAAAAACATATTGAATGAAACCTGGTATATTAATGGAAATAAGTCTCATTTTCTGAACAAAAGATTTCAAGATATGTAAGTTCAAAGGGTGGCCACACTGGACACTTAGATATGTAAACTGTTTGTTCCTTTGAAATGTTAGTTTTTCATCCTGTTTACATGTTTATTTCTGGTTCTATCTTGAACCAGAGACTGAGATTATGTACATCAAAGAATCGTTTATGTTGGTTCACCTCAATCTCCTTGCCCTTAAGTAAGAACTGCATACAAAAACCTTCGATTCAGTGTAATTAATGGATTTGTGCTGAGGAAGCAAATGACGTGAACAACCCCTTACCTGATTAGTTTTCTCTGTAACCTGTCCTCCTTGGGAAACCTTCCACAGATCAAAAGGTCAACCTATTATTTACCAGGAGTGGGGTTCGAACCCACGAGGACTGTTGTCCATTGGATCTTAAGTCCAACGCCTTAACCACTCGGCCATCCTGGTGTGAGTTAAACATTTATCAGCATCTGAAATCTGTGAAGAGTGGACACATGTTGGAGATGGGGTTGCTCTATTCCAGGGACCATTGTGGTCTCTGGACATTTTGTAAATGTGATTCATTTGTTAGTAAAAGTCTTTGAAAGTCAAAAGATACTCATAATTGAAAATCAGTGTCCCTCAGAAGCAGGTGAAAAAAAGAAAATATATATGACATATCTAACAGGCTTTACAACCAAATTATTTATATTGAAATATTAACATTTTGCAATTTTTTTTCCAAATAGAAAGCGCCATTAACAGTCAATAAAATGAAACACCTGTCAATAAACTATAGAATGGAATGTTGTGTGCTACAACTGTTACGGTACATGAGAATAAATGCTTTAACGGAATAAAATATTATCTGAAAGCATATATATCCCAGCACCTGGTGCTTTTGGTGAATTCATGTTTTCCCTTTCCTTAAATAAAAACATTTCCAACATAAACTTATGGTAGAAACTTATCATTAATAACATTCACCAGAAGGCAGGAAACAATGTGTTTATCACTCAGTGTGTAACATTTTGCTTCAACTTTGTGGGCAAAGTTGAAGCAAAATGTTTATTTCTGATGACGCATTATTTTTTAAGCTTATGTTGTCACAATGAAAATTGTATTTGTATTTTATTTTGGGTTTGTGGTTAAATATAGTAGGTGAGAAGTAATGCATCTTAATGTTGGATGTCTTCTGCTAAAAAAGGAAACAAGGAAGAGGAAGTAAATTCTGAGCTAATGTAGACACATGGTGGTGTAACACAGTGGACTACTGAGTAACAGTAGAATCCACCGTGTACTCCCTATATTCATTCTAAGTCTGCAAATCACAATGACTCTTATTTTAAGTCATCACACTGTAATATTTCTTAATATTATACTCAATTCCTGTAATTATATCCTCTTAAACCATCATTTTTCTTAAACACTGTAGGGAGTATAAAACATGTAAGAGGACAGTTTTCTCTATAAACTTAACTAATCTGTTCTTTCTCATCCTGTATTCAGCTAGGAAATTCCCAATGAAATACTGAAATAATAAAGAAATAATGAAAGATACAGCCCTCCAGAGAGTCCTGGTCGTTTACATTTAGGCCCTGGGTAATGCTTTAGAGAAGATTACTATTTCTTTTTAATTATAAACTATCCATTTTATTATATCCAGGGCCAATATTATGCAATATGAGTCGAAACTAGTTGCCAGTGCATTCATACTGAGGGGAAATTATATGAAACCTAAAAGATTTGTAACTGTTGAGAAAACATTCAGGGCTCAGATCCCAGTCACACTACCACCACCTCTTTTCTGCAAGGTAAGGTGACTTGATGACTCCTTAGTAAAGTACAGACAGTCACACCCCTGCCTGTAAATGCCCACCACAAGCCATGCACTACTAAGGAATTGTAATCTTTACAGCCTCGGAAGTCTTTACAGCACTGAGCAGCAGAGGCAACTGAAAACACCCACTTGCCCATCCACTCACTGCCATGTATTCACTGATGGTCTCAGCCAGTGCCTGATCCCCCTGTGAATGATGGACTGACCAACATCGGAAAATAAGTCTTCATTTTCAAGTCAGTAGAACTGACAAGACGTAAACAAATTAAGAATCGCATTGTGTAGACACTGCTCATATGACAATAAAGAACAGGAAACTTGATTCTTTAAATACAAAATTTTACAATCCTTCAATTCACAGGACAGTGACATAGGCCTGCTGCACTAACAGAAAACACACAGACACTGCTTGAATGAGCTTCTACATGTCATTGACAAACCTGCCTTATAATGTAAATATAATACAGTTCTCATTAACTCTGGCCACATGCCAGACAAGAAGAAAAGAAGAAAAATCCACATATGAAGTACCCCCACAGTTCCGTTACGTGAAACAAGGATGTGGTTTTGTTTTCATTTAGTACATTGTGTGGACATATATTTGGTAATGACACAATATAACTGATGTTGATATCGTGTGGCTACAAGAACAGCCCCACTAGAAAGCAGTCATATATACCTAAATATAACCAAAATGGCATGCATAAAATAAAAAATATAGATAAATAAATCTACCTTGATATGTCAAGTAAAATTTGTCTTGGGAACAGTTCTGCAGTCTTTAAGATAAGAACGGACTTTAAAACTGCAAAATGCCAAGGTTTAAGTTAATTCTATTGCAACTTTAGTTACTGCGTAGAGCTAAATATTAGCTATAATATCTTATTAAGGCAATGTTTTATTTTATCATTATATATATTTTGTAACAGTGTGTAACACACTCTGTAACACTTGTCAAAATAATTTCTAATGTGTAGAATGAACAAATGTCAATTCTCATAAAAGCAAGGCTTTGCTAACGTCTCTTTTCTTGCAGTGCCTTTGATGCATGCATTTCATGTCATGCGGCCATTATTACTTCAGACAACTATAATGTAAGACACTGCCTCTGACAACCTATGACACACTTATAAACCTTTTTATAAGTGTGTTACTTCACAGCATTTTAGCTGTGAAGTAACACATTGAGAAAGCGTCTGCAGCCCAAGACTGTACCTGGTAATAACTACACAGAGGGTAGCACACACTTTAGTTGCACAATCCCCACAAATCTATCTCGCCTCCCCAGCTAACCACAATCTAAGGCTGCAGCTGGTGTTCACTCTATTTCTAAACACTTGTTTAGCAATGCCTCTAAGTCACAGGCTTATTTCAAGTTCCAGTTTTCAGCTCAGATACAACACCTACAGTCAACACCAGCCTCTTTATCATTGAAATTAAAGATACTCCATTGCATTTATTTTGAACAAAATCACATTGAACACATTGTAAAATACTGAAGGGAACATTGAATGCTAATTACAGCTTAGATCTGTTTACAGCATTTATGCAAACGCTTGTTCTCAGTAACAATCAGGAAATGTTGCACTCTTCTCATACTGTACACATTTGCATATACAAGGGAGCTTTGAAAGCATTTTTTAAAGCAGCTTGGTGAATAAAGTGAAGTGAAATATGGACCTGCATTTATGCTGCAGCTGTTTAAAAATGATGCCAGTAATTTCATTGTGTGAAAAAAGTGAATAAATACATCAAACTGAAGCAAAATCATAGATAGTAGGTAGGTCTTTTGCGGATTCATTTGCAGCACGGGAAGCAACAACAGAAGAGTTTTTTGCATGGATTATTTTTCTCATATTTCACGGCCTTCTTGATATGAATTTTGGCTTTGGCGACATAGTCCTCAGTCGCACAGACATTTGTTTCTATATTGTCCACCATGCTGCCCTGCTGCTCCACCAGCAGGTTCAGCTGGAAGAAAAGTTCATGAATGTCCCGGATGCGGCTCTCCAGCTCCAGTAGCTCCTTGTGCCGGTTCTCAATCTCAGTGAGAGCGGATCTGGCAGTCCTCCCCTCCAGCAGGAGGTTATCTGAGAAGACATTCCACTTCCCTGTCTCGATCATCTCGTCAATCTGCTCCCTGCTCACCTCCTTACCCATGATCTCCGCTTGCCTCTGGATGCGGGTCTTGCAGTTCTCCCTCTGGACCATCTCAGCCTCATTGTAATCAGACATGGCATCATGGAAAGCGATGGTCAGGGACAGATACTGAGAACGTACTATCCGAGCCATAGCTGATGTGGTTCCATGCTGTTCCTCTAGCTCCTTACTCCGCTTCCCCAGGCTTTCCAGACATGTGTAGATGGCCTCAGCTCTGGCTTTGATGTCACGTCCGAGTGCATTGGAGTCACGTTTGATGCTGCTGATCCTCCTGACGGATGTGAGGAACCTGGTGTTTTGTTTGCCGAGTCGTTTCACGTCTATTTTGAGCAGCATCATGTCTTTCCTCATTGTGTGGGCTTCTTTGTAGATCCGATCCACTTCATCCTCTCCCTCAAACACAATGGTATGATGCTCCATATGGTCCTCATCTGGATCAGTACGGTCCTCCTCAGATCTGCACTCTTCCTCTGCAGACCTGGAGGTTATGGTCTGCATCTCACACAGCCTGTCCCTCATCTCACCTTTAAAGGAAGGTTCAGATTCTGTTACTGACCTCAAAAGGAAATATGATCTCTACATATGACCAATTGAGCTGCCACAAATGCTCTGGAGTTGGAGCCTGTGGTCCAACTCCACATCTAAACTAGTACCTTAGTCGGGGCAGTAACAAGAGAGTTAACCTCAAATACTGGCAAAATCTACATTGGAAGGCCTGTTCCAAAAGTGGATCGACCTTGAAACCTCACGCTGTGAGACAACAGTACAAAACACCCTTTACTCATTTAGGTATTGACTACTTAACTAAGATATTGATATCAATGGTTATTCAAAATAACACAATCACCTATCAAAATTTTCCTGGTAGAATCTACTGTTAGGTCAGCCTTTAAAAATCAACTTTGGGTTGACCTCCCATCATGACCCTCAGGTAAATTGCAGGGGATTTCATTTGAGTCACCAGATACATATGCAATCACAATCGTATGAATGTCTGCATTAGTCTGATGATTAAATGAAAACGTAACATGAAAGGCTGACTAAAGATCAGTTTGTTTTACTGAGGAGATTTAGAGAGCACAAGCCTGTTATTTATGTAAATACATATGGTATGTAAATGCATAGATCAAACCTATACCTTTCAATGGCTGGTTCACCTGTTGAAGATAAGCTGAATAATTATTTGGGGCATTAGTGTTGTTCTTCCTCAACTGAATGATTGTTAATAAAACTATGGGTTTTCCTAACTTTCCTAACTGCTAGCTGTGGTATTTTGTGATTACAATGGTGTAATTTATTAAATGTCCACGTAGAGTGCGGGAACCCCCAAAATGTGATGAATCCCATGTGAAGAACACCTTTTGGTCAGTGATGTCACAAAGTCTATAGACAAAATCAATAAGGTGGGTTTAAAAGTATTACAATGAAAACCTGCAAGTTTTTAATCAGGACATGTTAATGATATCAACATCGAGAAATCTTGAGCTGGAGCTACAACAACATCAACATCAACTATTGCTCATTCATTTTTACCAACAAAAAGTCAAGATTGTCTGAATCCACTTCCAGAAGCAACAATTACTTTCCCAATTGAAAAGAATATCATAACCCACAATGTAATAGTCCCGGTTTAAAAATCAGATGACATATGCTGTATTCTCCCATTATGAGAATAAAGTTTGCGAAATGGGACAGTATGATTTGTCTAATGCAGAGCAGGTTCAGAAGAACTACAGTCAGTCAGGAACAAATGAGTGGAAATGGATGTGTGTAATAACAGAACTGACTCACAGATAAATTTCATCCATTACATCAGGGCTTTCTGCATTTTCATTTGACCTGTCTGGCTGGTGGTCGCATGTTCATATGAAGGGAGAACCTTAATCATTTTAAAGAACAGGGATAAATAAATATCTTAAGATAAATATGGTTGATAAACATCTGAGTTGAGCAATGATTTATTAAAAACCATAGTATTTAAATTGAGGAATGGTATTGATTAAATTACTGGATTTAATGATGATGGTGACAGAATAGTGAAATGAAAAACATGTTCACTTGTCACAGCAGGATCATCTGATAAATAAATGCATAGAAACTGTTATATTCTTCTGTTTCCTTGTTGGTGTTAGTCTTCTTGAGTTGTCGATGTCTATACTGTGTGATTGTTTAACAGCAAAAGAGGATATAGCTATACACTGGACCTTGAATATTACTGGCCTGAGAAAGGACACATTTTATAGTAGAGTTTTCAGTTTTCGGTATCCTATGTAAGGAAATATCTGAGAATGAGGACTAAATGTGTCTGCTATTTGTTTTAATGAACATGACAACATTATTTTTTAGCATTTAGTCTTGAGCATTGATTAAGACATGTCCTGATGATGTCACACTGGCACTGGGTATAGATTTAATATATCCTATTACAATATATTATGAAATGTAAAATCATCTCCCATCGGACTAAACCTAATGTGTCCCCAGTGTCAAGGGGAAATGTACGTTAAAAATGTTATTTTTATACTTTATAGGTACTCTCATCTAAAGTTGTTCCACATCAGGTCTTGTCAACTGTCATGACGTTCTGTTATAAAAATAAATAAAATAGTCCTCAGGCGTTAAAGACAAACACTGATCTAGTTGTATTTAGTGAACAGATGGACAGGTTTTTTGTTGAAGGTCTTCAATAGGAAACTGATGGGCTTCTTCCTCAGCTGCTTCTCATCGCAAACACAAATGCCAGTAACTCAAGGGCGTAGACTACAGCTCTAACTTACGTTCAGAGAGTTTAGAAATAAAGCAAATTAATAAACTAGTATAGTCAAAATCACGACAATAAATATTAACTATGAGACAAAACTTATAATCGGAATCCAGCTGTTTTGGGTCAATCAACAGTTGCACTGAACTATGCACATACCTTTTGATGCGTTCCTCCTGCGGTGATAAACTAAACTCGCCTAAGCAGAGGATGCAACCTCGGAAAGACACATTTCCTCTTTTTACCGATCACTATATTTCAACACGTACCAGCAGGACTCAGTGTGTCTTTTGGGAGGTCCCGTGTGCACACATTTCTCTTATACTCTGCATGACAAGGGCTGAAGCAGGTACTAATACGGAAGATCATGCCTTCCGTCCTCCCACATTTCGCACACTTCATCGTTTGCCTGGTTCTCAGACCCACACTCACTTGCGTTTTTGACGTTTACGCACAAATGAACAAAAAAGACTTGTGTTTGCTAGAATTACACAAATCAGATACACGTGCACACCTGTGTCAGTAGAATAAATCAAACATTACAAACAACAAACACTATAAAGTATCAAAACTATTGAGACCATGACAAATTCTCAAATCATTTACTTTAATGCATATTTAAATAAAAACTCCAATACAAGTAAAAGTTCAAGCGTATAAAGAGAAAATGTAGATAAGCTTTCAACCCAGTTGTTTTGTGCAGGGAGATGTCAGTGTTTGAATCCAACTCCTGTGGTGTCTGTGGGGCAATATCATGTACAAGTGGTACATGTGAACAAGCGACATGGATGGGGTAGTGGGTCAGGCCCCCCCAAAAAAATCATGTCCCATACAACATTGATGTTATTTAAGTTTAGGTAACACAAATGTTTAAAAGTAGGCTAAAAACTTTCCTTTCTGATGAATCCTATTGTTAGGGCAACTCAGGCTACTCCTAGATTTGATGCTAGGCTCAGACTGCATCATGAAACACTGAGCTCTTCTCTGCTCCTCCTCTTCTCTGACCCTCTCTCTCCTAATCTTCTATTTGCCACCTGTAAATACTTGTTACTGGCTTGACTTCTTCCTTGGAGTCTGTGCTTTATCGCCTCGCAGGCTTCCCCTCCTGCCTTCATCGTCATCACATCACAGTTGTGATAGTGTTTATTATATAGTTACATAGATGGTAGTGGTTTTTATCATTTGTACTGACGGTTACAGTATTAGTACTATTCATACTGTTTAATACAACTTGTAGTAGTAGTATTAAAGGTGGGGTACGAGATCTTAGAAAAACAGTTCGAGCAAGCTACATTTTGAAAGTACACAATTCAAGAGTCCAAACCCCTTCCTTCAGACATCCTCCTGAAGCCGCGCCCCCAGAATACTGGCACACTCAATGCTTGTTCCCAAAGGTTCACAAGCGCTGCACCACAACAATTGCCCGGCTCAGTGTTGTCGTGTTAACGCAATAACTTGAAAGATATTTGGTGTAGAAATTCCATGTTTGCCATATCAATGAATATCATGGAGAGGGAAGAACTGATTTGATTTTGTACAATTTACCATTTGTGGATTGCCCACAAGGGGCGGCTCAAAAGTTTAAAATCACTAAATACTCTTTTGTTCACATGAACTATTTGTCTGATTGACTTCAAATCAAGTGCAAATGAAAGGTCATGACCTGAGGATGCCTCACATGATGACATCATTAAGGATTGGGGCATTCATACCCCTGGCCATTGCTTCAGACAGCATAAACTAGTTCCCTATATAATCAGTTCAGAAAAACTCCTGTTTTCAGCTTTGTGACTGTATTTTCCCGCAAATCTTTAAGGTTTGTATCATCACATCGAGACACTTGGATTTGGACAGAAAGGGGTAAAAATACCTGTACCTCTGCCTCAGCTGCTAAATGATCTGGTCATGAGAAGTGTTCATATTCTCAGGAAACTGAGCATGAAGACATCTAAAAAATAAAGGCAACTGGTCAAACTCCATGTGATATAGTAATGATAATGGATTGGATTGGATTGGATTGGATTGGTTGTTAATAGTGAATACAATATTTAAAGAGGTGAGTGCTGCCATCACCAGCTGAACCTCTTCCAGTTAAACCTGATCTAATACATCTACGTATTGACATCATGTTAATTAAAATAACATAGGAAGCAGCCACAGAACAGCTTCTTGAAGGGGTTGTTTTTATCTGTTGTAACTGCTCGATCCAGTTGAGCTATGCCTTCCTAACAGACGCCTGAGTAGTCTGGACATTTTTCTGGATGTTTTCCACAGCAACACCCTGCTCCTCCATGAGGACTGCTACATCCAGGAACAGCTCCTGGATGCCTTGGATTCTTCTCTCTAGCTCCAGCAGCTCCTTGTGACGGCTCTTAATCTGCAGCAGAGCAGAGTGAACTGTTCTGCCTTCCACTTGGACACCAAACACATTCCACTGCCCGCTCTCTATCTTCAATGACATCCCTGCCCACCACCTCAAAGTGTTTCTGGATCTGATGTTTACAAGCCTCCGTGTAGCTCATCTCCATGTCATTGTAGCTGAACATCACCTTATGTAGTGCATTACTCAAACACTGGTACTGTGGTAGAGCAATGCGAGCTGTCGGGTCAGAGCTGCCATGCCGAGCCTCCAGATCCTCTCTTGCAGTGTTCATCTTATGGAGCTGCTGCAGCACAGCTTCTCCCCTCCTTTTGATATCAGCCCCAATTGCACTGGAGTCTCTCTTTGTCACAGTGTCTTGTTCAAAGCCAGGTAGTTCACATCTTTTAGTTCACTGATGTCACGTTGGATCCACTGGATTTCTTGTCGTATTTTCTTGATCTGGATGTGATGATGCTGGTCCCTGCTCTGACAGGTTGTCCAGCTCCATTGTGCTGAAACCCTCAGAGTCAGTCTGGACCTGATGGAGATGCCTCAGTCTGTCTCTCATGTCTAAAAAATGGAATTAACACACACAAAAAAAAGTTTGTCACAAGCATTACAGGACTGAGACAGATCGCTCTGGGCTACATTCACAAACATTTTAACAACACGCCAGCAGAGCTCCAAAGCAAATCTAAACCTTCATGCAAGGAATCATAACAGACTGATTTGGGAATTGTTAGAACAAGAGGCAGAGACTAAAATTTCTATCTCATTGTTGATGTGTGGTAGACCTCTTTAACTAACACTTATGTGATAACAGGCAGAGAATTGAAAGTGAAATCAATCACCTCATCACAGAATGTGATGTCTTTTAAAATCTGATGTATTGCTTTATTTATACAGCATCTCTATCGAATATACACACCCCAGCATTCTAATATTTGTAACACTCTGTTATTTGAACTGCCTTAGCTTATTTTTAAACATTTATTTCTGCCCATAGTCACATAAATAGTTTTGCCAATATCTTGCATAAATGATGGAGAGTCAGATCACTGAATAATATTTTCTCCATCACATCCCAAAAATTCTCAGTGGAGTTCAGGTCTTGACTGTGGTGTTAAGTGTGGTGCCGTGTATGAAAATAATGACTCATGCTCTCCAAATTCTTTTACAGTTTGAGCCTGATGAATCCTGGTATCTTGGAATATGTCTGTGTAATCAGGAAAGACAAAATCCACCGATGCCCAAACCTGGTCATTCAGTATATTTGGGGAATGTTATTTACTTTCTTAGCTCAATCCAGTTGCAGACTTTTTAAATCAGGCTATGCATTGTAAACCATTGTAGGATGTACCAGAACAGTGTTGACTTACATATATCCACTGTCTTTCTATCATGTACAATCAGTCTCTCACTTCTCAGAGTATTGTTAGACTGACTCCAAATTCCTAATTACCATCTATTTTTTCCTTTTCTCTCTTCTCTTGAGCTGAAGAATGCATCCCCTAGTCACTAAAAAAACTCATCTGAAACTGATAAGTAGCAACTATAGGATTCGGTAGCTATACTTGCAACTTTTTGTGTTGTATGAGGTCATGGTGCCCTTGACCTTTGAATCTTAGTCATGTAAATCACTTAAGCCTCTACCTGAGTCTAAGTGAATGTCCAAGTTTGATGACAAGGGTCTGTATTTTTAAATGTAGTTTCAACTGTCAGACAAACTGTCTTATACAGATACATGGACATATCAGCTAAAACAGAAGCCAGGTTGCTAATGTTACTCTTACAGCTTGTAAATTTTCATTAGTTTTTGATTTCACTGAGTCTTTTAGTCAGGCTTTTGATTTCAGTTTAGTTTTACTTCAGTGTTAAAGGTTCGAGTTTGAATATTTTATTTTTAGAAATTGATAAGTTTTAGATTGTTTCCTTTTGTTTGTTTCAGATGTATGATTGTGTAAAGCTATCCTCCTCCTGCTACAGTTTCCCACCTCAGGGGCTCTTTTACAGGTTAAGATGTTTTGCAAATTATTTTGTCTTTACTTGGAAATATTTAAGGGGAAAACCATACCTATCATACTGAGAATCATGCACGAATTTCATAATAGAAGTCAGCACAGGAACTATAATGAACTTTTACAAGAGGTCAAGAGATTCAGTTGATGAGTCATGAGAGAATAAATAGAACTGGAAAGATTTTTTTTTAAATGGTTGAGAGACTCATGATTGTCAACTCAGCTTCAGCTTCTCTTTCCGTCCTCATGTACACACTGAAAAAAGTTGCTTGTTGTCAGGACTAGAGATAATCCACATTTTATAGCAAGATAGTAGATTAACAAAACTGATGGTAAAAAGTTTGCTCAGGAGTATTTCATTAAGGTGTGTAATACAGTGAAGTACATACTGTTGTCCATAATGTTGGAATAAAATATTTTTACCTCTTTACATGAAATGATTGTGACAATGTGATTTATTCTTGATAGATAGAGTGTAACTGGGACTTAGTATGTAATCATTGCACCGGGTTAAAGGTGATTACTGATGTGTATAAATAGCAATAAAAAGAGGAATCTGTCTGAAAAGAAAATTAGTCTATCTTCATGGGCAACAGTTTATGTGCTAGTAAGTAGTATGTAGTAGTAAAGTAAGTTCAATTATTCATAATTAAACAACAAGTTATTGTTGTTGCAATTTGGAAAATGTTTGAACTTAAAGATCCAGAAACATCTGAGATAAAGACATGAAAATAAAGAAAGGAAAGAAGGAAAGAAAGTACAATGTTTTGATGAGCTTTAAAACTAAAGATGCCAAACAGGCCTGTGCTCAATCAAGCAGGAAACACTGAAGAAAAACATAATAATCCACAGGTAATCCAATGAACATGATGTGTACTATTCATTCAGCAGTACAGGTAATGTTAGATCTGCAGTGATACTTAATCTCTCGCTCAGAACTTAACAAAACAAGTCCTCAGACAGGAACACAGAATAGAATAGTATTTACCAATGTAATTTGGACTTAAATGTGGTTGTTTTCAGTTGTGTTTAGCAAAAAGATTAGGACAGAAAATGAGTAATCCTGAAAAGCAGCCCAGTGAAATGAAGTCTGTCTCCACTGAATTTTTATAACAGACAAAGGTATCTTTCATTATTTTTAACACATTATTGTTGAAGCCTGATAGGAGTATTTTTCAGTAGTCAAGCTCAGATCATGTAAATATGGCTTAAAACCACTCTATCCAAGATGAAATATGTTAAATTAAAGTAGAATAAAATATTTTTTTAACCTACTTATATAGTAGACCGTGATCTGTAGATGGTTTGCAGGTGTTTTGTTGCCTTCTGTAGCATAAGTTGATCATAGAAAATGCATTACTGTCCAAAGGGTAGAATGAAAGAACATTTCTAAATGTTGACTGTTATCACTGAGCCACCTGTTTAAGAAGTAAGACTGCACAAACAAAACCATCTGCATTCCTCCTGTGTCACATGGAAGCCTGGGTGACATACAATGAGGTCATGGTCAAAATATATCATAAGTTATATTATTTATCTGTCTCTATGTAAGTTTTTTTATGAGGTCTGTGTTATTTATGTGTCTAGCAACACTAATGATGATAAAGACTGTGAATATAGACTAATGCTAAACCAAGGCTTAGAAAATAATAGACATGCAAACACTGAACCAAAAGTATGTGGAAAAAGAAAGATGAAGAATTTGTGATATGTTATCTCATGAAGCGGAGGGAACAAATGTTTCTATCTGATAAGATGTTGTCTTGTATGTTTTGTATCATCTTGTTATTTTTTACTGTGCAATAATCTTACATTTCTCTTGTTTTGGTTTCTGTTTTGTAAAATGTCATATGAAACGAGAATCATTGTCTGACATTGCATTGAAAACCACAAACTGTCAAGTGATTATCATTCATATACAGAAACTTCTTTAAAACAGGAAAATGGATGATGTGTAGGAAACAACGTGATAAGATGTTTCCTCAGTAGTCAGTGGTTCAGTCACGTGTGATTAATCATTTCCACCAGCCTCCATGAGTTTGAATCACACTTTTATTCTACAAAGGGGATTTTTTTTGTGTGTGCAAAGTGTAAGTGTCATAAAAACTTCATTAACACTCCTGGTGTCAACCAATATCAATATCAATCAATATCAATATCTGCAGATTTGTTACATCAGATGTCCATCCATAACATCCACATTACAAAGAGTTTCCAACTCTGTAAGGATTTGGGGACACTTTATATTGACTCAGACTTTGTCTCAGCG
>JAPTYQ010000016.1:2004973-2022473 GCA_029814465.1 Ostorhinchus cyanosoma | reverse complement strand
TGTACAGGTTTGATGCCAAAGCAAATGAGCATTATATTTTTATGTTTATTTCAGACTTTCAAAAACAATGGGGAGATCTCAGAGCTGAGTGGAAAGGCAGATGGGTCTATAGCAGACATCAATGGCCATTGTGAGGATGAGATAGCTGCAGAGGGTGGGTATATCATGTGCATCTTACTGATGAGTCGTGCACAATGTCAGCATAATTTCAACTGACACATAATTTAGGTTTGCAGATGATAAAATATTATAACTGTCATCATTTTGCTTTTGCAGTTTTTGCAATCCAAGTGATTTTATTTTATCACTTTTTTTGTTTAGCTATCCATTCTCAGGACAAGGACGTGTCAAGAACAGAAAATCTACCCACAGAATTAGAAAATGTTGAACTCCATGAAACACAAATACCTGTGGCTAATGAAGAGGAACCCATAGAAATAATTGACATGGACGTGAAGCAGAATGACATTAATGAAAGTTTTAGGAGATTTTTCAGTAACATAGGGTTGAAACTGACAGTAAAAAGAGGCTCAACTGATACAAATGAAATATCAACACATGCTCCAGATGAGACCAACAAAGACAAGCCGAACAGACTTGAGGATGAAACTGCTAATGAGACTAAAAGTGAGGTTGTTGAACAGAATACAGAAGTGAACAAAGTACAGGAGACCTTTGACAATGACTCAACAACATGTCCAACACTGACAGATGGCACATCAGAGGACGTTCTTGAGAATGTGGAAGAAAAAATAACAGAGACCAAAAACCAAGCTTTAAATGATGTTCCAGAAACAGTGATGAATTTACCTATAGTCGAAGATACAAAGACACTTGTTGATGATGCACCGAAAGAAGAGCCAGAATCCTCATCTCCATCTAATCCAGATGAAGAGGTAGTATCTCCATTTAAAAAGTTTTTTACCACAGGAATCTTCTCCAGTTTACGAAAGAAGAAACTAGCAGAAGATGAAACAGTTGACAAAGAACTAGTAGACATGGGGAAAAAGGAATCTGTAGACGAACTTGTGCAAGACCAACAAGAGCAAATAGAGGAAATTACTCCAGGTGTTGAGGCGCATGAGATTAAAGAGGAGATCCAGCCAGTAGAATCGGCTCAGACAACTGATTCATCTGAAGTTAAATCTGCTTCAACTGACCAATTGAGGATGATTGTCAATGAACCTGAAATACTAACTTCTCAAGAGAAAGACAAAGTTCAAGCCAGCCCTCTAAAAAGGCTGCTGTCAGGGTCTAGTTTTACAAGACGCTCCAAAAAGCAAAAAGGTAGGAGATCAACTGATGCAAAACTGTCTGACTCTGGAGAACACATTGAAGATCAACTTACATCATCTACAGAGTCTACAGAGTGCCAAATGAAGGATAAGGAGAGTCCTGCACCACCACTTTATGCAGAAGGTCCAGTGGAGGAGGAGGGTGCATGGGCTTCCTTCAAAAAACTCATGACTCCAAAAAAGCGAATGAAGCAGCCACCCTTAAACAATGAGGAGACACAGATCCCAGCTGCATTAGATGAACTGAAACCAGGTGATCGAGAGCAAGTATCAGATCACAGCACAGAAGAAAGCAAAAAAAGAAAAGACTCATCTGTTTCATGGGAAGCTGTTTTATGTGGATCTGGAAGGAGAAGAAGCCGAAAAACCTCAGACTCAGAAGATGAAACACCGCAAGGTGAAAATGACAAAGTAAAACAAGATGGTGAGACACACAGTGTGGAACCACATGTAGAAGGATCCAATGAAGTTGATGATATTACAGCATGTTATCCAAAACAAGCAGGAAGTCCTTCTGAGAGTGATGAAGGGTCGACGTGGAAGTCATTTAAGAAACTTGTCACCCCTAAAAGAAAAGCCAAGGATGAGGAAGAAGGCAGAGATAATATCCAGTCTGATAGTGAAGTTACTCAAGAGGAGTCCTCTTTTTCAATCAAAAAACTTCTCACAGGCCGAAAAAAGAGGAAGCCTGCTGAAAAGCCAGATCAAGTGTCTTCAGACGAGGCAGATAAGGAAGCAGTTTCAGGTGATGAAGACTCAGAGACGCCAGCTGTGGTCCCATTGTCTGAGTTTGACACCCCAGAGGCAGAAGGTCACATAGAAACTCAGGCAGATATAGAAAGTATACCCAAAATACCAGACCATATCCTGCAGCAGGACCAATTACATGAGATGACTGAACATCTACACACTTCAGTGAATGAAGTCCAAGATAGCAATGAAGCTTTGGTAAATCAGACATCTACTATCCCTGCTTTAAGTGAAGAACCTGATGACCTCACAGAATTAATTAGTAAACACCAGCAACTTAGTGACATACCGGAGGAGGGTATAATCACAGACACCATGGCCACTCCAGCATCAGTCACAGAAGAGGCAACTAGGGATGACACAATCGCAGAGGACTTCATTGAAATCACATCTGAAGCCATAACTGCACCAGAACCTGTAGACAGTACTCAAGCAGATGAAACTGAGATGATCTCTGCAGTTTCCCAGTTGTCAGAGTCCTCAAAAACATCTGGCAATACAACACCAGTTCCAGCAGAATATGACTTGAAGGAAACAGAGGTGCTGCTGCAGCAGGTGGTTGAAACCATTTCTGAGACCCCAGATGCTATCACAGTCTGTTCAGAGGATCTATATCCTGAAAGAATAGCTGGTTCTGTCTCACACCAAATACTTCAAACAATTGCAAAAGAAGAGCAAACTATTCTGAAAATACACAGCCAGTCAGATGCAACAGCCATACGCACTGGACTAAAGGTTAGTACACTAGATGAATTTGATGAAATTGCAGCATCTGCCCAAACAGAATGCGTATCTGAACTCAATGAAGCCATTTCCATAGAAATTGCGTCTGAGGTTTCTACAGAGGTTGACTCTGCTCAACTTGCTGAAAATGAAGAACACAAGGCCAACATTTCCCAGCCAAATGAGACTATAAAAGACTTTGAGCAAGGAGAGAGTAACAATGACAACCAATTTCAGATGCAATCCCAGTCTGAGGTAACTGAGTCTGTGTCTACAGAGATACTGCAAAAAGGTGAAGATGTTGACCCGAATGAAACTTCTCTACTTGGGGTACATCAAGGGGAAGAGGAACCCTCAAAAATTGACTCTCAAGACAAAGCTTTCTCTGCAACAGTAGATAAACCTGCGGTTCTTGTTATCAAGCAGGAAGAATCTTTGTTAGAAATGAAAGATGAAATCACACAACATGACTCAACAGCTGAATTCATAGAGGCAAAAGAGCAGTTGGCCAAAGCTGATGATGCACCTGAAAATCAAGATGAACAACAGGCGGATGCTGCCAAAACTGAATATATACTTGAATCTCAACTATCAACCACACCAGCAGAGGATAGTGTCCAATCAACTCAAAAGGATCACACTGAAGTCACTTTGGATGAAACAGATAAAGAACCCAAACCAGATGCTGTCAAAATTGATGAAGTACCTGCACAAGAGGAAGATATTTTCCAGTCATTAGAAAAAGAGATAACAGAAGATGATGCAGCAAAAGAGCCAGAACATGAACCAACCACTGATAAAGTTAAAATTGACCATGACCAGGTTGCAGAAGTTCTAGACTCAGGGATGGGTACTGTTCAGGTACTTGAAAAGGAAATAAAAGATGATACAGCTGCAGAAACAGACAAAGTTCAAGAGAAAACAGAGCTTTTCACTGAAGTGGCAGAAAACTTTGAAATTGTGCAGAAATCCACATCAGATTCAGGGGAGGGAAACGTCCTGTTGCCTGAAGATAAACTGAAGTCAGAGGATCACTCACAAGCAGAAACACACAAATTCAAGCAGGAAACAGATTCTGGTCTACAAAACAAAGATGAACAATTCATGAATGCTTCCCAACCAGAGCATGTCCAAAAACCAGTATTAGATTTTGCACAAGCAGCCACCTTAAATTCTACAGGCATATTGGCGGATACTGCAGCATCAGATGTAGATGAATCCACAGAGGAAACTAAAGCTAGTGGTGAGTTAGACGAGCTACCACTGGAGGCTACCAGAACTGAATATGATGAAAACAAGGTTGTAACTGAAAAAGAAACGCAACAAAGCACCAAAGTTGTGGTCCAACCAGATCAGGCTTTAGAGAATGAGAGTCATAAAACTGAAAAGACCACTGATGACATCCTACTAAGTATGCAGGTTGAACAAGAAGACCACCACTCTCAGGATATAGATAAGATACAACCTATAATTGCTGTTCACATATCCTCTGTTAATGAAGACATGAGTACTGCACAGATACTTGAAAAAAAAGTGATTACTGAAGAAACCCTAACACCTTGTGTAGATAAAACTGTAGCAGTAGATGAACCAGAGCATGAGATACATCTCAGTGAAGTGCAAGTTGGTGTTAAAGAAGAAAAAGAAGGTCACCTTCCACATACTGAGAGAACGACCGCTGAAATGGAGTGTGCTGCCGTGCCAGAAATAATTGCATTCAATCTGAAAGATGTCATGGCTGCAATACCTGACCTAGTAATTAAGAAATCATCAATAGAGAGTGAAAACATAGAGATTTCAGAGGTAACTCCAGATCCTTGTGTAGATAACATTATAGCTCAAGATGAACCCACACATAAGATATATTTCAGTGAAGTGCAAGTCAGCCCTGAGAAAGAAAAAGAACAGTTTTCAGGCACTGAAATGGGGACTACTCAAGTTCAGCATGCTGTAGTGGCTGAAGTAATCACATGTAATATTAAAGAAGTCACATCTGCAATTCCTGATATTTTGATAGAGCAACTATCAGAAGTGCATGAACATATGATAGATACAGGGACAAATGAGCAAGAATTCAGGGAGACAGTTGAGACTGCACCAGTGCTAATTGAAGATAAGGTAACTGAGACAGTACAGGAAGGCAACACAGTTGTGATGATGCATATGCCATCAGTAGAGTTTGAGGATAATCACAGTATTCAGGTACAGATAGTCAATGTTGATATAAAATCAGCTGAGACCGGTATGGACACAGTAAAAGCAGGGGTAATACAGACCAAAGAAATTGTAGATGTGTGCCATGAAACAGTTGCAAAAGTGGACAGTCTGTCAGCTACTTTTAAAATGAAAGAGGACATAATTAATGAGGAAGACAAGGTGACCATTCAAGAAGTTCTTCAATGTGTAAAGGAAAGCCTGCCAGACCCAAAACCAGTGGCTATAGTGGGACAAGAACTTAAAGAACAGCCAAATGATTTAACACAACAGAGTGGTATGGTTGAAAGAAAAGTAAGTGAAGAGGATCAAAAAATGGAAGAGGATACTACTGGGCTTGATGTCACAATTGACGATTCCAAAGCTAAACAGGAAATCAATCATGATCAAACACCTGATCTCCCAGGAACTTTAGATGCGTCCTTCAATTATGACAAAGAGGATTCAGACAAAACTACAGCAGAAATGGAGAAAACATCAGAAGGTGTCACAGCAGACCAACTGGCTGTAAAGACAATGGATGAGGAGGTTGAGGAGGATAAGGAAGCTCAGAATACACAGTCTGGCCAAACTCAGACTGCTACACCTAATAATACTGCATTGGCAAACCCCCAAACCACTGGAATAATGTCATCACTAGGAAATGTAGAATCCCCCTCCAGCCTTTCTTTGGAATTTAAACTGAATATCCAGTTTGGGCAGTCAAAGATACCAGCTTCACCTATTTCCTCACCATCTCCAACAGACAAAACAGAATTTGTAGGGGCAACAGAAATGTCCGAAGTTGGAATTCAAGCAGTAGAAAAAATACAAGTTGTAACACAGGCAACGGAAACACAAAGAGCTGAGATACAGAAAAAGACAAGTCTTACAGAAGCTGCTGTCCAAGCAACAGAGGTCACAGAATCAGCTGTCACCCCAGAATCACCGGTAACGGCACTCATTAAAGATCAACCAGTTTTCATGGATGTTGGCATCCAGTCAATGGAAACAGTAGAATCAGAAGGACAAATCACGTCAACTGAGGAGGTAATGCCCTGTGTCCAAGGAGCAGAAATGATCCAACCAGTACAGCCAACAGAGAAACCAGAAGTTCTCCTGATTCAGCCGGATGTCTCTGAAGTTTCTGTTCCACAGGTGGAAGTAGTTGAACAAACAGAAGAGGAATGTGACCAGGATGTGTGGATGGATGCAGAGGAAAACATTTCCACTCAAGATGAAACCGAGGTGCACCATGCAGAGATGGAGGGATCTCTTGAGTATCACTCAGACAATGACAAAGAGCCAAAAGCAGAATTTCACATGGCTCGCACAGAGGAAGAAGAAAGTTATCAGGAAATGCACACAAGAGATGGAATGGTTGAAATAGAGAGTGAAGGTGAAGATTTTACTGTTGCGGTCGAAGATCCTGAAAATGCAACCACAAGCACATTTACAACAGAGAGGGACTAAAGCCACTGGTAAGCTTCTACATGAATTGTTGTCACCTTACTGAATTGTAGGGCTGGTATAAAGACTCATTATCTGAACTAAATCTGAAGTTCAAATGCAATATGATTTCTGATTTAATAAATAATTGATTTAATTCAAGGTCCCAATTTGATATGAATTTCACTTCAATTCGGGATCAATTTGGGATATTTCAGTTACAGTACCAATTTTGCTAAGATATTTAATTTTTTAGGTTGTTTTCTGTATGAAACTGCTTGATGCTGCCATTTGAAACATGACTCCATAGAAGAGGAAATCTTTTATCTCAATAGGACTGTCTTGACTTAAAACATTTAGAAAAATAAATTTAGAGTAATAAGAGAAATGATAGTGTAAATATTTATATTCATCAAACCCAAGCAATTTCAATAATGCACTTTTTATTTAGCATAAACAATCAAGTACTTATAGGTGAATTTCCACAATTGTAAATCATAGAATTTTGGCCTTTGACGGTGTGTATGGAAATTCCAAAATAAAAAAACAAAACAAAAACGTGCACAATTTTGCATTTGCATGATCGATCAGTCACCTGGTTGATCAACTGACTAATCCCTGGTGTCTTCTGGAAAAGTAGCAACAGAATATGCTCAACTTCTACTCTGATATTTATAGGTAACATTGCTCATAACCACCCTGTCAACAAAGTGTAGCCTATTTTAGTTTTTCCCACCTTGTTTACCATATGACCATATTCATCATCAACTTTTAAGTTTGATATAGATTTCGTTGACATTTTATAGAAACGCAGCTAAATGTGATTTCTATAGTGCAGAGGTGACAAATGGGATTAAAGTCCAACTTTACTCATTCACTTCAAGTGCATTTAAAAAGAACTGCAACTTTGACATTTTGTTAAACTGTGTCTGTTTTAACACAATGAGCATGAATGTATCTGGGTATTAATTGATATTACATTATTATCATTATTATCATTCAAATGACTCAAGTTGATTTAGTAAATCCAGCCCTACTGTGGGGCAAAAATGTTTTAATTATGTAAATATTCAGCTTTAATAAAATATCTGTCTTTCTAGGTTCGACAATCAACAAGGAAGACATTTTACAGAAGCCATCATAGAAAACACCTGAGTGGAAGACTACAGGAATATGAAGTATTTCTGATGTTTCTCATTAACTTTAACAGAAAACAATATTTACTAGTAAAAGTAGTTTTGTAAATTTACAATTAATATAATCATAAATTGCTTGATTTATGAGAACCATTAAGTGTAAATGTGCTAATCTTCTCAGGGGGTATAAAATATAATTTAAACTAACTGACCCACATCCTCTATGCTGTGACCTCTTTCAGTTATTTAAATCAATTGTTTGTGGAATGTCGATTACTTACTGCATCAGCCACCATATTTCATGCAAAGATTCATCCTGTTATGTATTTTAATACAATGTATGTTTACATTCGACATCTGTCCTGCATTTTTTGCCATCTTTTTAGAAACTGATGCCGATTCCCAGACACACATTACTTTCTCAACACAATTGTCTTACTAATATATTTCTATATGTAGATATTCAATATTATGTCTGAGTTTATAAGCTGTTTTATCATTCAGTATTTGTTTAATGGGTTTGTGGGTTCTATGTAGGAAAAAAATGATTAAAAGCTGAGTATATTGAAGATAAACATTATTATACCTTGTACATTATAGCAAATTTTAATGATTATACTGGCACTTAAACTTTTATATACTTTTAAAGGAAGCATGGTGTTAAATCAGCATGGCAAATCTTTATTTTTAATCATTTAAGCTGTTGTGACCTGCATTACACAATGTATAATCTATAGCCTATATATGGCCATTATTCTCCAAGAAACCTAAACATAAACACTTATCCCCCATTATTTCCCCTCTGTTGTGTGAATCTCAACATATCACTAATATATATACCTTACTAAAATAATCATCCAAAATATTTTTTTCAGTTTTTCAAGAAACAAAAACATTTAACCAGATATTTGAATATTCTATGTGTAAGGCAAAAATTTTATTTTTATCAATTGATTATTTTAGGAAGGTGACAATATGTAGGTGTGAAGCCAGAGGTTTTTGTGTCCAGTTTGTGTTTTGTTTTGTTTTCTTTGTTTTTAACATGTCTTTGACATCTTACAAAATTTGCGCTGATCAGAAAATATGTTAATTAATGATATACACCAGAGTTACCAATGTGTCCATACAGCATATTTACATATGTATTAGCCATGTTTTATTAATAAGATATTTTGTTTCAATAAATACATGCATAGTGTAAATACTTCTTGTGGTGTTTCTGTGTAACAAAGTGTGGAAAGTATATTATATGCAAACACTTTTCCAACAATTATTTAATTTATTATTCTGCAGCACAGCACTCACAGTTGGGTTTTAATGAACTTTTTACATCTGAAAATATATTGGCACATGTTGGTTTTCTTTTGTTACAGTTTTGATAATAACATCCTTTTGTCTTATTGAACAAACATTTATAAACCACTGGTGATGATGCAAAGATTAAATGTTCATCTGTATCATTCACATAAGTGTAAATTTAACCTATTTTTTAAATTATAGAAAATATACATTTAATCAATGTATCTTAAATGTATATGCTGTACAACAACAACAGGAGAAACCCAAAAGGTTTAGGTCCGTTTTACAATTTCAGTTCTTTCCAGAGAAAAAAACAGATATCACATCATACTGACAAAGTGCCTTGGTCTAGTGCAGCACTGTTCTTCTTTTTGTGCCCTTCTTGGAAGAGCAGTTTAGAAAATCATCCTTACAATTTCAAACATAACCTGTGAAGAAAAACAAATGAAACATCATTCCATCAGCAAAGGCAATTTGGGTGCCACTTTGAAAAAAAAAACCTGAAATATAACCAAATTTATGAATAGTTTATATTTCGGTTATTAATAATGCTGCACCGACTGCACAAATTAGAAATAAATACAGAAGTTACAAAACAGTTCTCATACATTTATTGAGGCTAAGATTAGTCATTTCTTTATCAGTCAGCATCTTAAAGCATTTACATAATAGCTTAGTTCTAAAACATTGCTAAGACAAGTGGTGCTAGGCACAACAAACCCTGCCCGTCACAAAAGTTTTACCTGATTTGCCCTATCTCTTATCATTGCAAAAGCACATTTCTGGTGACTAGGGGCCTCATGTACAAAGACTTGAGTGGATTTCATACTAAAACCTTGCGTACATTTATATCCGGAAAAGTCCGTATGCACAAAATAAAATCCAGATGTGTTCACCTGTGCGTACTCCCAAATCCAAGCACATTTCCTTTGTAAATCACAATCAGCGAGGAATTGACCGCATTTGTTGGAGTACCGGACTCCTCCCACTCCACGCCCACATTTGCATATGCAAATTAGTATAAAAATGGCCTGCAGGTGGGATTCCCTGTGGGATTCCCTTCTGCAAGATCAGATGATGATGTCAAAGGTGTATGCGAAGCGGAAGGCTGTTGTCCACCGACAAAGCAGAGGGAAAAACAGACAGAGGAAGAGTCCCAGCGAGGCCTAAATGTAAAAAAACCTGAACGTAGTGTAAAGTCCGAAATCAGTCTTTCACTTCCAAAAATCAAAACCATGATGACTGATCGCAGTTTTCAGACATGAAACTGTGATAAGCATTTTGACATCAATCGTTTTAAAAGGTCCCATGGGACTGACCCTCCCGGTGTCAGGTGATGCTTTGGTTCGTTTCGCCATCAGCTGATGCGCGTTCACAGCCAAGTCCTCACCCGAGTCACAAGAGGACATGGTAAGGACAGTCAGTGGCATCAATGAGCCTGGACCGACTTATAAATGTTCTCACAGACAATATTAAATACATTTATCAACAAGTGACATTTGTGTCCTTGTGTCTGCATATATTTGAAATGTACCAGGCTGATTGGCATTGATGGGTCCAGTGTCTGGGCGGTCTGGTTCGGGGGGTGGGGTGGTTTGAAGGATGGCGTGTCGGTGTGTTAATTCTTCATCTGTGTATCTCTGATGTGCACAGCACTTGGAGGAATTAACTTTTTCCCATTATTAACAGTTTTCCAGTATCACCTCTAAATGTCGCCAAAGGTTCCAAAGCACTAGAAATGTGCGTATGCCAACTGTGGAGTTGGTGTGGAGGAGCAAACATTTCCACGGTCATTTCTCTCTTTGTACATCTGAACCTGAGCATGGAAAAGGGCGTACGCCACATTTTTAGGCATACACACCCTTTGTGCATGAGGCCCCAGCGGCCTCATGTACAAAGGGTGATGTGCACATCAGAGATACACAGACAAAGAATTAACACACCAACACACGATCCTACAAACCCCCCACCCCCGAACCAGACCACCCAGACACTGAACCCATCAATGCCAATCAGCCCAGTACATTTCAAATATATACAGACACAGGGACACAAACATCACTTGTTGATAAATGTATTTAATGTTAATGTCTGTGAGAACATTTATAAGTCGGTCCAGGCTCATTGATGCCACTGACTGTCCTTACCATGTCCTCTTGTGACTCGGGGGTGGACAGGCATCAGCAGCTGTTGGTGAACCGAACCGAAGCATCAGCTGACACTGGGAGGGTCCAATCCCATGGTGTGGGTTCAGTCCCACGGGACCTTCTAAAACACTTGATGTCAAAACGTTTATCACAGTTTCATGTCCGAAAACTGCGATAAGTCATCACCAAACTCATCGTTTTGATTTTTGGAAATGAAAGACTGATTTCAGACTTTAAACTACATTAAGGTTTTTTTTTACATTAACTCCCGCTGGGACTCTTCCTCTGCCTGTTTTT
Source organism: Ostorhinchus cyanosoma (assembly GCA_029814465.1). Lineage (NCBI taxonomy): Eukaryota > Metazoa > Chordata > Actinopteri > Kurtiformes > Apogonidae > Ostorhinchus > Ostorhinchus cyanosoma. Next base: position 2,011,184 of record JAPTYQ010000016.1, on the reverse strand, counting down.
CCTTCACTTTGTCAGTGGACAACAGCCTTCCGCTTCGCATTCACCTTTAACGTCATCATCTGATTGTGCAGAGGGGAATCCCAGAGGGAATCCCACCTGCAGGCCTTTTTATAATAATTTGCATATGCAAATGTGGGCGTGGAGAGGGAGGACTCCGGTACTCTCACAAATGTGGTCAATTCCACGCTGATTGTGATGTACAAAGGAAATGTGCTTGGATTCGGGAGTATGCACAGGTTAACACATCTGGATTTTATTTTGTGCGTACGGACTTTTCCGGATATAAATGAACGCAAGGTTTTAGTATGAAATCCAAGCAAGTCTTTGTACATGAGGCCCCTTGACCTTGACCTTTGACCTACAGTCACCAAAATTTTATGGGATCTATTCTGCATCACCTCGCACCTTTCCTGAAAATTGTTCTGGTAGTTTTTGCGTAAAGTTGCTAACAAACAAAAAAACAAACCAAAAACAATACCCTCGCCTCCCCTTCAAGGGGCCGGGTAATAAGCTGAGAAAAACAGTACCCATATTACATAAAAACCTTCCGTAGGTCTAAATATAAGGTACATACATCATCTCCACACAAAATACTGTATAATAGAAGTGTAACATCTTACACATAATAAAAACATAGAACATGCATATTGCCCAGAGTGCTAACACTAACGATTATAGTTTTACTCTCATGTAAGTTATGAAGAATTAAGATGTAATGTCAGTGGTAGTTGTTAAATTCTATACATTTATTAACAAATAACATTTATAGTAACATTTATAATGTTGGAAATAATTACACTATTTGGCAAGCAACAGTTGTTGGGGTCTATTGTATTACAGTAACTTAATTTATAAATGTTTTTATAACTTAATGTTTTGAATCCTATATAAGAGTAATCATATTGTAAAGTAAAAATCATACACTATATATAATGCTATACTTACATTAAGTAAACTTTAAAACAAAAACTGGTTGCACAGTGCAGATCCCAGGCTTGAACGCTTATCATGTAAAACAGATCATTCACACAGATCAGTTACTGTGTGATCTGTCCTACCTCAATGGTGATGAGGATAACTATCATCCACTCCAATCTCAAGCTGTGCTTCTCACTCAGGTGACTCCGCATCAGGTCTGTTAACTGTGTGCAATGTTCTAGCTTCTCATTCACCACCTAAAACACAACACATGATTCCAGGTTCATGCATGTGTCTTTTACATAAATGCCAGCAGGATTCAGGGAATCCATATTACATGGACTGGAGTACGGTTATTTACATTGACTCTGCGATTGATACTGAGGAACTGGCAGGTCTTATCGTACAGTTTTTCCAGGTTCTCTCTATCCCAGTAGAAGTCTGGTGTCATAAGGAGGTCAGATCTCAGGTTTATACAGTGCCTGTAAGAGTAGATGTAGATACAAATTTATTAAAAACACAAGTCTACATGATAAAAAAAGAAACACTTCTGTTCCTATATTGGACCTACAGGAAAAATGTAAAAACTCTGAAGACCAAAGAATGAGAAAAATAAGGTCTATATGTCAGGTAAAAAACAAAACAAAAAAAACCCGGGATCTTTCAGTCCCTTCTGTACATCACCATGTGAACACCCCTCCATTTCACAACTTTTCCACTGCTAGTGATACCCCATTTTAGGATTCTGTGCACTTAAAATCGGAGTGTTCTGTCTTTTGTATATCTGATCATCAAAGTATATTGCTCTTTATCAGGAAATGACAAATACTGTAATCAGAAACATTTTTAAGATAAATTGGAAATAGTAAGTGGTGTTACCTATGCAAAATTGCAAGTGTGGGTTCATATTTTGTTACAGAAGTGACTGAATGTGACCTGACAGGAAGACATTACAAGCATGTTACTCTATTTTTCATTCTGTAGTCTTCTTCTGAAATCAAGAAAAACAACTGGTGCACTCCATTTTTTGAGACAACCTACAATATAGCATAAAGAAAGTGGTTCTCACTGCTACTGTAAAACAAGTAAATAGCTGACAAATTAAAGGATTCTACAAGTAAGTGAACATCATTCTAACAAGTGAAAAACTAAGAGGAGCTTAGTAATACCACTGCCCCATTGCAAAACACTTTGCCCCTCCTGCTCACTGATACCTTCCCTAGTTAGGGATTAATGTTGAGTCTTAAATTAAAGACAAATAAACTAGATTGACCTAAATTACTGTCCTTTTTGGCTAGTTCAATCAAACCAAGACAAACATTATTCTGCCCAAGTGTTAGCTTGCAATCTGACAGTACTTAATTTTGGGTAAATAGTCTTTGAGAAATTGGTTGGACTGAAGAAATTTGTAAAAAAAAACAAACAACCCCCCCCAAAAAAAACAAAACAAAACAAAACTGGAATAACAATGGATTAGATGTATATAGTGCTTTTCTTATAACGCATACTCAAAGCACATTATTCATTCACTCTCACAATCCCACTCTGGTGGTGATAAACTATGTTTGTAGCCACAACTGCCCTGGAGCAGGCAGATGGAAGCATGGCTGCCAAACCGTGCAAATGACCACCACCAAACATTCATTCAACAACATGTGAGTAGCAGCACTGGAGGCAAGGTGGGTTTAGTATCTTGCCCAAGGACACAGCGGCACATGACTACGACAGAGGGGGATTCAAACCACCAACACTTCGGTTATTGTATGACCTGAGCCATGGCCGCTCCATTCAAAATTTCAAAGTTCAGTGCATCTCTACTGGTGGTAAAGAAAATGTGTCTTGAATTTTAAAGAATTGGATGAATGTCCTATAGACAGGAACACTGTCATCCTAAAAGGATAGAAACATATAGAATATATACAAATGTCCCTTTAGTCACTGTTACTGTGCAAATATGTAATAATGAACCTTCATTCAAAGTCAATTACGCCTTGGTGTAAAATCAGAATCAAAAGGATGTTCTCATCATTTTTATACATACCACAGAGTAGGATTTGGATATTAATTGCTGACTTGTGTGGAGAATGTGCATTTGTTGTTTCTACACCCAGTTATTCATGTGCTTCCTTTAATTTGTTCCCTTCCTGTTAATAACGTTGTGGACATTTTGAGCTGAAAAATTTTCCAAATTGATTTTTGGTGCTAAATCAAAAAGTGAAGGATTGGTGTAAAACATGATGAAAACAAGAATAGAAACGGTTGTTATTCCCTTTAAATGAACAGCTATTTAAAGAAAACTGAATTTACCTTAATGTGAAAAGCTCTCCTATCTTCTTCATAACCTCTGCAGAGGACAACTTAACTCTTTTACCAGACTTCAGCATCTGAAGAAAAAATTTAATTAGCAAACAGGGAGGACTAATGTTTAACAAAAATCCATCTCACATGTACATCCTGGCTCCATTACACACAGTCAATTATTTAGCAATTTTGGATGCTTGTTATTAAGGATTGACTGTACCTCTGGAATTGACTGAATTGACTCAACAAAGTTGTCTAATGACACCTCCCATATTGCCAGTTTGACTGGAAAGAAAGAAAGCACAAGTTTTGAGTCTGAAAGCAAGCTGAGTACTGCGCTTTTGCAAAATAAATGTATATTCTTTAATTGTCTTACCTGACAAACAGAGAGCGTTTGAAAAGGCAAATTTCTCTAAAACAGCTTCTTCTTGATGCATCTGATCGCTCAGAATAAAATTTCCACGTTCCAGCTTCGTATTTCCACTGAAGAAAAGAAAAAAGGAAAAGATTTTACTGAAAGCTTGGTGAATATCTGCAAAGGGATAAACAAACCACAGAGCAGAGGTCAACATACTCTCCAATAGTGTAGTTAATTTCTTCATTTTCCCAGTGGACTAATGCTACCTCATAAGGCTGAATCTCATGGTTCTCCAATATTCTCATCACCTTTTTCAACTGTAAAGACAAAAACATCAAAGAACTGTGCTTCAGTAGGAATGTACACTGAAAGGACAGAATATTACAATTTACTAATATATAGATCAAACACAGTAGAAAAATAGTACGTTGAAGTTTTTTTTTACCGTTTTCTCCTCAACGTTCCAGAAAACAACAGAGCCTTCTCTGGAATTTTAATTGAGAATGTCTGGTCAAACATTTGCCAAAACTGTAAAAAATGCACCTGAGATGCTAATCCGTCAAAAAATGTCAGCAACAAACAAGACAACATAATACAGTTCTACATAGTGCTTGATGTAACACTGTCAATCAAACAAGTACTGTACTGTGCAAAAGTCTTTGTTGATTTTGCAAGGTTGTAATGTATTAATACACAGCCAGCACAGTCCCACACACAATACTTTATTGAACCACCTTTAGCTATGAATATGGGTCTCAATCACCTTGGCATCTTTTAGGCAACACAGTGCTTATATAATGTCACACTAAATGTCTGTGTGTGTGTCCAAATTCATGTTGGAAAATGATGTCTTGTGCTCCCTGAACCACTCTCGCTTTCACAGTTTGAGCCCGATAAATCTTGGTATTATCTAATCTTAATCTAATCTCTCTATCAACTTGATGGTTATTTAAAAAATGAGGCTATAATAACAACATCAGTTAGGGCTAAACAACTTGTTGCACATGAAATATATTAATCACTACAGTAGTTATCCATATGGAAGGGTCTTAAATATTTACTGAGTAAAGTGTAAATGGTAAAAAAAACCACCAAAAAAACTTTTTGTTTTTTTGACCAGGCTGTGTATATTTTCAGCAGTGCCATATTATGCCTACAACATTAACAACAGTGTTACAACCACTAAAACTGCATGTTGAACTTCTGGTCTAAGTTGAATAAAATGGAGGAGAAAAAAAAGTAGCCTTAGAGTATAGAGATAATGAGCACTACACATGTCTGTTCTTTGGTCAATACAACCTGCAAACTACATATTTCCTGAATATTTTTGTTGGATCTTGACAGAGAGGCTGAGGAATGCTTATATATGGTGAGTACTGTATTTCATGATAATAATAAACATTTTAGCTCAAGAAAGGTTATCAAGAAGAGCAGTAATGCTGAATTTTGTTTACTTAAATAATAAAGAACATTCAGCTCAATTAATGACTGATTTAATCAAACCCAATTTCAGAACAATTTATGTTCAAGACAAAGCAGATTTACCTGAAAAAGAAAATTAGAGCATTGTCGTCTGGTTTTGCAGCCAAGTTTGTGCTTATCACAAGCACATTTGAAGCATCTGAAATTAAAATACAATAATTACAGCATATGTGAAGCAGTAAATACTAAGGGTTTCCCCAAGTCTGTGAAAGGCAATGTTCTGTGATGGCTTTTTTGTTAAAACAATACAATTTTGACTTACAGTAAAGAGATTTGGCCTCAATGATAATGCCATTGGATGTATCAAAACTATTTACCACAAATGTACTGCTACTGTATGATTAAGGTAAATGAGAGCCTAACTAAAAGGGTTCAGTTGTAGATAGGTACAAGACAAGGCTGCAGTGTATCACCTATGCTTTTTGTTCTGTATGTAGAACCACTAGCACAGGTAGTAAGGCAGAGTGTGGACCTGCATAGCATTAATATAGGAAGAGCAGAACATATCATAGGGCCTTTTGCAGATGATGTTATTATTCTTCTTGAGTAACAACACACATGCTACCTGAAATGAATTATTCTTCTTGAAACATTTGGATATTACTCAGGGACTAAGTGTAGACTGAATGTAACAAAAACTCAAACTCTGTCATTCTCAACAAATCAGAGATCCATATAATCCAAAATGGAACTCTAAAACAATGAAATAACTTGGTGTAATCATAACAAAGTCACTTTGCAGTATGTTTGAAATTAACTAAATAAGACTAAAATAAATATCGTTGAGGATGTGACAAGGTGGCATACCCTCCTTTTGAGCGTTAGTGGCACAATACAAGCAGTTAAAATGGATGCTTTACCAAGATTTCTAAATTTGTTTCAGTCACTTCCAAATAATATTCCTCAAAACAAATTCAAAACCTGGGATAGGATGATCTCTAGATTTGCCTGGAATGGAGAAAGCTGAGAATAAAATGTAAACCCCCTAAACTACTTAAAAATATGAAGGCCAAATATGAAGGGATATGGCTATGCTTTCAGGCCTTTTGCCTGTCGGTGTAAACCATGGGTCACTAATCCTGGTCCTCGAGGGCCAGTATCCTGCATGTTTTAGATGTTTCCCTCTTCCAGCACACCTGACAGTTGTTATCA